>CM042318.1:3275471-3297971 GCA_023566125.1 Zingel zingel
CCCCTCTCTCTCTCTCTCTCCCTCTCTCTCCCCCCCCTCTCTCCCCCCCCTCTCCCTCTCTGTTTCTAATTTCAAACCTCAAACCGATGATTTAATATTAATGACTCTGGCCACGCCCACATCTGAGTGTGCAGCTAAGCCCCGCCCCCCATATTCCCCTGGGACTCTCTCTCTCTCTCTCTATCCATGTGTCTGAATGTCTCTCGCCCTCTCTCTGTCAGAACAATGTGTCGTTCACAATAATGGGATTACAGCCATCCAGCCGGCTGCTCGCTCTCTCTCCCGCTCTCTCTCTCCCGCTCTCTCTCTCCTGTCATCTCTCTCTCGTGTCATCTCTCTCTCTCTCTCTCTCTCCATCTGTCTGTCCTAGTCGATCGTCCCCTCTCTCTCTCTCTCTCTCGCCCGGGTGTGCAGGTCCTTTCAGTTCTTGTCGTCTGTTTTTGGGGGAATGAAAGAAAGACGGACTGTTTCCTGAATGAAGTAAGTCTCTCTCTCTCTCTCTCTCTCTCTCTCTCTCTGATGAGGCTTTGATTGACAGCTGACTCTCGTTAATTGTGCTGTGATTTAATTAGTGGAGCAGTAATCAGATCGGTGGTAGAGACACATAGACCCGGACTCTCTCTCTCTCTCTCTCTCTCTCTCTCTCTCTCTCTCTCTCTCTCTCTCTCTCTCTCTCTCTGTGAATAAGTTCCCTCACAGCGAAAATGTCTCGCTGCTGTTTTCACTCTGAGAATATGAAACGTGTTTGATGTTCATGATTTCATCCAGATTTCTTTCAAGGATTCTGCGACAGACCTCTTTCTTCTAAGTCTTTAACGTCTTTGATAATACCAGCGATGTGTTCAGTCAGTGTGATAAGAGATGCTCCGTACACGTCGTATAGAAAAGAAACTAAAATGTCTCCTGATGAAAGAGATTTACAGTGAATCTGTGGAAGAATAGTATCTCTGAATTGCAGTAACGTGCTTGATATTATCAGTCACTTGTCCAGTTTGTCTGATTGTATGCGAACAACATTTCACTTCAGCTTATATTCATATTCATAACATTAGATGTGGATGTATCTTGAGCTGAAGTAAAAGTTTTACACAAAGCATTTGCAGCAAAATGTACTGCAAGTATATATGAAAGGAAAGGCATCATTGGTACTGGAGGATGGATACCCGACGGGCCAGGCCGGGTTCGGGCAGATATTTAGAAATGATGTTCGGGTCGGGCTCGGTCACATCAGCGTGATAAGGCATTGAACATTTTAAATTTAAAACGGCTTATTATGTAGGTGCACGCCTGTGTTAACGTGCGCTTGTTGCCCCGTGTGCGCTGATGCGCTCATCTGTTGACATTTCTGAATGCCTTCCAACAAATTTACATGTGTCATTAGTATGAGAATAAAATTAGATTTTAACTGTCGGGCCCATGGCATGAACATTTCACTTTATGAGGTTTTTTAACATTAATTTATGTTCCCCCAGCCTGCCTCTGGTCCCCCAGTGGCTAGAAATGGTGATAGGTGTAAACCGAGCCCTGGGTATCCTGCTCTGCCTTTGAGAAAATGAAAGCTCAGATGGGCCGATCTGGAATCTTCCCTTTATGACGTCATAAGGGGAAAGGTTACCTCCCCTTTCTCTGCTTTGCCCACCCAGAGAATTTGGCCCCCCCATGAGAGAGAGAGAGAGACATCATGGCTTTCAAACGAGCAAAGTGGTAATTGGTCAAGGCCACACCCCCACCTTGCCCCCCGCCCCCCTCTCTCCTCCTCAATAGCATTTAAAGCTACAGACACAGGAAAGGCCCATCCTAAGGAAAGCTCATTGTGGGACTGGCTCTAGTGGCTGTAATTCTGCACCAAGGCTGAATTTCAGGAAAGAGACTTCAGATACAGTATTAGGGGACCACTAAGGCCTATATAAAAGAGACTTCAGATACAGTATTAGGGGACCACTAAGGCCTATATAAAAGAGACTTCAGATACAGTATTAGGGGACCACTAAGGTCTATATAAAAGAGACTTCAGATACAGTATTAGGGGACCACTAAGGCCTATATAAAAGAGACTTCAGATACAGTATTAGGGGACCACTAAGGCCTATATAAAAGAGACTTCAGATACAGTATTAGGGGACCACTAAGGCCTATATAAAAGAGACTTCAGATACAGTATTAGGGGACCACTAAGGCCTATATAAAAGAGACTTCAGATACAGTATTAGGGGACCACTAAGGCCTATATAAAAGAGACTTCAGATACAGTATTAGGGGACCACTAAGGCCTATATAAAAGACTGTTTTCTTGAACCATTCGGACATTTAGCTACAAAAAGTAAAGCTCTGTAATTCATGTTTTCCACGTATTTATTACTGTCGGCACCACATTGTCTTTGACTTTCACCCAGGAAACGTGTTCGTAATGTAACTGCCTTCACCACATGACGCTCAATTTTCCTCAGCTTAACTTAAAGGTGCAGTAGGTAAGACTTGTAAAACTAACTTTCTGTCATATTTGCTGAATCTGACCCTATGTTCCAGTAGAACTACAGGAAGCAGGTCATTTAAAAAAAATAATCCGGCTCCTCTGGCTCCACCTACAGCCTGGAGTGCGATTTGCAAAAATCCACCGCTCCCTGTTCAGATGCACCAATCAGGGCCAGGGGGGTGTCTAACTGTTCAGATGCACCAATCAGGGCCAGGGGGGGGTGTCTAACTGCGTGTAAATCACTGCTCATGCACACGCATTCATTCTCCCTTGTGGGGGGCGGGGCTTAGGAGACCGTTTTGGGCTTCAGCAGAAAGGGGGGAGGGACTGAGACGTTGTCATTGTTCAAATATTTTTGCTAAGTCATGGATCTTCGCAATCCTACCTACGGCACCTTTTACTGTAATGTCCGCTGAAACGACCGTCCGCTGAAGCGACCGTCTGTACCCGGCTCAGAGTCACCTTTTGTCGGCTAAACTCAACTAAAAACGGCCGCTGATACGACGGAGCTCTGTAGCCAGCGTCACGTGACTGGCCGGGGATCGCCTTGTTTCGTAGGATATATCGTACGGATTGGCATAGGCGCTGGAAGCCACCTGGTGGCGAAGCTTTAAAACTGTGATGACAATAAAATGATCGCTTATGAATATCTCTGGTGGTTGTTTCTGTTCCTCGACATTTTGTATGTCATGTTTGGCGTGTGGTATGAAGAGAGGGATCATTTTTACTAATTACTTACTAACTAAATTATTTAATTCATCTTCAGTGTGTATTGGCCAATCAGATTTGTCTTGACGCGATTGCAATTCAGCCTACGCATAGCATGCATGCACACAGTCACACACAACTACGAATGAGTTTCTACTACTTCTATCTATCAGCGCTACTTAGCAATGTCTCAAAAGAGAATTTCGGATTTTTTTCAATCGCCCAACCCCAAACACCCGAGGACTAGCGAGACGCACCGTCAGCTCAGCTGTACTTCATGGAGGGGAGGGGGGAGTGAGTTTTTAAAAGGAGACAGAGGTAGAGTGGTCTGCAGATTACAGAGCCTGTGTAACGTAGTATCTTTACTCTAAAAGGACCCCGCCCACAGCGCCCACAGCGCCCACAGCGCCCCCTGCCGAAAATATCTAGTCTGCTGATTGGTGTGCATAACTTTGTTGTACGATACCGTACACTGTAAGAAAACAATACGTAGAAAAACAAATAATGTCCTCGCAGAAAAATACCAGTACCTTTTTTCGTTACCTTCATATAAACACAGAATATAAGCGTGTATTTTGACTTTTCTAACGGCGTAAAACCCGTTTTTGACTGTTGGGTTGGTTACGAACTCATCTTATAGTTTGTGTTGAGCCATTTTGAGCCCATCACACTTGTTGCTCACTTCCACCCAACACTAAACATGATCGGTCCACTGACAGTAAAGGCAATGAGTCTGCGTTACGTTATTTGACAGAAATTATGCATTTACAAAAATGTCTAATATGCTTGACTAAATAACGATAACAAAACTGGTTAAACTACTGTATGTACAGTACATTTTTTTTTAAATATTACCGTTAACGTCACCGGGAGAGTCCGGCACTGCCTGCAACCAGTTGTCTTGCATTGCCAGACCTTCCTCTACAGAGCTGCGGAGGAGGGTCTGGCTAGTCCACACAGCATTCTGGGATGGGAAAAAACATGCTTGGGTTTATCGGCATTTCTTTAAACCAATCACAATCGTTGTGGGCGGGGCTAAGCGCCGGATGGAGCCACGGTGCCTCTGCTAAATAGCCTCGGGAAGGAACTTGTTTTGGTGGAACATGTGGACGTTCAAAAGTTGCGAGAGCAAACTCAGATTGGACAGATAGTCTAGCTATCTGTCTGGATTCACCCTGCAGAGGTCTGAGCAGCAGTTAACCTTAGTCCAGAGAAGTAACGGTCGTGGTTGTAAACATGTCCTTAACATTGTGAAACGTTTGCAGTTTGGTTAGGTTTAATCAACGATCCTCTATACTAAAGATGCATGTCATGCAGCGGCAGTGGTATGAAACGGTCCACACTTCCTGTCTCCTAAAGGGGCGTGGCCTCGTTTGAAAGTGGAGTGAACTTTGTGTGGATGGATGAAAAGTAAAGATGCACCGATTACAACTTTCTAGATTTCCGATTTTCTTTGAGTTGGCCGATTTCATTTTTTCTAACCACTTTACAGCACACACACATATTTATCTTCTATCTTTTCTTTAATAGAACATGTTGAACAGATAATGGATCACTATGAAATAGAACTATATCAATGACTCCTGGTGTGGGACATTCACACACATCTAAAGGTCAATGTTAGAACCATTTCCTTCTCTTCACGTCCAATATCAACTAAAGAAATGTGATTTGGGTTGTTGGTGTGGTCCCTCCACGCCCTACTCTTTCCTTGCAGCTGTTGCATATTGCAAACTTGTTATCTTCTGCACACACGCTGAAGAACCCCAAACAGCTGACATGTTGCAGGTTAATTCACCAGGTTCCTACATGTGGGAGAATAGCGCCGACACGCCTTCACACCGCGAGCGCCACACGGCGGAGAAGTTGAGAGAAAGGAAGAAGAGAGCGTGCTGTGGCGTCCGTGTGTGCGTGCGTCCTTGAGAACTGTAACTGGTAGAACTTATGTTGTCAGTTAATTGGAGCGTTGACCGGCATGACATCGGCATATGTCAGACTGACCTGCCGGTCGCCGGTCATGGCCGAGCACGTGAAAACCGGCCAATTCCGGTCACTGGCCGCTCTATCGGTGCATCTCTAATGAAAAGTTGTATTTGTATAATTCATTAATAATTCTTTTGCTAACGTTAGATATTTGGAATCAACACACTCAAACCTGCTGCTAGTCTCCTAAAGAGGCGTGGCCTGAGAACAGCTTATGGATCTGAACTCTAGGAAGCGAACAGAGACCCAAGCAGACCCGCGTTCGGTTGTTTGGTCCGCACCAGAGTTTGAATTAGCTTTCACACTGACCCTAACCAACACGTTCTCACTCCCATCACGTAATATACAGACGCTTGGTGCTTTTGGCGTTGTTATTGAAGCTATAAGTCTCCTTTAGCGTCAGATCTAAACGGGTCGGGACTATTGGTGTCACTTTGGACCAACACGTTCTCACACTCATCTTGTAAAATATGGACGCTTGGTCAGGTGCCTTTGTCGTTTTTATTGACGCTAAAAGTCTCCTTTAGCTCTATAAATGAACGCGCTTGGTCGGGACTATAGCCGTCCCTTTAGCGCTATAAGTAAACACGCTTGGTCGGGACTATTGCCGTCCCTTTAGCGCTATAAGTAAACGCGCTTGGTCGGGACTATTGCTGTCCCTTTAGCGCTATAAGTAAACGCGCTTGGTCAGGACTATTGCCGTCCCTTTTGACGCAGTTATGTTAAGGAATAGGTCGTGGGTGGGCTTACGGTTCCGTTACCCGCGGGAACTACGGGACGGTTGGGTTTAGGAAAAGGTCGTGGGTGGGCGTACGGTTCTGTGACACGCAGGAGGAAAGAAAAAAGCGACTATAGCAAGCGTGACAAGCAGGATGTGAACCCGGCTCTCCTGGGTGAAAGTCCTGTGGTTGACCCATCCCCCCCCCCTCATCCTCCTCACATACTCCTCTCTAAATCCTCTCTAACTGCTGCTCTCCCCGGTGCGTTACACAAACACGCTGAAAGACGCCTTTTTCGTCGCATCAGACGCTGACGGCCACTGTCCAAACGTCCTTATTTTACGAGTTTGGAATGAGAACGGCTTGTTTGGACGCAGTTAGGTTAAGGAAAAGATGGTGGGTGGGCTTATATGTACAAGATACGTTTACATGACCCGCGGGACAAGAACCAAGAGTTGGGGTGTCTCCGTTCTAAACCATCTCCGGTTTAGGCACCAGAACTACTTAGTTAAGATTAGAAAAAGATGGTGGTTTGGGTTAAAATCAGACGTTACTTCACTTCTGATTACTGGGTGACGCAGAACATGACGTAGCTCCTACAGCTTATGGATCTGAAAGGATCTGAACTCTAGTTCACCTGGAAGCGAACAGAGACCCCAGAGTTCAAATGAGCTTTTCTGCTGCTGCTTCGGTGTGAAAGCGCTCTAAGTGCAGTCCATTTACCAGCTTTACAATCCAGTCTTTAAATGGGTTTAAAAGATTTTAAATGGGGCGCCCAGATAGCTCAGTTGGTAGAGCGGGTGCCCATATATAGAGGTTTACTCCTCGATGCAGTGCATGTCATTCCCCCCCCTCTCTCCTTTCATGTCTTCAGCTCTCCTATATGAATAAAGGCCTATAATGCCCCAAATTTTTTTTTTAAATGCTGTGGCAAGATGTGCATAATTCATAAATCTACAGAAAGTTTTGAACAATACAGCATATTGACTTATTAATAATAATAATAATAATAATAATATGTACATTAATAAAGACATTTGCATGCAGAAAAGGCACAAATTTTTTCAGAAAATTCACCGGAATGCAGGAAATGAAGTGTTTGATGCTCAAAATGTCCCGGGGGACGACCCAGGCACCCCGGCTTATAACGTGTCCCCCCTAATGTTGAAACAAACGCTTTCGATAGAGAGGTGGACATCTCAACCGACTCTTAATCTTTCAGATTTGGGACTGGATTTCCAGGTCTTGACTGTCCCTTTAAAGAGGCGCTATGCAGTTTGGGCCATTTCTTCGCTGTTTTCTCTCTTTTTGCTGGCAGGTTTCTCTATAGAGCTCCCCCCCTACAGGTCTCTCTATAGAGCCCCCCCTACAGGTTTCTCTATAGAGCACCCCCCCTACAGGTTTCTCTATAGAGCCCCCCTACAGGTCTCTCTATAGAGCCCCCCCCCCCCCTACAGGTTTCTCTATAGAGCCCCCCTACAGGTCTCTCTATAGAGCCCCCCCCCACAGCTTCAGAATAGATATTTAGCAGCTCCTATGTTTACTTGTGTCTGACTCCTCGCTCGGTCAGCCATTTCCTCTTTCTCTGCTCCTCCGACAACGCTTTCCTAACTTTCTGCTTCTTTTTTGCCGGCTCAGCCATGACGATAATGTGAAAAACTCTGTATGTGTATACAGTGCCGTGAAGCAATTCGTTACATGGTGAGACCTGATATCACACCATACTTCCTGACGCTGAGGCCGCCGGCTCGCCGTCCCTCACAGGCGCTAGGGGGGAGCGAGACGACCACCATTCAACCCAAAAAGTCATATAACCATTCAATGACTCCGAAGCTGTTCAGTTAAGGTAAATTAAGCTAAAAAAACTGCATAGTTCCCCTTTAAGTAACATTTTAAATGCAGGACGTTTACTTGTAACAGAGTATTGTCTACTGAAGTAACGGAGTATTGTCTACTGAAGGAACGGAGTATTGTCTACTGAAGGAACGGAGTATTGTCTACTGAAGGAACAGAGTATTGTTTACTGAAGTAACGGAGTATTGTCTACTGAAGTAACGGAGTATTGTCTACTGAAGTAACGGAGTATTGTCTACTGAAGTAACGGAGTATTGTCTACTGAAGTAACGGAGTATTGTCTACTGAAGGAACGGAGTATTGTCTACTGAAGGAACGGAGTATTGTCTACTGAAGTAACGGAGTATTGTCTACTGAAGTAACGGAGTATTGTTTACTGAAGTAACGGAGTATTGTCTACTGAAGTAACGGAGTATTGTTTACTAAAGTAACGGAGTATTGTCTACTGAAGGAACGGAGTATTGTCTACTGAAGGAACGGAGTATTGTCTACTGAAGTAACGGAGTATTGTCTACTGAAGTAACGGAGTATTGTTTACTGAAGTAACGGAGTATTGTCTACTGAAGTAACGGAGTATTGTTTACTAAAGTAACGGAGTATTGTCTACTGAAGTAACGGAGTATTGTCTACTGAAGTAACGGAGTATTGTTTACTGAAGGAACGGAGTATTGTCTACTGAAGTAACGGAGTATTGTCTACTGAAGTAACAGAGTATTGTCTACTGAAGTAACAGAGTATTGTCTACTGAAGTAACGGAGTATTGTCTACTGAAGTAACGGAGTATTGTCTACTGAAGGAACGGAGTATTGTCTACTGAAGTAACGGAGTATTGTCTACTGAAGTAACGGAGTATTGTCTACTGAAGTAACGGAGTATTGTCTACTGAAGGAACGGAGTATTGTTTACTGAAGTAACGGAGTATTGTCTACTGAAGTAACGGAGTATTGTCTACTGAAGTAACGGAGTATTGTCTACTGAAGGAACGGAGTATTGTTTACTGAAGTAACGGAGTATTGTTTACTGAAGGAACGGAGTATTGTCTACTGAAGGAACGGAGTATTGTTTACTGAAGTAACGGAGTATTGTCTACTGAAGTAACGGAGTATTGTTTACTGAAGTAACAGAGTATTGTCTACTGAAGGAACGGAGTATTGTTTACTGAAGTAACGGAGTATTGTCTACTGAAGGAACGGAGTATTGTCTACTGAAGTAACGGAGTATTGTTTACTGAAGTAACGGAGTATTGTCTACTGAAGTAACGGAGTATTGTCTACTGAAGTAACGGAGTATTGTCTACTGAAGTAACAGAGTATTGTCTACTGAAGTAACGGAGTATTGTCTACTGAAGTAACAGAGTATTGTCTACTGAAGTAACGGAGTAGTCGTAGAAGGTTGGACGATGAACTCTTGTTGGTTTTATCTCTCCAGTAAATTGCTCGTTGTAGTTGAATAAAAGGACCTCCTCCTCCTCTGATTGCTCCCCCGCCCCCCCTCCCCGCCTCTCTCTGTTATTACAGTATTTCTGTCTTTTATTGCCCCCCCCCCCCCCCCCCCCCCTCGTCTCCTCTCATCAAAGCTTTGTTTTAATGGTGAGGAGACTCTCTTCTCGTAAACACATTACGGAGCTCGTTCACGCCTGTTAAACTGCTGAAAGAATCAGAGAGAAGAGAGACTGTGGGAGCTCTGAATCCCAGTCAGGTTTAGTTTGAACAGAACTGCGTCTCCTCCTCCTCCTCCTCCTCCTCCTCCTCCTCCTCCTCCTCCTCTTCCTCGACACACCGTCTCCACCCTGAAGCCGAAAAATTAAAAAAAAATCCTCTCTGCTTCTCTGTGTTTTCTGTTTCCGTCCTTCGTCGTCTTTTTACGCCGGATTATCTGGTGCCAACGTTTAGAGGTCGAGTTCCTGTTTGACTCCTCTTTTTTTACTGTTTTAAGTGTCTCCGGTCCAGCTGTTGTCTTTGACTCGTCTTTGTGTTTGTTGTCATGACAACTGGATCAGAACATGTGATATGATGGAGGGTCTCAGCGCAGCAGCTCAGGAGTTATTACCAGCAGAGGTTGGGAGACTTAAATGGATGATATGATCATGTAGCTCCATGTTAAACCCAGGTGTGCATGGATGCGTAGACTGTATAAGTGAAGCCGTAACATCTGCAGTTTGGGTCATATAAGCCCCGCCCCCCTCCATGTTTGTTAGCAGATGGGACATGGGCCAAACAACAACAAAAATCAAAGTACACATCAAATGAATGTTTCCCAAAGATGGTTTCTGTCATTTTTGGTAGTTCTGCTCACGCTGATGTCTGTTCGAATGTTAATTTTTCTGATCAGTTTGGTTTTTATTAGTCATTTAATGCTATAAAAATGGGGTTAAACGTTATGATTGACAGCTGGGATTGATTCGCGATTGGCTCGGGCAGGTGTATAGGCGGGACTTTGATACCGGGACTTTGGTACCGCGGCTCCACCGCGCCCGTATCCAGGAGATTTTGGCTTCACTTTTGTTCAGCATGAGGGAGCGGAGACCATGGATGTATAATAACTGGATACAGTGTTCAAGGTGGAGCCCAATTCATTCCTATGAGAGTTGCTCAGTGGCGCGTTAAGGGTCCTATTTTAACGGTCTGAGCGCACAGCGTGAAGCGCCTGGTGCAGGTGCGTTTAGGGCGTGTCCAAATCCACTTTTGGTAGTTTGACGGTGGAAAAAAGTGTCCGTGTGCCGGGCGCATGGTTCTAAAGGGTTGGACTTAGTGTCTTCATTAATCAGAGGTGTGTTTTGGGCGTAACATGCAATCAACCAATCAGAGATCATCTCCCATTCCCTTTAAAAGCCAGGCGCGTTTGGACCTTGGAGCATTGCTGTTATGATGGAGGATTTGCACCGTAATATTATTATTTGTAATCTTCTGCATGTTTGTGTGTGTGTGTGTGTGTGTGTGTGTGTGTGTGTGTGTAAAAAGCATAGTGTGCACGAGCCTAGGAGCATTTTACTAATTTGCTGTGTTTTCAGAAGCACGTTTCGGTGAACTATTTTCGTAAAATACGAGATCGTATTCCGAACGAGCCGCCATTATGCTCGGTTTTGAAATTCGGAAGCATCCAGACCCACGGGACGCATTCGTCCAATCAGCTGCCACGTATTGCGTTCGTCGCGTTCGTCAGGCTCATCCTGCTTGTCATTTCCGGTCAGTGTTTTAACGTTAAGTGTTCCTTTTGGGGCAATACTAACCAATGAAAGTGGGCACTACGGCAGGAAGTGGTCAGTGCACGTTAGCGGTGGACTGAAGGAAGTATGCAAAATGAGACACAGCTACTGTAAGAGCCAATTAGGGCTCTTGGTACAAATGGGAACTAATCTTTGGTTCCTCAGGTGCAACCGGGAAGCACATACAGTTTTTGACCACACGGACACACACACACACACACACACACACACACACACCAACACCACACAAGCAGTAATTTGGTGTTAACTGCAAATATGACTTAGACTTTCATTGATCAAAAAGGTAAAAAGGGCGTCAATTATTCTACCCGTAGAAGAGCACCTCAGGGGCTTAAAGCTTGGGTTTAGCCTCTACAACATTAAGAAAACATATAAAAGAAAGACAAGACACACAAATAGACCCTAACCAGACCGTCTGACAGGTATGGGCGCTTCGTTATGGAGCAGCAGATCAGAAATAATCCATTCAGGGAATATGAACCAACATTGTTAACACAAAATGTATTTTGGGGTTTTGCATAATTGGCAAATATCGATGTTCTTGTTTTGTGGGAACGGTTTGGGCAAACACCTGATCCTCAGCTTGGATCAGGTCTGGGAGGGGAGTTAGTAGCCCCGGGGGTCAGACTTTGACCTGAATAAGGGTCTGGTCCCTGTGGACCCCCCCCCCCCTCCAGCAGAGAGAGGAGGATGGTCCGATGAGAAGCACGAATATAAAGCTGGAGACGAGGAGAATTAGTCAGAGATTGGTGGGGACTGACTGAGCGGTGTGTGTCATGCAAAAGACTCTGCAATCGATCAACAAGCTGCTGAGCTGAATCAGATCCTGAACATCTCATCTTGTTATCGCTGCAGTTAGAGATGAAGGTTTAAACAATACGACGTAAGAGGCTTTATTGTCATTGCACTTCTGTCTTTGCCTGACGTGGTCATACTCAGATTCTAGTCAGAGGATGAGTCTGATTCTGCTCCGTTGGGCTGGGATTATGGGGTGTTTCAACCGAATTGGACAGACCTACAACCAATCAGAGCAACGGATAGACCTACAACCAATCAGAGCAACGGATAGACCTACAACCAATCAGAGCAACAGATAGACCTATAACCAATCAGAGCAACAGATAGACCTACAACCAATCAGAGCAACAGATAGACCTACAACCAATCAGAGCAACGGATAGACCTATAACCAATCAGAGCAACAGATAGACCTACAACCAATCAGAGCAACAGATAGACCTACAACCAATCAGAGCAACAGATAGACCTACAACCAATCAGAGCAACAGATAGACCTACAACCAATCAGAGCAACGGATAGACCTACAACCAATCAGAGCAACGGATAGACCTACAACCAATCAGAGCAACGGATAGACCTACAACCAATCAGAGCAACGGATAGACCTACAACCAATCAGAGCAACAGATAGACCTACAACCAATCAGAGCAACGGATAGACCTACAACCAATCAGAGCAACAGATAGACCTACAACCAATCAGAGCAACAGATAGACCTACAACCAATCAGAGCAACAGATAGACCTACAACCAATCAGAGCAACAGATAGACCTACAACCAATCGGAGCAACAGATAGACCTACAACCAATCAGAGCAACAGATAGACCTACAACCAATCAGAGCAACGGAGTATGTCACGTAGCTGATAAATTAAACTTTTGCTGAATCCCGTAGGAAGGACGGCAAAAACATCTTTCCGATCGACAAATGCCTCGATCTCGGTTCTCCGTTCCTCTTTTAAAATGAATGCGCTGTCGATATCTTCTATAACAGACGCCATGGCGGAATCTACACATCTCAATTCTCCAGCGGCAGCCATCTTTGTTGTAAACGAATTCAACCCGAGCGCTCTTTGGTGACGTGGTTGATTACGTTACTGCTGATCATCTGTCCATCATCGTATAACGCCCGCCCTGACAAGTTGATTGGTCCGAACATCTCTGGTTGGAGCATAGTTGCTCCACAACAGATCAAGTCCAGACCGGACTTCCCAACCTCAAATGTTGTGGGCGGGGCTAAGTTCGGCTGGCATCCAGGCTCCTTCTGTCTGCCAGTAACACGACAACACTGCATTGGTACTCCCAACTAAACAGAACAACCGTCAGAAAACAAAAAAGTAGTAAGTTAAATAAGAGCAAGAAGTGGACATGGCCCAGTGAAAGTGCAACTGTAATGAACATGTTTATATATGCAGCGATAGATAATTGCACGTTACAGATAGAGTACAGTTGCGATAGCAGCCTTAGTAAATAATTATAGATGCTCCGCAGCAATGGTCAGGCATTTTGGGAAGGAAAAGGAAAAGGCTGTGGATGGAGAAGAGGAGAAAAATGGCAAATGCACCAAGATTCTGTCAGCAGAAGTGCCAAATGGAGACCTTCCTGGTCATCACGTTAAGGATGCCCAAGGAGCAGGCCTACTGTTGGAGTGAGGGCTGGTGATGGGTGCGTAGGGGATTTGATCTCCCAACCACTCGCTCTGAAAACTAATATCAACGTTGTTAAGCTACAGCTCCTCTAAGAAACCTATGTGTCTCCAATCCCCACAGCATTATGCTGGAGTACACGGTGGCATGTTAAGGCAACACATTCATTGGGGTTACAAAATGTACGTTTCAGTGACACGCAGGACAAGAACGGGACACGAACACCCGGTCTCCTGGCTGAAAGTCCTGTGTTGTTTGACCCATCCACGGGGCTGTAGGACTCGAGTCCGGTCTTGGACTTGAGACGGTTTTTCTATGGCAGGGGTCATCAACTACATTTTTCCAAGGGCCAGAATGTTTCTAAGCAGACACTCCGGGGCCGGACTTGAATGAATTTATACCTAATACGCCTATTCTTGTTTGAAATTGTCACTTTCTTAATGAATTAATGCTATATTTCATTTTTTTTTTACAAGTATTAGTGTGAGCAAACTCCTAAAAAACATGGAAACTCCATACTGATAACTAGGTCCTTAACTAGAAAAAGATCTCAGACTAGGAGGCAGTTCACTGGGGAGTGATGGTTAAAGTCTGGGATTAGGGGAACATGGTTGTAGTATGCAGCGTCCTGATTGGTGGAAATGCTTGCAGGAAGAAATGGCTGTTGTCAGGTAATGGTGAATGATGAATGGACTGATAAGCAGACTATGCATTCGTCATGTATGCCCCATTTGCAACGAAATGATGCTGTTGCAAAATAATACAACCAGTTGACGTTGGCTGTTCTATGGTCTCGGACTTGTCTCGGACCCGCTGGTATTTGGACTTGGACTCGTCTCGGTCTCTGCCGCTGGTCTTGCCAAATATGGCTTTTGGTCTCGACCGAGTCCAGGTGTCTTTATTATGTTTATAATAATATTGGAGGGAAAGTGAAACCACTGGCCACCTGATAACCAATCACACACTAGATTATCTTTTCTTCTGAAACAAGTTCCTTCCTGAGACTATTTAGCAGAGGCGACGATTGTGATTGGTTTAAAGAAATGCAAACAACCCAGAGCGCTTTTTTTTCTCCTATCCCAGAATGCATCTGTGGTGCAGCCAGACCTTTACGCCACAGCTGTGCGAAACTAGGAGGAAGAAATTATTTATTTGACAGAGCAAATTAATAGTTTACAAGCATATCTTGTAGAATACGGGTTGATTTTTTAATTTCTTAGTGGTAATAATCTCCTGATCCTCAGAGGATGAACCGTTGTTCAACTTATTTCTTCATATTGTGGCTGCTTGTAGGGCACGCTGGCTCGTTTTTTTTTCTTGTCCAGAGAGGTGAGTTAAATAAATACAGTGTTTAATGCAGGGAGGTGTGTTAACGACCTCGGAGTGACTATATGAGGAACCCCTGTGAGCGGAGGTGGACGTAAACAGCTGTCATGTGATCTCCTGCTGATCAAAACCACTTACACACTCGACTAATTGGAGAGGAGGCTGCAGCGATAATATATTCACACACACACACACACACACACACACACACACACACACACACACACACACACACACACACACACTCCCAGAGACACGCTCAGACAGATGTGTGTGTGTGTGTGTGTGTGTGTGTGTGAAAGGGGAAATGTGTGAACAAGCACAAAGAGATGATGGGCGTTAATGATATCGATGCTAATTCCATCACTGTGTGTGTGTGTGTGTGTGTGTGTGTCTCTGTGTGTATGTTTTAGTATCAAAGTCGTAGTTATTAATATTTCATGTTTGCAGTGCTCAGTATTCAGTTTGTGGAGGTTTTGGGCTCAGCACAGCTCTCCTGCAGTCAAATACAGTAGAAACCCAGTTTATTACAGTAGAGACATTCTCCAATGTTCAGTATTTGTACAGCTCTGAAGTAAAAATGAGATGATAGACATAGTTGTGTGTAAGGATGGCTATCGTTAGGATTTTATCTATACTATCTATAATACAAAACATTCAACAGTTATTTTCTTTTTTGCAGAAATAAGTTAAATTGTTTCCTGAGTTTCTTGTACTGTACATATAATGAATATTTTATCTGGTCGTCAGAACAGTTCACACTAAGCAGCTTGCCACTAAAAAAAGAAATAGCTAGTAGAGCTGGGTATCTTCAATGATTCCCCGCATCGATTTCTACCCATCTTTAATAGCTGGCGCACCTTAAAGTGCTCATATTATGCTAATTCTCAGGTTCATAACTGTATACCCTTAGGATGGGTTAAATATAGAGATTGGATTTCACTACATTGTGCTATCGGTTATACAGTATGTGGCGATTAAGAATAAAGTTTGTTTTGTTTTTAAAAACCGATGGCAGTATTGTTTGTCCAGGAGCTTATCGATACTTCGGTACTGACCGATCCGGAACCAGTACCAGTTTAGTACCGGTTCTCGATACCCATCCCTGGTTGTGGATAGACTCGGTTGTGTGTATGGACACTTGGGTGTGTATATAGACCTGGCTGTGTGTATGGACTCGGCTGTGTATATATACTTGGCTGTGTATATGGACTCGGTTGTGGATAGACTTTGTTGTGGATAGACTCTGTTGTGGATAGACTCGGTTGTGGATAGACTCGGCTGTGTGTATGGACTCGGCTGTGTGTATGGACTCGGCTGTGTGTATGGACTCGGCTGTGTGTATGGACTCGGCTGTGTGTATGGACACGGCTGTGTGTATGGACTCGGCTGTGTGGATAGACTCGGCTGTGTGTATGGACTCGGCTGTGGATAGACTCGGCTGTGTGGATAGACTCGGCTGTGTGGATAGACTCGGCTGTGTGGATAGACTCGGCTGTGTGTATGGACTCGGCTGTGTGTATGGACTCAGCTGTGGATAGACTCGGCTGTGTGGATAGACTCGGCTGTGTGTATGGACTCGGCTGTGTGTATGGACTCGGCTGTGGATAGACTCGGCTGTGTGTATGGACTCGGCTGTGGATAGACTCGGCTGTGTGTATGGACTCGGCTGTGTGTATGGACTCAGCTGTGGATAGACTCGGCTGTGTGGATAGACTCGGCTGTGTGTATGGACTCAGCTGTGGATAGACTCGGCTGTGTGTATGGACTCGGCTGTGGATAGACTCGGCTGTGTGGATAGACTCGGCTGTGTGGATAGACTCGGCTGTGTGTATGGACTCGGCTGTGTGTATGGACTCGGCTGTGTGTATGGACTCGGCTGTGGATAGACTCGGCTGTGGATAGACTCGGCTGTGGATAGACTCGGCTGTGTGTATGGACTCGGCTGTGGATAGACTCGGCTGTGGATAGTTTAGTTCTCACTGAGAGGTTTGAGAACGAATGCATTTACTAAATGTGGGACTGTTCCTTTAAGGTCAACGTGTTGATGGTTACTGATTCTGTTGTGGTGTATAACACATGTAGACATATTAACTCTGAGCTGCAGCTGCCTGAATCCAAATGTATTGGCTCCCTTAATTCCTCCGCGTTCCAGATATTTTTAGAGTCTGAAGTTGTTGTTTTCCCTCCTGCAGGGAGAACGGAGCCTCGGCTGTTAATCTTCCGTGTGATCTCCTGTTACTCACTTATTATTCTCATCTTCTGTCCTGGATTAAACTGGAAGACAATCTCTAATTCTTCTTATTGTAATCCGATCCTCCTGTCAAACACGGCTCTGTGTGTTTACATCTGCTGTCAATGCAAACAGGATCTAATCCTGATTAAAGTCAGAGAGGCAGGAATAGCCGCTCCGCAGCGTCGTCACCAGTAAAAAAACAAACCGGCATTAACTGTCGTTTATGTGACGGCACGGAAACGCTCGCTCCAAACGTGACAGACGCTCCCTCTCTCTCTGAGGAGAAAAGAGGAATTAGCACCATTCAGCTCGGATCGGATCAGAACGCGATGACCCAGAATCAAACGGAGAGTCCCGCTGCAGGAAATAGCTCAGACCGAGACAAAGGGATCTGCTGAGGGCGATGGACCGTCTGGTGAGGTCGGTGACTCGAGTCTGGTCGGTGTGTTCCGTGCCGTCGTCCGTCCGAGGAGCCGTCTGCCTTCATTTGGCCGACCTGACATGTTCAGTCGGAGACAGGACAGTCGGGACTCACCCGGAGATGGGGAGCGGGATGAGCGTGACTAGAGTCTCTCAAAATCTGACGAAAAATCTTCTAAACTGACCTTTGTTGATCTGAAATGAAGACAGATTCAGCGACTGCACGGCCTATTTCTCTCTTAACATGTTCTCAGGAACACGTTACGGTGAACTATTTTAGGACAATATGAGATCATATTCTAAACGAGTCGCCATGACAGTCTGGCTGAGAATTTCTGGAGGGGGTCAGCTTCTCCTCACAACGTGTAGCTTCTATGGCGCCAATTTGATGCTACCAAGCCATCACCCCCCGTTAGCATCCCATTGACTGCCATTCATTTTGACGTCACTTTGACAGAGAATAACTTTACATCTGAAGCGTTTAAAGACTATTTGTCCGTTGTTTATTTCTAAAGAAACACGACAATGTATAAAAGGCTCCATTACCTTGTAGCTCACGTTATGGCTCCGTAGCAGACGTTGTTATAAAAATAGGCTAACGATTGGGTCATAACCACGAGACTTACTGTCTCATAGTAGAGGAATTACCGTATAGTCCAGGAGAAGCTCTCAGGCAGTTTGGACTTCCATTAGCTGTTTAAGTGTAATTACTAATGTTAACTATCATGTTAGTGATCAGTAATTAGCCTGTGCCTATGTTATCTCCTTACATATACCTACGCTCTCCGTCTCTGCTAGATTGGGAATGATTGAGATTTCTCTTGGCACAGCTACCAGAAGACTTCCAACTTTCAGACAGGTTGCTCACGTCACATCTACGTCTTCAAGCTCAGTTGGAGGCTGCTCAGTAACGCTCAGCCATCACCGGAAAAGAGCTTCTAATGTCCTTCATTGGTCTCCGTCCAGAGACACGGGACCTGCTGGTCCAGGTTATATACAGTCTTATGGAATTTCCGGAGAAAAAAGACCCACGTGACGCGTTCGTCCAATCAGCTGCCAGTTTTAATTCTCAGGAAACAACACAGAGAAGCGCCGCCTGCTGCTATGGAGACGTATTACGTTTCACGCACGCGCAGAGTGTACGCTCAAGTCGGCGTCGCCTCAGTGTATTTTGAGGCATTTTTTTGGACCAACTCGGGGAGACTGATCAGTCTGACGGCGTTTCCTGCCGACGGTCGGCCGTCTGGTTGGTGTGTAACGGCTCTGACACAGACGGAGTGATTGTGTCCAACACGACTTCTTGACACGCCGTCAAACGGTTTCCACCACTGGAACTTCAAAGTCTCCGATAACGTAACTGTCGTCGCCGCGTGAAAGTCACCTTTTGTCGGCTAAACTTTCTACTTCGGGGTCGTCTTTAGCGGACGTGAAAGACGTGGTTCATCCAATCACCTGCCAGGTATTCTTTTGAAAGTGCCTGTCCTTTCCCAAACAGTTTCCAACGACAGCTTCTCAGATGGTTCTGTGTAAGAAACCGTTTACTGACCCAGTCACTTTCAGACGTCCCTCGTTTGGTCCAGACAGTCGGATTTTGAATTTAAGTTACAGATGCTCCAGATCAAACTAAACCGTGGTTCGGTTCGCTTCTAGTGTGAAAACTTTTTTTTTTGGATGGTTTAGACTTTCGGATCAGTTAGAACAATCACTCCCAAAACTGTGGTCCGCGGACCACTAGTGGTCCGTGAGGGTACTGCAGGTGGTACGTGGAAAAGCAAAATAAAATATAAAATATTTTTTTTAACCTTCATTTTACCAGGAAAGAATATGTATATTGATATAAAATATCAATCGGCCCTAAAATCTCCAAAGAATTTGAAATGTTGACTATATCCAAATGTTACTTACTGTATAGATTGAATTCTCCATTGCTACGGAAATAAGCCTGTTGTTCACCTGTTGTTGTTGTTGTTGTTGTTGTTGTTGTTGTTCAAATGAACCTGATCATGCCCTCGGGCGCTGGAGTAAATGAATAAATTAAATATGTGGCAGCCGTTGATGCAGTAACCTTTCTTTTAACGAGCCTGTTGTACTGATGGGATGACCAGTTCTAGTTCTAGTGCTAGTAGGCCTGTAAGAGGTGCGGATTAATTCAGGTAGCACTGTGTGTAGACATTTTATTATGTGTATTATGAGGTGGTCCGAGAAAATTCTGGATTACAAATAGTAGTCCACACACACAAAAAGTTAGAAAACCCCTGAGTTAGAGCAGTGTTTCTCAAATGGGGGTCCGTGTCCCCCTAGAGGTACTCTGGAGGACTGCAGGGGGTCCGTGACTTTTTTTGCAAAATGTTTTTCAGTAACAAGGCTGCAGTTCTACTTTTTTCAAAGTTTTTGTCTTTTTTTGAAGGTTTTGTCATTTGTTGTGACCTGTTCTTGCCTTTCTTCATCACTTCTTTCTACTGTCTCTGCTTTTTTCATTTTTTTGTCTCTTTTGTCGCCCTAGTGTCGCCTTCCTTCTTTCTACTGTTTGTTTTCTAAGTATTTGTTACTATGTCCGACCTGTTCTTGCCTTCCTTCCTTCTTTCTACTGTTTGTTTTCTAAGTATTTGTTACTATGTCCGACCTGTTCTTGCCTTCCTTCCTTCTTTCTACTGTGTTTGTTTCTAAGTATTTGTTACTATGTCCGACCTGTTCTTGCCTTCCTTCCTTCTTTCTACTGTTTGTTTTCTAAGTATTTGTTACTATGTCCGACCTGTTCTTGCCTTCCTTCCTTCTTTCTACTGTTTGTTTTCTAAGTATTTGTTACTATGTCCGACCTGTTCTTGCCTTCCTTCCTTCTTTCTACCGTCTTTGTCTCCTTTCTTCCTCATCATCTAAATGTTCTCCAGGTCCAAGAATCTATCGCTGACATCGCTGTATTCTTCCTCTTTATAGAGACTTTGTTTTCTACCAAAAATAATTCGTGCTGGTTAGGGGGTACATGGCTTAAAGACACTGTTCAGAGGGGGACGTTAATGGAAGAAGATTGAGAGCCAGCGGTCTAGAGGAGAGTTTGTTGGTTCACGCCGGACTTCTTCAGTGGCAGGAACACCTTCCTCGTACTCCCCCCCCCCCGCCCCCCTCCGTCTCTATGGTAACCAAGTTAGTAACTGGGTGGGAGGACGGGATGTTTGTGTCTAAACAGCTCATTGTGTCCCTGCGGCAACACACTGCATCACCACGGCAACAAATTGACTTCCTGTAGAGACGATGATGATGATGTGTACAGTCAGCGCTGTGACTCACACACACACTAACACATGCACGAACACACACACACACACACACACACACACACACACACACACACACACACACACACACACATACACACACACACACAAACGCGCAAACACACACACACAAACCGAGAAATGCCTTTTTTGGGAAATTTAACTTACTGTGACACACACACTTTAAATAAGTGTGTGTCTGTGTGTGTGTGTGTGTGTGTGTGTGTCTGTGTGTGTCTGTGTGTGTGTGTGTGTGTGTGTGTGTGTGTGTGTGTGTGTGTCTGTGTGTGTGTGTGTGTGTGTGTGTGTGTGTGTGTCTGTGTGTGTGTGTGTGTGTGTGTGTGTGTGTGTGTATGTGTGCACATCACAGTTGTCACACACCCTCGATAATATCAAACCGCCCTTGTCTCTCTGAGTGCCGAAAAATATTTATGAGCTCACCAGGGGAGTGAGTGAGTGTGTGTGTGTGTGTGTGTGTGTGCATGCATGTCTGTGTGTGTGTGTGTGTGTGTGTGTGTGTGTGTGTGTGTGTGTGTGTGTGTGTGTGTGTGTGTGTGTGTGTGTGTGTGTGTGTGTGTGTGTGTGTGTGTGTGTGTGTGTGTGTGTGTGTGAATAATAATAAAGCGGAACAAACGAAAAAATAATCCTGAAGCTGGAACAAGAAGACAAAGAAGGAAAAGCAACAGAAACGGAGAAAGACCAGAGTCAGGGGGGGGGCTGCTGTGTGTATTTCAGCCTGTTTCTTAACCGAGAGTTGCTCAGGGGCCCGAGAAGCCAAACAAGATCAACTTCCACGTATTAAAATGACCCCGATGATCGGCTGCTTCCTCACTGTGCGGCCCATAGAGCAGGCGCACTAGAGGCCTCCGCCGGCCGAGACGGCTACTTCCTGTTTAGCTCTCCGCTAACTTGAATGGGGGATTAAATGGTTGAATCGTGCGGCTCTTCTAGACTTTCCAAATGTTATCGGACAGAATGGACTCAATTCTGACAGTGAAACGAGTCATTTCTCGGAGGTTGTGACACTCCAAAAAAATTTCCACTGATTTTCTTTCGCCATGTAAGTAGGGTTGAGAACCGTTTGGATTCCTAAACCGATTATTAAAAAAACTGAAAAAATGACATCAAAGAAAAGTTTTTTTTATTTATTTTTTTATTTATTTAGTTGAAAATTATTTAAATGTAACAATATATTAACGTTTTAAATAGGGTTGGGTACCAAAACGCGGTAATAGGGCACCGGTTCCAACGTAAAAGGTTATAACGAGACCGAATAAGAACGAAAATGTCGGTTCTTCGTTTTTTTTTTCTCACTGCATCGCTGGCGTTGCACGGGACGCTACGTTACCGTTAGCTAGTAGCTGGATTAAACCCAACGGTTAAGATGCTGACAGCTTACGTTAAGCTGTGTAACGTGTGACTGTATCTCCCTGTAGAGGATCCAACAGCGGGACGTAACGGTCTGACTGCAGCTGCCAACGTCGGAAAAACAACATAGACGGTGCGTTCACTTGAAACTCGCCAGCCTTGTGGTGCATTCAAAGTTATTGTTAAATACCCTTTTCCCATCTGGTGCTTGTTTTTGTCGTTTACCAGCAATTTACTGGTGAAATAAGTCATTGTTATAAGTTATTGTTATTGACCAAGCGGAGGGAGAACGGGTTGACCGCGCCCAGCTGTGTGTTGAGGTCAGTTTATTGTATGGTGCTTGGCTCCGAGGCTCTGAGGCAAAGAGAAAGTAGGACACACTGAAGGAGAGTCCCAGAGAGTGAAGTTGAAGAGGAAGAAATGAACAAAGAGAAGAAATTTAACTATACACACACACACACACTC
>CM042318.1:3302971-3310471 GCA_023566125.1 Zingel zingel
TTTTCAAAAAGTCTCATCAAAAATTGGGGTGTCTTTCAACATATTGTCCAAAAAAATAACGTGGATGGTTCCATACATTGTTTAGTGTAATAATAAATGACCAGTTCAATACTTTCAATTAATTTGGGTATTGATAGGTTGAAAAAAGTGACAAAAAAGCTTCAAAAACTTGATTTAAAAAAAAACAAACATAAAAAATAATAATAATAATAATAATAAAATAATTCCTAAAATTGAAAGACATCAGAAAAAGTGACAAAAAACTCGGGCGGAAAAAAAAGCTTCAAAACGTAAAAAAAAAAACACAAAAAAGTGTCGTAAAAGACGGTGATGGCTGAGCGTTACTGAGCAGCCTCCAACTGAGCTTGAAGACGTAGATGTGACGTGAGCAACCTGTCTGAAAGTTGGAAGTCTTCTGGTAGCTGTGCCAAGAGAAATCTCAATCATTCCCAATCTAGCAGAGACGGAGAGCGTAGGTATATGTAAGGAGATAACATAGGCACAGGCTAATTACTGATCACTAACATGATAGTTAACATTAGGAATTACACTTAAACAGCTAATGGAAGTCCAAACTGCCTGAGAGCTTCTCCTGTACTATACGGTAATTCCTCTACTATGAGACAGTAAGTCTCGTGGTTATGACCCAATCGTTAGCCTATTTTTATAACAACGTCTGCTACGGAGCCATAACGTGAGCTACAAGGTAATGGAGCCTTTTATACATTGTCGTGTTTCTTTAGAAATAAACAACGGACAAATAGAGTCTTTAAACGCTTCAGATGTAAAGTTATTCTCTGTCAAAGTGACGTCAGAATGAATGGGAGTCAATGGGATGCTAACGGGAGGTGATGGCTTGGTAGCATCAGAATGAATGGCAGTCAATGGGATGCTAACGGGAGGTGATGGCTTAGTAGCATCAGAATGAATGGCAGTCAATGGGATGCTAACGGGGGGTGATGGCTTGGTAGCATCAAATTGGCGCCATAGGAGCTACGCGTTGTGAGGAGCAGCTGATCCCCTCCGGAAATTCACAGCCAGACTGTCATGGCGGCTCGTTCAGAATCCGATCTCATATTGTCCTAAAATAGTTCACCGTAACGTGTTCCTGAGAACATGTTAAGAGAGAAATAGGCCGTGCAGTCGCTGAATCTGTCTTCATTTCAGATCAACAAAGGTCAGTTTAAAAGATTTTTCGTCAGATTTTGAGAGACTCTAGTCACGCAAATCTCAATCATTCCCAATCTAGCAGAGACGGAGAGCGTAGATATATAATTCCATCACTAGATGCCTAACCTTAACCCTTACCCTCACCCTAACCATAACCTAATTCTAACCCTAATCCTAAAACCAAGTCTTAACCCTCAAACAGACCTTTAACCTTGTGGGGTCCAGCATTTTGGCCCCACAAAGCTGTGCAGACCCCACAAGTATACTGGACTCGGTTTTTGGACCCCACGAATACAGTTAAACAAGTACACACACACACACACGCACACACACACACACACACACACACACACACACACACACACACACACACATCCTCTGGAGAGCAGGAAGGAGATCAGGACATTTCAGGTCTATATGAAGTGATCCCCCTCCTCCGTTTTTTAAACGCAGTCAGCCTCAGTTCACGCTGACATGAACCAACCCACCGGAGGTTTGAGTCGTTTTCACTGCGTTGCCGTGGATACGTGTGTGTTGCCATGGAGACGTTACTACAGGCATGCACAGTTTTGACCGGCGGAGGAAAAAGTGTGAAGCAGCAAAATATTTTATTAATAACTTGAGGCAGAAACAGAGAGAGAGAGAGAGAGAGAGAGAGAGAGAGAGAGAGAGAGAGGGAGAGAGAGAGAGAGAGAGAGAGAGGGAGAGAGAGAGAGGGAGACAGGTCCTACCAGACTCTGGTCCATTAGCCTGGTCCTACCAGACTCTGGTCCTACCAGACTCTGGTCCACGTTAGCCTGGTCCTACCAGACTCTGGTCCACTAGCCTGGTCCTACCAGACTCTGGTCCATTAGCCTGGTCCTACCAGACTCTGGTCCATTAGCCTGGTCCTACCAGACTCTGGTCCACATTAGCCTGGTCCAACCAGACTCTGGTCCTACCAGACTCTGGTCCACGTTAGCCTGGTCCTACCAGACTCTGGTCCACTAGCCTGGTCCTACCAGATTCTGGTCATACCAGACTCTGGTTCATTAGCCTGGTCCTACCAGACTCTGGTCCACATTAGCCTGGTCCAACCAGACTCTGGTCCTACCAGACTCTGGTCCACGTTAGCCTGGTCCTACCAGACTCTGGTCCACTAGCCTGGTCCTACCAGATTCTGGTCCTACCAGATTCAGGGGGTACGTGTACCCCTAGGGGTACTCTGGAGGACTGCAGGGGGTACGTGTCCCCCTAGGGGGACTCTGGAGGACTGCAGGGGGTACGTCTCCCCCTAGGGGGACTCTGGAGGACTGCAGGGGGTACGTCTCCCCCTAGGGGGACTCTGGAGGACTGCAGGGGGTATGTGTCCCCCTAGGGGGACTCTGGAGGACTGCAGGGGGTACGTCTCCCCCTAGGGGGACTCTGGAGGACTGCAGGGTTCCTATTAACAAAATGTTTAATAGTTCCAAGGCAGTTGTCCAGAACATTGATCCTCTTTATGTATTTTTTCCTACAAAAAATGGGACATTTGTGTCTCCTTCTTTGGACCTGATCTATCCTTCCTTCCTTCCTTCTACTTTTTACAAGTTCCTCTCTTTCTTCTTCTTATGTCACTGTTTTTGAAGTTTTTGATACTATTTTGACCTATTCTTGCCTTCCTTCCTTCCTTTTTTCTCCCACCTTTTTCCAAGTTTTTGTCTTTTTTTTACAGTTTTTGTCTCCTTTCTCCATCATCATCTAAATGTTCTCCAGGTCCAAGGCTGTAGTCTAGTAGATCTATCGCTGATAGCGCTGTATTCTTCCTACTTTCTTACTGTTTGGAAATCTAACACACGTGTGTGTGTGTGTTTAACACAGTAGTTGTGTTAAAAGTAACACAATATAGTCCTTATAGACACATTAGTGTGTTGGGAATTGACACAACTTGTGTTGATATTAAGTTGATTGACAGAAATTCGGGGTGATGTGACAGCGAACTGAGCTGCCACTGCAGAACATGCAGAGAGACTTTTATATTCCATTATGTATTTGATATATTTTGAATGTCGTCTGTGATTTCCTTCTCATAGGAGAAATGAAGGTATTCCCTCCATAAATTGGTGCATAGAAGTGAATCAGAATGCAGGAAATGAAGTCTTTGATGTTCCAAATAACCCTGGGGGAGGACAGCCAGACCCCCCACTCAGATATGCTGCCCACCCCACCTGATAGATAGATAGATAGAGACTCTGCTGAGTTTTAACGTATCTCTCGGTCTCTCTCTCTCTCGGTCTCTCTCTCTGCCTGTCTCTCTCTGTCTGTCTGTCTGTCTGTCTGTCTTTGTCTCTCTGCCTATCTCTCTCTGCCTGTCTCTCTCTATCTCTCTCTTTCT
This sequence comes from Zingel zingel, assembly GCA_023566125.1. NCBI lineage: Eukaryota > Metazoa > Chordata > Actinopteri > Perciformes > Percidae > Zingel > Zingel zingel. Next base: position 3,306,495 of record CM042318.1, read on the forward strand.
GTCTGTCTGTCTTTGTCTCTCACTCTGCCTGTCTCTCTCTCTCTCTCTTTCTCTGCCTGTCTCTCTTTCTCTGCCTGTCTCTCTCTATCTCGCTCTCTCTGTCTGTCTTTGTCTTTCTCTCTGCCTGTCTCTCTCTTTCTCTGCCTGTCTCTCTCTGTCTCTGCCTGTCTCTCTCTCTTTCTCTCTCTCTCTGTCTGTCTCTCTGTCTTTGTCTCTCTCTGCCTGTCTCTCTCTCTCTCGCTCTGCCTGTCTCTCTCTGTCTCTCTGCCTGTCTCTGTGTGTCTCTCTCTCTCTCTCTCTTTCTCTGCCTGTCTCTCTTTCTCTGCCTGTCACTCTCTCTCTGCCTGTCTCTCTCTCTTTCTCTCTCTCTCTGCCTGTCTCTCTCTCTGTCTCTCTGCCTGTCTCTCTCTCTCTCTCTGCCTTTCTCTCTCTCTCTCTCTCTCTCTCTCTCTCTCAGGTAAAGAGGAGCTGCCATGTTGGCCTCCTCCATTCCCCCGTCTCTCCTCTTCCTCCTCCTCCTCCTCCCCCCTCCCTCCCGGCCCGCTGATGCAGTCCCGACCTCTGACCCCTCGGTGCGGTGGGTGGAGCTCAGCGGCGCTGCCCTCTCTCACCTGGTGCTGGACCCGGGGGAGGGGCGTCTCTACGTTGGCGGGGTCGACCACCTGTACCAGCTGACCGCCGACCTGGAGGTGATGTCACACGTGAAGACCGGCCCTCACCTGGACTCGCCGGACTGCCTGCCCCCGATCGTGCCGCAGGACTGCCCCTCGGCCACGCCCACTCACAACCACAACAAGCTGCTGCTGATGGAGCCGGCGCAGGGGGCGGGGCCAGGGAGCCTGATCGTCTGCGGATCGCTCTATCAGGGGATCTGTGATAAGAGGTAACTAAGAGGTTAAAGAGCATATTGCAAGTTAGAAAACACACTAACCATGTTTCCATCTACACGGTTTAAAGGTCCCGTGGCATGAACATTCCCCTTTCTGAGGTTTTTTAACATTAATATGCGTTCCCCCAGCCTGCCTATGGTCCCCCAGTGACTTCAGATACAGTATTAGGGGCCACTAAGGCCTATATAAAAGAGACTTCAGATACAGTATTAGGGGACCACTAAGGCCTATATAAAAGAGACTTCAGATACAGTATTAGGGGACCACTAAGGTCTATATAAAAGAGACTTCAGATACAGTATTAGGGGACCACTAAGGTCTATATAAAGAGACTTCAGATACAGTATTAGGGGACCACTAAGGTCTATATAAAAGAGACTTCAGATACAGTATTAGGGGACCACTAAGGTCTATATAAAAGAGACTTCAGATACAGTATTAGGGGACCACTAAGGCCTATATAAAAGAGACTTCAGATACAGTATTAGGGGACCACTAAGGTCTATATAAAAGAGACTTCAGATACAGTATTAGGGGACCACTAAGGTCTATATAAAGAGACTTCAGATACAGTATTAGGGGACCACTAAGGTCTATATAAAAGAGACTTCAGATACAGTATTAGGGGACCACTAAGGTCTATATAAAAGAGACTTCAGATACAGTATTAGGGGACCACTAAGGTCTATATAAAAGAGACTTCAGATACAGTATTAGGGGACCACTAAGGTCTATATAAAAGAGACTTCAGATACAGTATTAGGGGACCACTAAGGTCTATATAAAAGAGACTTCAGATACAGTATTAGGGGACCACTAAGGCCTATATAAAAGAGACTTCAGATACAGTATTAGGGGACCACTAAGGTCTATATAAAAGCATCCACAAAGCAGCATGTCATAGGACCTTTAATGCAAATGAAGTGATATTGAATGAAACATGCCTTATGGAAACATTTTATAGTTGCAACCCACCATAAAAGGAAGAAGGTTTAGGTCATTTCTGCCACATATTTCAGCTTTCTTTGCAGACAAAGACGGATATAAGTGGACGAAAGAGGAGACAAGAGACTTTTTTAATTTAATTTACAAGCAAAATATAACAGCTATTTTAGATAGCAAAAATCTAAGAAATCGAGGCGACAAAAAACAAGAAAAAAATTGACAAAAATATTATAATAATAAATAATTTTTAAAAAATGACAAAAAAGGGACAGAAAAATTTGAATCAAATCGACAAAAACGTCAAAGTGTAGAAAAAGAACAACAAAATGTTGAAATTTCGACACTACAAGTTCCTTTGTTTGCTCATATTTTGTGTTTCTAATAGACAGTCCTTCCAGAAATGTTTCTTTTGTGATTGTTGTGGGCAACAATCCTTAATTATGCGGCACGTTTTCTTAAAAAATGCGATGGAACATGCGGGATATTTATGCAATTTTATGCGCTTTTCGATGACGTTCACGTCGCGTAATGACGTCACTTCATAACGTTCCCTTGGCAACAGGGGAAAACGGCTGCTCTTGTGTGAAGTAAACGCAACATTTTTCAACTTTCTGCTAAGATATGTGTGTGACTTTGTTACAACGAAAATGCGGGGATTATGACATCATGCAAGCCCCGCATATTTTGCACGGAATCGGGAATTTATGCGTCGAAAGTGCGGCGTATTTGAAGAAATGCGCCCCCCCCCCCCCCACCTCCCTCGCATAAATATGCGGACTTTGGCTGATTATGCGTTGAATTATGCGATCGCATAATCACGTTTTTCTGGAGGGACTGCAGAACATGTTTCTATGTTTAATTGTCCAAAGTAGGGCTGCAGCTAACGCACTGAACTGGTCTCTCCTCCTCGTGTAGGAGTCTGTCCAACATCTCTCAGCTCATCTACCAGACCTCCAACCCCGTCGACACGCAGTACGTGGCCGCCAACGACCCCCGAGTCTCCACCGTGGCCGTGGTGATCACCACGGAGAACAAGCAGGAAGGCGCCGGCGGCGTCCTGCTTCTGATGCTGGTCGGCCGAGGCTACACCAGCAAAGGTCCCGGCGACATCCCACCAATCACGACGCGGCGTCTGTCCCCCGTGGTCTCGCCTCGCCGGGCGTTCTCTCAGGAGGAGGAGCTGGGCAAACTCGTCGTAGGGAGTTACTCCGAGTACAACAACCACTTTGTGAAGGCCGTCGCCCACGGCAGCCACGTCTACTTCCTGTTCTCTCGGCGGGACATGTGGCACAAGAAGGAGTACCGGACATACGCCTCGCGGCTTTGCACGTCCGACCGCAGCTTCTACTCGTACGTGGAGGTCCCGCTGCTGTGCGGCAACGGCTACAACCTGGCTCAGGGAGCGTGGCTCGGGAACCACTCGGGCGAGCCCGCCCTGTTCGTTGTCATGGCGACGGGGCAAGCGTCCACGCCCGTGGCGACCGGGCGCTCCGCGCTGTGCGTTTACGGGATGGCGGAGCTGGACGCCATGCTGCGGAGAGCGCAGGAAGTGTGTTACACAGAGGGAGGGCGAGGCAGTAGCGGGCAGGAAGAGGCCTACATCGAATACGCCGTGTCATCGAAATGTCTGAAACTACCACAGGTAAACACCCAGCATGCACTGGGGGGGAGGGCGGGGCTTCAGGGGGTCTAAATGTGGCCCAAAATAATATGATTGATTGATTTAAAGGTATTTTAACCTTCCTGTCGTCCTCCAAACAGTTCACCTGAAGGTATCTAGTAGGGGTGTGCAAAGAAATCGATTCACAATCAAATTGCGATTCAAGCTCTACCGATTCAAAATCGATTCATAGAATTACCAAAAGTCGATTCATATTTTTGGTAATCACTGGAATTGTTGGGTCTTTGTGAATTATAGAGTGTGGTCTAGACCTACTCTATCTGTAAAGTGCCTCGAGATAACTCCTGTTATGATTTGATACTATAAATAGAATTGAATTGAATTGGGCTTTTCCCTTTATTAAGTAGTGACGGTGGATAGACAGGAAAGGGGGAGAGAGATGGGGATGGGGGATGACGCGCAGCAAAGGGCAGCAGGTCGGATTCGAACCCGCGCCGCTGCAAAGGACTCAGCCTACATGG
>CM042318.1:3320471-3330471 GCA_023566125.1 Zingel zingel
GCGGTGAGGTGATGGTTGTGAGTGTGCGGTGAGGTGATGGTTGTGCGGTGAGGTGATGGTTGTGAGTGTGCGGTGAGGTGATGGTTGTGCGGTGAGGTGATGGTTGTGCGGTGAGGTTGTGTGGGTGAGGTGATGGTTGTGAGTGTGTGGTGAGGTGATGGTTGTGAGTGTGCGGTGAGGTGATGGTTGTGCGGTGAGGTGATGGTTGTGCGGTGAGGTTGTGTGGGTGAGGTGATGGTTGTGAGTGTGTGGTGAGGTGATGGTTGTGAGTGTGCGGTGAGGTGATGGTTGTGAGTGTGAGGTGATGGTTGTGAGTGTGAGGTGATGGTTGTGCGGTGAGGTGATGGTTGTGCGGTGAGGTGATGGTTGTGCGGTGAGGTGATGGTTGTGAGTGTGTGGTGAGGTGATGGTTGTGAGTGTGCGGTGAGGTGATGGTTGTGAGGTGATGGTTGTGCGGTGAGGTTGTGTGGGTGAGGTGATGGTTGTGCGGTGATGGTTGTGCGGTGATGGGTGTGCGGTGAGCTGATGGTTGTGCGGTGAGGTGATGGTTGTGTGGTGATGGTTGTGAGGTGATGGGTGTGCGGTGAGGTGATGGTGGTGCGGTGATGGTTGTGAGGTGATGGTTGTGAGGTGATGGTTTTGCGGTGAGGTGATGGTTGTGCGGTGATGGTTGTGAGGTGATGGTTGTGCGGTGAGCTGATGGTTGTGCGGTGATGGTTGTGCGGTGAGGTGATGGTTGTGTGGTGATGGTTGTGAGGTGATGGGTGTGCGGTGAGGTGATGGTTGTGCGGTGATGGTTGTGCGGTGATGGTTGTGCGGTGATGGGTGTGCGGTGAGCTGATGGTTGTGCGGTGAGGTGATGGTTGTGTGGTGATGGTTGTGAGGTGATGGTTGTGCGGTGAGGTGATGGTTGTGTGGTGATGGTTGTGAGGTGATGGTTGTGCGGTGAGGTGATGGTTGTGAGGTGATGGTTGTGCGGTGAGTGATGGTTGTGCGGTGATGGTTGTGAGGTGATGGTTGTGCGGTGAGCTGATGGTTGTGCGGTGATGGTTGTGCGGTGAGGTGATGGTTGTGTGGTGATGGTTGTGAGGTGATGGGTGTGCGGTGAGGTGATGGTGGTGCGGTGATGGTTGTGAGGTGATGGTTGTGCGGTGAGGTGATGGTTGTGCGGTGATGGTTGTGAGGTGATGGTTGTGTGGTGATGGTTGTGAGGTGATGGTTGTGCGGTGAGGTGATGGTGGTGCGGTGATGGTTGTGAGGTGATGGTTGTGCGGTGAGGTGATGGTGGTGCGGTGATGGTTGTGAGGTGATGGTTGTGCGGTGAGGTGATGGTTGTGCGGTGATGGTTGTGCCAGCTGAGTGTTGCAGCTGCTGTATGAACTCCCGTGTTGTATCTGAAAGAGGCGCCGCGGGTTAATGTTAACGGTAGCAGCTAGCGTAGCCTCACCCAACACATCAACAATTAATAACCAGATCCACAGCCAGGTCAGCATGTTTGTTTACATGTCCATCTCCAAGGTAACGCTGTCAGTCGTCCAGCTTCCCGACCTCACTGAGGCCGAGTCTCTGTCCTGTGTCTTCGGGCTCCTACCACCTCAGCCCGCCATCGTCGCGGGAACCAGCATTACCTGTCAGTCACCCGCGCCGGAGCTCCTCCCACCCATGCTAACAGAAAGTGGTGAGTAAACAGCTGATGTTGTTCACAACTCAGCTATGTTCGAAATCGCATACGGAAGTATTGTGTACTAAATTAACAATTAAGAATGCCATTACCAGCAGTTCACACTGAAGTAAGTAAGTAATACGTCTTCTCTGCATCACGATTGGATGCATCACAAAGTTAACGGTCCGAGCTGCTGTCGAATGAAAATTATGATCACAAATGTAATTATACATATATATAACAAATACATACACTACCGGTCAAAAGTTTGGGGTCACGTAGAAATGTCCATTCCAGACAGAATACCAGCTGAGATCAGCTGCATTGTTATTTTTAATCAGGGCAGCAGTTTTCAGATTACATCATGTGATGACATCATGTGATGACATCATGTCTAAAGGCTTCTCGACTGTTGGAGACAGAAGTGGCTGAAGAAAGGCTTGAATCCATGCTTTCTGGTCTAACCGTCATACCCAAATTAAAAGTGGTCCAGCTCCCAGATACTCTGACCCTCTGGGGTGAGTCTGATGTCGTTGGAAAGGTAACTCTCTCTAGTTGTTGTTCCCAGTGTCTGACACAGCGTTACAGAGGCTAGAATGGAGGCTTTTTATTTCCATCCAAGTCCTACATCTGTGAAATGATTAGAATCCACTGCTGTTAACACATCTGACAGCTGACAGACAGCTCAGGGCATCAGCCACATGTCTCAGCTCACTGCAGGAAACATGAAGCCAAAAGACTCTAAAATGGATTTTATATGATTGTATTTCCATTTGAAAAGTGCAAAGAAAAAAGCCAAAAAGCTGCAAAATACAACACTTCTCAAATACTCAAACACTCCCCCCCATCAATCACCTTTCCAACGACATCAGACTCACCCCAGAGGGTCAGAGTATCTGGGAGCTGGACCACTTTTAATTTGGGTATGACGGTTAGACCAGAAAGCATGGATTCAAGCCTTTCTTCAGCCACTTCTGTCTCCAACAGTCGAGAAGCCTTTAGACATGATGTCATCACATGATGTAAAACACATGATGTCATCACATGATGTAATCTGAAAACTGCTGCCCTGATTAAAAGAACAATGCAGCTGATCTCAGCTGGTATTCTGTCTGGAATGGACATTTCTAAGTGACCCCAAACTTTTGACCGGTAGTGTATCTCCACATGTAAATGGGTGAATTAAGAGATTATTTCAACCAAACCAGAGTGGTGATTGTTGGAACAGTGGAAAGATGAACCAAGACGGCTTTTGATCTGGTGTCTGGTGTAGTTTGGTGATGGTGGTTCCATGTTGAACTAAAAGGATCTTACTCTTTAACTAAATGGTCTATCTCTGTAGGGATCCTTTTCATTATGTTGTCAGACACTTAGAAGAATAATCTGAGTCTGTCAGCGGCAACAACAGCAGGATGTGAATTGAAGGAGTGTAATTGCCCGTTAATGTTAAATTGCAGCTTGTTTCTCCGCTGCCGACTGCAGCGCTCCCGCTTAATACTGGACCAATTTCAAAGATTGTTGTTCCCGTCAGTCACATAGACATAAAAAACATGGGAAAATATGGTCCAGGGTTAAAAAAAACAAACAAAAAAAACGAAGTTACCCTTTAACTGTACCTTAAAGTGCCCATGTTATGAAAAGAATCACTTTTTCTGGTATTTGGATACTAATACTAGCTTTATAAGCTAATCAGCGGTCTGCGCTAGCGTCTTTCAAGCTAGAGACACATTCGATTAGCATGAAAACATGACCCAGACAGCGATCGACTCGGTACACATCTGTCATTAACCCCTAGGTTCATTTGGCGCCGGAATTGTCCTTTAAGTGTAACTTACTGTGGCAACAAACTCCTTTCTGATTCAGATTTTAGTTTTGTTGACTCAACCTAAGAAGATTGGGTTGGCAAATAGCCTTGAGGTCTAACTTCTCCCGTGTATTGCTCTCCATCACTTCCAGATCACATGATCCTGCCCGTGTCACTGATGTTTGGTCATGTGACCATCACCACGGGCGACATGACCTTCTACGACTGTGGAGCTGTGAGCCAACTAAACCTGAGCTCCCAGTAAGACTTCATCAATAATGCATTTCAAGGATTCAAGGAGCAGTCTTTGAATCCAAATGGTGATACTTCTTCTAATAACTGGGGCTGATGATGAAGGTGATGATGTGTTTCAGGTGTCTGGCGTGTGTCAGCAGTGTGTGGGGGTGTAACTGGTGTCCTCTGGATCAACTCTGCAGCCACAACCACAGCTGTCCCAACCAACACATCATCCTCAACCAGAGAGTGAGACTGACTGTCTGTCTGTCGGTCTGTCTGTCTGTCTGTCTGTCTGTCTGTCTTTTTGTCTATCTGTCTATCTGTCTGTCTGTCTGTCTGTCTGTCTGTGTGTCTGTCTTTCTGTCTGTCTCTCTGTCTGTCTTTTTGTCTGTCTGTCTGTCTTTCTGTCTATCTGTCTCTCTGTCTGTCTTTTTGTCTGTCTGTCTGTCTTTCTGTCTATCTGTCTATCTGTCTCTCTGTCTGTCTTTTTGTCTGTCTGTGTGTGTGTGTGTGTGTCTGTCTGTCTGTCTGTCTGTCTGTCTGTCTGTCTGTCTGTCTGTCTGTCTGTCTGTCTGTCTGTCTGTGTGTCTTTTTGTCTGTCTTTCTGTGTGTGTTTGTGTGTGTCTGTCTGTCTGTCTGTCTGTCTGTCTGTGTGTCTTTTTGTCTGTCTGTCTGTCTTTCTGTGTGTGTGTGTGTCTGTCTAGTCTCGCATCGCCAGCTCTATCTCCACAGCGCTGTGGAGGAAGGTCTGGCTACACCACAGATGCATTCTGGGATCAGAGCGGGGGGGGGGGGGGGGGGGGAAGCTCTGGGTTGTTTGCATTTCTTTAAACCAATCAGAATGGTCTTGTGCGGCGCTGAGCTCCAGACGCAGCGACGGGGGCTCTGCTAAAGAGTCTCAGGAAGGATCTTGTTCTGGAGGAACATTTGCACCTCGCAAAAGAGAACGCCACGTACAATATTACATGAAGTTAACTGTTGACACGATACAGTAACGGGAGATATTTAAATGAGCTGATACATGGTTACACCTCATTGGCTCTTACCAGTAGGGCTGCCCTGATATTAGGCAAATATGTAATCGCCATTCTTTTTGACTGATATTGCGACTGATATGATTCACGATATTGAAGGGAATGATCACGTTTGTATCATTATTCTCATTGTCATTGACTAATATTGAATCTTAAAAAATGGAAATGAATATAGTGGGATTTTTGGGAGGATCTGTACCAAACAAAGATGTCTTCTGTAGTGTGTAGGATACGATGTGTAGGCCGGGACGTCTCTGCTGCACCACAATACTTCACTCAGAACGGTTTGAAGACATATTTTGCCTTTAACAAATGTTGCGCCCCCTCTGTGATTTGGATATTGCTCTAGTCCATATTGCGATTTCGATAAAATTGCGATTAATTGTGCAGCCCTACTTACCAGTGTGTCTCCCACCAATCAGTCCCAAAACCTCCCAGTTAGAGAGGAAACGACCTCAACATATTCTTATTAAATATTTACAATCATTCCCTGTTAGACGTCCACATCTTCTTCAGAACTTGACATTTCCAGCGTGTAGCTCCAAGTCTGTTGTTGTGTCCCGAAGAGAACGGAGTTTGAGAACGGCGACACACGGAGAGAGGAAGGGGAGGGACATCCGGCACTTGATGTCAGTGAATTATCCAGTCCTTCCAGAAAAATGCGGAGTTTTTTTGTGACAGTTTTGGGCTAAAATCCGTGATTATTCGGCACGTTTTCTTAAAAAATACGATGGAATATGCGGGATATTTATGCAATTCTATGCGATGAAATTGCAGGAACTTGCAAAAGCGGCGGTTCCATCGTGGCTTCATCGCGGGGTCTGCAGCTTTTCAATGATGTTCACGTCGCGTAATGACATCACTCCATAATGTTCCCATGGCAACCGGGGGAAACGGCTGCTCTTGTGTGAAGTAAACGCAACATTTTTCAACTTTCTGCTGAGATATGTGGGACTTTTTTGCAACGAAAATGCGGGGATTATGAAATCGTGCAAGCCCCGCATATTTTGCACGGAAATCGGCAATTTATGTGGAGAAAGTGCGGCGTATTTGATAAAATGCGCCCACTCCCCCCCCCCCCCCCCCCCCGCATAAATATGCGGACTTTGGCTGATTATGCGTTGAATTATGCGATTGCATAATGACGTTTTTCTGAAGGGACTGACTTATCCTGGAAATGTACTGTCGTTGATCCAGACTAGTTTCTCTCTGTCTCCTGTCTGTCTGCCTGTCTCACCCTGTCTCCTGTCTGTCAGCAGGAGTCTCCTGGTCCCACTTCCTGTCCTCTGGTCTTCGCCCTGCAGAGTTCCGCCTTAGTGCCGTTGGGCCTGAGCACCACTGTTGTGCTGCGGGGACGAAACCTGGACGTCTACACTGTGAGAGCAGCTACTGTTTATAATGATCACTTCAACTCTTTTAATGTGCGTAATACATGAAGTCTCGGGGGTCTCGGACCCCGAGTCTGTGAGTGTGGAGATTAGGATCGGGCCAATGAGGGAGCAGAACGATTCAACTTTATCAAACTAGGGATGCGCCGAATTCAGATTTTTGGTGTTCGGCCGAATACCGAATCCGCTGGTTGAGATTCTGCTGAGTCCTCCTCCCGTCCTCAGTCCATGAACTCAGTCAACACATTAAGGCAAGGCAGCTTTATTTGTCGAGCACATTTCAGCAACAGGGCAATTCAAAGTGCTAAAGAGTCTCAGGAAGGATCTTGTTCTGGAGGAACATTTGCACCTCGCAAAAGAGAACGCCACGTACAATATTACATGAAGTTAACTGTTGACACGATACAGTAACGGGAGATATTTAAATGAGCTGATACATGGTTACACCTCATTGGCTCTTACCAGTAGGGCTGCCCTGATATTAGGCAAATATGTAATCGCCATTCTTTTTGACTGATATTGCGACTGATATGATTCACGATATTGAAGGGAATGATCACGTTTGTATCATTATTCTCATTGTCATTGACTAATATTAAATCTTAAAAAATGGAAATGAATATAGTGGGATTTTTGGGAGGATCTGTACCAAACAAGGCAAGGCAGCTTTATTTGTAGAGCACATTTCAGCAACAGGGCAATTCAAAGTGCTTTACATAAAACATTAAAGAACAGTTAGAAAACGATTAAAAAAAAGCCAAAGCTAATTAAAACCTCAAAGTGCAGGTAAAAATGATGAAAAAAAAGAAACATTTCTCCGACCACGGGTCCTTTTGGCTCCGGTGACTTGGTGTCTTCGTTACCCATTACAAGATCGCAGTAGTTCTACTTTTCCCCACGATGTAGCCGTCGCTACAAAGCTTAGATTAATCTCGGTAACCGTTGCTTAATACGGGACAGTTCGCGTTCGTCTCTTGATAAGTTGACAGAAATATCTGACCAGTTCACCGACGTGGTCCTTGTATGGATAATCTATTGTCACACCCGTGTTTATTTAGTTCTAATCTATGTTGGAGAAATTCTCAGAAATATGTCCGTTATCTGTTCACAATTACCACTAGATAAAAGACAAGAATAAAATGTATTACTGAATTAAAATTATTAATGAAGTCAGCAGGGACTGTCCTTCCTTTGCCGTACCTGAAGTTACTGCATTCTGGCTGCTGTCTGTAGATTCCTTCATCACAACTCGTATTCTTCCAGATGTTTGATACCAGATGTTGTAACAGCGGTGATGTTGTGTATTGTTTAGGGTCCTCGCCACCACCAGACTAATCAGCATTGCAGATTGAACATGTAGCTGGACTTGAACGGCCTTCTTTTGACTGAAAGTGCTGCCAAACATCACTCTTTCTGCTCACCAGTTCCATTTCCACTTCCTCACAGCCTGCTGCATTGAACGCTCCACCTACGTGAACACCTTCCCGTAATCAACGGCGCCGTCATTACGGCGACCAGCGTAGCGCGCGGTGTACAAGCGTAGGGGTCGGTTCGCTGGGAAAGAATTCTAACATTCGGCAGAAACCCAACCCCGTCAAAAAGCCCAATATTCAGCCCGATCAGAGGCCCAGTCCTGGATTGTCCTGCATCCCTGTATCAGACTGTAGTGGAACCTGCTCGTAGGATTGTGGTTATGGGTTAGATCTAATCTCTAATCTTCATTTAGTCCTAATCTCTGTGTCTTTGTGCAGGATGAAGCTCAGTATTTGTGTGTTGTGGAAATCGAAGGAGTCCAGTTCAATCTGACAGCTGCTGTAGAGAAAACGCACGACGACACACACACCTTCACCTGCAGCCCACACCAGGTACACACACTTGTTTTTTTCACTTTGTGTTGACCCCCATAGCCCAGGGTTTCTCAAATGGAGGTATGTGTCCCCCTAGAGGTACTCTGGAGGACTGCAGGGGGTATGTGACATTTTCTTGCAAAATGTTTTTCAGTAACAAGGCTGGAGTTACTTCTACTGTCTTTATTTTCTCCAAGTTTGTCGCTTTTTTCTACGTTTTTGTCGTTTGTTTTTGAATTCTTTGTCTCTTTTGTCGCCCTAGTGTCACCTTCCTTCTTTCTACTGTGTTTGTTTTCTAAGTATTTGTTACTATGTCCGACCTGTTCTTGCCTTCCTTCCTTCTTTCTACTGTTTGTTTTCTAAGTATTTGTTACTATGTCCGACCTGTTCTTGCCTTCCTTCCTTCTTTCTACTGTTTGTTTTCTAAGTATTTGTTACTATGTCCGACCTGTTCTTGCCTTCCTTCCTTCTTTCTACCGTCTTTGTCTCCTTTCTTCATCATCATCTAAATGTTCTCCAGGTCCAAGAATCTATCGCTGACATCGCTGTATTCTTCCTCTTTATAGAGACTTTTATTTCTACCAAAAATAATTCGTGCTGGTTAGGGGGTACATGGCTTAAAGACACTGTTCAGAGGGGGACGTTAATGGAAAGAGTTGAGAACCAGTGAGATAGCATGTATATAATGAGGGACGACGTGTCTCCACTTCCTCCCGCTGTACAAAAGTGAAGCCAAAATCTCCTGGATATTGACGCTGCCATCTTGTAGTTTTGGAGCCAGAGTCTGAGCAGTAGTGATCAAGGGGGTAAGCGTCTCCTCACAACGCGTAGCTCCTATGGCGCCAATTTGATGCTACCAAGCCATCACCTCCCGTTAGCATCCCATTGACTGCCATTCATTTTGACGTCACTTTGACAGAGAATAACTTTACATCTGAAGCGTTTAAAGACTCTATTTGTCCGTTGTTTATTTCTAAAGAAGCACGACAACGTATAAAAGGCTCCATTACCTTGTAGCTCACGCTATGGCTCCGTAGCAGACGTTGTTATAAAAATAGGCTAACGATTGGGTCATAACCACGAGACTTACTGTCTCATAGTAGAGGAATTAGCGTATAGTCCAGGAGAAGCTCTCAGGCAGTTTGGACTTCCATTAGCTGTTTAAGTGTAATTACTAATGTTAACTATCATGTTAGTGATCAGTAATTAGCCTGTGCCTATGTTATCTCCTTACATATACCTACGCTCTCCGTCTCTGCTAGATTGGGAATGATTGAGATTTCTCTTGGCACAGCTACCAGAAGACTTCCAACTTTCAGACAGGTTGCTCACGTCACATCTACGTCTTCAAGCTCAGTTGGAGGCTGCTCAGTAACGCTCAGCCATCACCGGAAAAGAGCTTCTAACATCCTTCACTGGTCTCCGTCCAGAGACACGGGACCTGCTGGTCCAGTTTATATACTGTCTATGGTAGTGATCAGGCAGTGGAGCCGCGGTAGCAAAGTCCCGCCCATACACCCGCCCGACCAATCGCGAGTCAATCCCAGCATGTCAATCATGACATCTCACTCTGTTTTTATAGCATCAACAAACCAACTCACTAACAAGAACCAAACTGGTCAGAAAAATGAACACTCGAACAAACAATAACAACAAATAATCAGAAAAATCTTTGGGAAACAGTTATTTGACGTGTACTTTTTTTAGTTTGACCCATGTCAAAATGTTTATTTATTTACACATCTCTCTCTCCACCTGTCTGTCTCTCCACCTGTCTGTCTCTCCACCTGTCTGTCTGTCTGTAGTTTCAGTATGCTGTCAGTCAGCTTCAGTATTCGACTGCTGTCTATCTGCGCAGAGGAGAGAGACGCATCGACACCTTACCTGGCCTCCAACGTAAGAACCTCACCTGAAGGAGTGTGTGTGTGTGTGTGTGTGTGTTTTTGTTTGTGTGTGTGTGTGTGTGTGTGCGTGTGTGTGTTGTCTGTGCATGTGTGCATATCTCTGTGTGTCTATGTCTGTCTGTC
>CM042318.1:3335471-3337971 GCA_023566125.1 Zingel zingel
GTGAGTACTACTACTACTACTACTACTACTACTACTACTAGTACTACTACTACTAATACTACTGCAGCTGCTACACGTGAGTACTACTACTACTACTACAGCTACTACTGCAGCTGCTACATGTGAGTACTACTACAGCTACTAGTACTACTACTACTGTACTACTAACACTACAACTACTAATACTACTGTTACTGCTACATGTGAGTACTGCTACTAGCACTACTACTGTACTACTACTGTACTACTAGTACTACTACTGTACTACTAGTACTACTACTGTACTACTACTGTACTACTAGTACTACAGTTACTGCTGTTGAACTGATGGAATTTAAACTTTGAACTGTAACAAACTTCATTCATTAATTTATGGCTCCACCACAAAAATAATCTTAACATCCTTTCATTTCTCTTCTCCTTGTTTCCTCCCCTCCCCTCCCCTCCTCTCCTCTCTCCTCTCCTCCTCTCCCCTCCCCTCCTCTCCTCTCCTTCTCTCCCCTCCCCTCCCCTCCTCTCCCCTCCCCTCCTCTCCTCTCCTTCTCTCCCCTCCCCTCCCCTCCTCTCCCCTCCTCTCCTCTCCTCTCTTCCTCTCCTCCTCCTCTCCTCTCCTCTCCCCTCCTCTCCTCCTCTCCTCTCCCCTCCTCTCCTCTCCTCCTCTCCCCTCCACTCCCCTCCTCCTCCTCTCCTCCTCTCCTCTCCTCCTCTCCCCTCCTCTCCTCTCCTCTCCCCCTCTCCTCTCCCCTCCTCCTCCTCTCCCCTCCTCTCCCCCTCTCCCCCTCTCCTCTCCCCTCCTCCTCCTCTCCCCTCCCCTCCTCTCCTCTCCTTCTCTCCCCTCCCCTCCCCTCCTCTCCCCTCCTCTCCTCTCCTCTCTTCCTCTCCTCCTCCTCTCCTCTCCTCTCCCCTCCTCTCCTCCTCTCCTCTCCCCTCCTCTCCTCTCCTCCTCTCCCCTCCACTCCCCTCCTCCTCCTCTCCTCCCCTCCTCTCCTCTCCCCTCCTCCTCTCCTCTCTTCCTCTCCTCTCCTCTCCTCCTCCTCTCTCCTCCTCCTCTCCTCCCCTCCTCCTCCTCCTCCCCCTCTCCCCCTCTCCCCCTCTCCTCTCCTCTCCTCTCCCCTCCTCCTCTCCCCTCCTCCTCCTCTCTCCTCTCCTCCTCCTCCCCTCCTCCTCCTCCTCTCCTCCCCTCCTCCTCTCCCCTCCTCCTCTCCTCTCCTCCCCCTCCTCCTCCTCCTCCTCCTCTCCTCTCCCCTCCTCCTCTCCTCTCTTCCTCTCCTCTCCTCTCCTCCCCTCCTCCTCCTCCTCCTCCTCCTCCTCCTCCCCTCCTCTCCCCTCCTCCTCCTCCTCCTCCTTCTCCCCTCCTCTCCTCTCCCCTCCTCCTCCTCTCTCCTTCTCCCCTCCTCTCCTCCTCCCCCTCCTCCTCTCCTCCTCTCCTCCTCCTCTCCTCCCCTCCTCAGTGTGGAGGAGGTGACTGAGACCCAGCTGGTGTGCCAGACTGGTCCCAGTAACCAGACCGGTGGAGTAATTCTTCGGGTTCTCTTCGGTAAAGCGGAGAGAACGGTGCCCAACGTTACCTTCCGTTACCTTGACGACCCCGTCATCACCGACGCCACGCCTGCGGAGAGCTTCTACGCGTGAGAACCCGATCGTCAATAATCAATAATAATCAATCCTCTCGTAACTCAGACCAAAGCGCTAATATGGTGACGACTTCCTGTCCTCAGAGGCGGCCGTGTCGTCATGGTGACGGGCAGGAACCTGGGCGTCGTGCAGCAGCCAATCATATCGGTGTGGGTGGAGCCTGTGGTCGTCCAGAGGGTGAAACGGAGAAGACGATTGGCTCTGCTCACCGCCAAGCAGCAGCTGGTGTTCAACAGCACCATGACAACGGTGAGATCAACCGGCCAATCACAGACGAGTTAGAGTCAGACAGGGTCAAAGGTCATCCTGAATGACTCTCCACCTGTCTCTCCACCTGTCTGTCTCTCCTCTCTCTCCACCTGTCTGTCTCTCTCTCCACCTGTCTGTCTCTCCTCTTTCTCTCTCTCCACCTGTCTGTCTCTCTCCACCTGTCTGTCTCTCCTCTTTCTCTCTCTCCACCTGTCTGTCTCTCTCTCCACCTGTCTGTCTCTCTCTCCACATGTCTGTCTCTCCTCTTTCTCTCTTTCCACCTGTCTCTCCCCACCTGTCTGTCTCTCTCCCTCTCTCTCCCTCCCCACCTGTCTGACTCTCTCTCCCTCCCCACCTGTCTGACTCTCTCTCCCTCCACCTGTCTGTCTCTCCACCTGTCTGTCTCTCCACCTGTCTGTCTCTCCACCTGTCTGTCTCTCTCTCCACCTGTCTGTCTCTCCTCTTTCTCTCTTTCCACCTGTCTCTCTCCACCTGTCTGTCTCTCTCTCCACCTGTCTGTCTCTCTCTCCACCTGTTTGTCTCTCTCTCCACCTGTCTGTCTCTCTCTCTTTCCACCTGTCTGACTCTCTCTCCACTTGTCTGCCTGTCTCTCCAC
>CM042318.1:3342971-3345471 GCA_023566125.1 Zingel zingel
AAAAGGATCTTACTCTTTGACTAAAAGGTCTATCTCTGTAGGGATCCTTTCATAATGTTGTCAGACACTTAGAATAATAATCGGCAACAACAGAACAGGTTGAAAAAAATTACCAAAGTTACCCTTTAAAAGACAGAATAAAACATGTCTGATGTCTGTATTTCCGCGGCAAACCCTCAGGGTCAGCACCTGACCAGAGCGATATCGAGACAGGAAGTGACTGCTCGACTCGGAGATCGTGAGTGCGAGGTCAAAACTCTGGACAACACTCACCTGTACTGTGAACCCCCAGAGATCCAACCGCTGAGCGTGGACGACAGCAGCGAGCTGCCCTGCCTCAAGGTAACACTCGCAGTCACGTTGTCTTCACCGTCGTCCATGAACTTGTCATTCCGGGTCAAAATTGAAAAATGCGCTTCGTTTGGAACTTTTACGACTTTTATGACTCTTTTTTAAACATTTTTGTCCCTCTTTTCGGCGCTTTTTTTAAGTCATGGTCAATACAACTAATAAAATGACATTATACCTAATTTTTTAGTTTGAAAAAAGCCGATATAATGAATTATTTTGACTAATATAGTTAAGATCAGACGATGTTGAGTGAATCACAGACTGGTTTATGTCAAAGTTTGGTCAGGATGCTGTTTTGAAACCATTAAAAAACATTTTTTTTTTCAAAAGCCATGAAATTATATCCTGACCAGCCAGCCCCACATCCAGATGTTGGGTCTGGGAACTCCCCATTGGCTGGGCTCAATCCGAGGGGCGGGATAAACGGCTGTCTTTCAGATTCCCTCTGCACGCAATAGGATAGCTCTACAACCAATCAGAGCAACGCTAGTTGATGTTAAACTCCGAACACATCTTCCTTTTTTAAGAATGACTTCAGGGCCGTTCTTTGTTCTTTTCTCAAAGAAAAGCTGAACTCCAAGTCTTCCAGAGTCGCGGTCAAAGCCGACTCCAAAGACCGCTGTTCACCAGCAGCAGCCATCTTCTTTGTTTTCAAGTAGCAGGGAACTCACGCCGAACCGTCGTAAACAGGGTTCCAAATTAGCACCATCCACCAGCCAAATGCTGGTAAAATATGCAAGTGGCCGGTAGATTTGCTTCACTCACCAGCCAAAAAAAACAATGGCAATATATAGAGTGGCGAAGTGGTGAAATGTGAACATTGACTAGCCATTTGGCTGGTGGACGAAAAAGTTAATTTTGAACCCTGGTCGTGACGCTGCTGTCATTATGTTAAGCCCCGCCCACCGACTCTATACACGATGTGATTGGCCTAACTAGAGTTTGGTTTTTCCAGCTCGCAAGCCAACGGAGAGTTGCTAGACGACCGCCGTTAAGTTGCGTCCGTTTCTAGGCTAATGAAATTAAATTAAACAACCAAAATTCAGTGGAAGTAATCATAAATCTTACCTGCGAAGAACACGGATGCATGGATGTATATGTTGTATGGGTTCCATACAGCGTGCATGCCTGCATCCGTGTTATTTTGGGGCAATTTGGTTGTAAGAAACCCATATTTCTTTCAAATTTGACCCCAGGACCCCTGTGTATTTCCACTGACTGCAGAACGTCTGCGTTCCGACTCCGTCCCAGCTCTATATAGTAGTATATAATAGTCCCAGCTCTATATAGTAGTATATAATAGTCCCAGCTCTATATAGTAGTATATAATAGTATCAGCTCTATATAGTAGTATATAATAGTCCCAGCTCTATATAGTAGTATATAATAGTCCCAGCTCTATATAGTAGTATATAATAGTCCCAGCTCTATATAGTAGTATATAATAGTCCCAGCTCTATATAGTAGTATATAATAGTCCCAGCTCTATATAGTAATATATAATAGTCCCAGCTCTATATAGTAGTATATAATAGTCCCAGCTCTATATAGTAGTATATAATAGTCCCAGCTCTATATAGTAGTATATAATAGTCCCAGCTCTATATAGTAGTATATAATAGTCCCAGCTCTATATAGTAGTATATAATAGTACCAGCTCTATATAGTAGTATATAATAGTCCCAGCTCTATATAGTAGTATATAATAGTCCCAGCTCTATATAGTAGTATATAATAGTCCCAGCTCTATATAGTAGTATATAATAGTCCCAGCTCTATATAGTAGTATATAATAGTCCCAGCTCTATATAGTAGTATATAATAGTCCCAGCTCTATATAGTAGTATATAATAGTCCCAGCTCTATATAGTAGTATATAATAGTCCCAGCTCTATATAGTAGTATATAATAGTCCCAGCTCTATATAGTAGTATATAATAGTCCCAGCTCTATATAGTAATATATAATAGTCCCAGCTCTATATAGTAGTATATAATAGTCCCAGCTCTATATAGTAGTATATAATAGTCCCAGCTCTATATAGTAGTATATAATAGTCCCAGCTCTATATAGTAGTATATAATAGTCCCAGCTCTATATAGTAGTATATAATAGTCCCAGCTCTATATAGTAGTATATAATAGTCCCA
>CM042318.1:3350471-3387971 GCA_023566125.1 Zingel zingel
CACGCTGAACTTTTTGACCGTTTTTAGGGGGTCATCCGGGTACTTTCAGTGCTCTGACTTTTTGCGTTATCTCCACGATGTACTTACAGCTAAGTGTTTGAAGTGTGGAAGTAGGCGCTTTGAGACACAGCCGATGTAAGTGTTCGGACTTAGTAAGTAAGTTGATGAACATGTGTGTTAGAAAACATTCCGTCAGAGAAAATAAAGATAAAATTAGACAATATTGGGTGAATACATTCAATTAATGTAGAGAATCAGTGGGCTTCATAGGTTGTTTTTTCCCAAAGATTGTATATATAATGGACCAGCAGGTCCCGTGTCTCTGGACGGAGACCAGTGAAGGACATTAGAAGCTCTTTTCCGGTGATGGCTGAGCGTTACTGAGCAGCCTCCAACTGAGCTTGAAGACGTAGATGTGACGTGAGCAACCTGTCTGAAAGTTGGAAGTCTTCTGGTAGCTGTGCCAAGAGAAATCTCAATCATTCCCAATCTAGCAGAGACGGAGAGCGTAGGTATATGTAAGGAGATAACATAGGCACAGGCTAATTACTGATCACTAACATGATAGTTAACATTAGTAATTACACTTAAACAGCTAATGGAAGTCCAAACTGCCTGAGAGCTTCTCCTGGACTATACGGTAATTCCTCTACTATGAGACAGTAAGTCTCGTGGTTATGACCCAATCGTTAGCCTATTTTTATAACAACGTCTGCTACGGAGCCATAACGTGAGCTACAAGGTAATGGAGCCTTTTATACATTGTCGTGTTTCTTTAGAAATAAACAACGGACAAATAGAGTCTTTAAACGCTTCAGATGTAAAGTTATTCTCTGTCAAAGTGACGTCAGAATGAATGGCAGTCAATGGGATGCTAACGGGAGCTGATGGCTTGGTAGCATCAAAATGGCGCCATAGGAGCTATGCGTTGTGAGGAGACGCTTACCCCCTTGTTTTTTTCTCATACATCCATGAAGTAACGTCAGACTATCTGCTTCCTGTTTACACCGGCACGCACATGCCCAGTGTGTGTGAATGGTCATGTGATACTGTATGTGTTGTCGGACGTGTTAATACAGATGAGATTAGTTCTGCTGCTGGAGCTGAAACTCTTGTGTGGACGGAGATCGTTTTCGTCTAAAAGTAACCCTTAAAACAGAAAGATGTAGATGTGGACGCGTTGACCTACGTGTGACGTGTGTGTGTGTCCTGTCTGTCTCTCAGTTCATCCACACGCTGGAGGCCCAGCAGGGCTTCTCTCAGAGGGACCGGGGCTACGTGGCCAGTCTGCTCACCATGGCGTTGCACGATAAGCTGGAGTACTTCACCGAGGTCATGAAGAGTCTGCTGCAGGACCTGGTGCAGCAGTACGTCGCCAAGAACCCCAAACTCATGCTGCGCCGGTACGTAAAACAAACTCCCCTTCATCTGTGACAATTTAAATAAAAAATAAACTGCAGAAGACTTTTAACTACCGAAGAAGAGAACAACGGCCGTTCGTTCTTTCAGTTTAATGCCGTTATCTCCAGATCACAAGCTTTGTTTTCTCCAGATAATGAAATAATGAAATCCCGTTATCTGTCTGTCTGCCTGTGTGTGTGTCTGTCTGTCTGCCTGTCTCTGTCTGTGTGTCTGTCTGTCTGTCTGTCTGCCTGTCTCTGTCTGTGTGTGTGTCTCTGTCTGTCTGTGTGTCTGCCTGTCTCTGTCTGTCTGTGTGTCTGTCTGTGTGTCTGTCTGTCTGTCTGTCTGTCTGTCTGTGTTTCAGGACTGAGACCGTTGTCGAGAAGATGTTGACCAACTGGATGTCGATCTGCCTCTACTCCTTCCTCAAGGTAAATGCTCGTCTGTCTGTCTGCCTGCCTGTCTGTAGAAACACTAACCTGTCTGTCTGTAGAAACACTAACCTGTCTGTCTGCCTGTCTGTCTGTAGAATCACTAACCTGTCTGTCTGTAGAATCACTAACCTGTCTGTCTGTAGAATCACTGTCCTGTCTGTCTGTCTGTAGAACCACTAACCTGTCTGTCTGTAGAACCACTAACCTGTCTGTCTGCCTGTCTGTCTGTAGAACCACTAACCTGTCTGTCTGTAGAACCACTAACCTGTCTGTCTGCCTGTCTGTCTGTAGAACCACTAACCTGTCTGTCTGTAGAACCACTAACCTGTCTGTCTGCCTGTCTGTCTGTAGAACCACTAACCTGTATGTCTGCCTGTCTGTCTGTAGAATCACTAACCTGTCTGTCTGTCTAACCACTAACCTGTCTGTCTGTCTGTCTGTAGAACCACTAACCTGTCTGCCTGTAGAACCACTAACCTGTCTGTCTGCCTGTCTGTCTGTAGAGCCACTAACCTGTCTGTCTGCCTGTCTGTCTGTAGAACCACTAACATGTCTGCCTGTAGAACCACTAACCTGTCTGTCTGCCTGTCTGTCTGTAGAGCCACTAACCTGTCTGTCTGTCTGTCTGTCTGTAGAACCACTAACCTGTCTGTCTGCCTGTCTGTCTGTAGAACCACTAACCTGTCTGTCTGTCTGTCTGTCTGTAGAACCACTAACCTGTCTGTCTGTAGAACCACTAACCTGTCTGTCTGTCTGTCTGTCTGTCTGTAGAACCACTAACCTGTCTGTCTGTCTGTCTGTAGAACCACTAACCTGTCTGTCTGTCTGTCTGTAGAACCACTAACCTGTCTGTCTGTAGAACCACTAACCTGTCTGTCTGTCTGTAGAGCCACTAACCTGTCTGTCTGTCTGTAGAACCACTAACCTGTCTGTCTGTCTGTAGAACCACTAACCTGTCTGTCTGTAGAACCACTAACCTGTCTGTCTGTCTGTAGAACCACTAACCTGTCTGTCTGTCTGTCTGTAGAGCCACTAACCTGTCTGTCTGTAGAACCACTAACCTGTCTGTCTGTCTGTAGAACCACTAACCTGTCTGTCTGTAGAACCACTAACCTGTCTGTCTGTCTGTCTGTCTGTCTGTAGAGCCACTAACCTGTCTGTCTGTCTGTAGAACCACTAACCTGTCTGTCTGTCTGTCTGTAGAACCACTAACCTGTCTGTCTGTAGAACCACTAACCTGTCTGTCTGTCTGTCTGTAGAGCCACTAACCTGTCTGTCTGTAGAGCCACTGACCTGTCTGTCTGTCTGTCTGTCTGTAGAGCCACTAACCTGTCTGTCTGTCTGTCTGTCTGTAGAGCCACTAACCTGTCTGTCTGTAGAACCACTGACCTGTCTGTCTGTCTGTCTGTAGAACCACTAACCTGTCTGTCTGTAGAGCCACTGACCTGTCTGTCTGTAGAGCCACTAACCTGTCTGTCTGTCTGTCTGTCTGTAGAGCCACTAACCTGTCTGTCTGTCTGTCTGTCTGTCTGTAGAGCCACTAACCTGTCTGTCTGTCTGTAGAACCACTAACCTGTCTGTCTGTCTGTCTGTAGAGCCACTAACCTGTCTGTCTGTCTGTCTGTCTGTAGAGCCACTAACCTGTCTGTCTGTAGAACCACTGACCTGTCTGTCTGTCTGTCTGTAGAGCCACTAACCTGTCTGTCTGTCTGTCTGTCTGTCTGTAGAGCCACTAACCTGTCTGTCTGTCTGTAGAACCACTAACCTGTCTGTCTGTCTGTCTGTCTGTAGAACCACTAACCTGTCTGTCTGTAGAACCACTAACCTGTCTGTCTGTCTGTCTGTCTGTAGAGCCACTAACCTGTCTGTCTGTAGAACCACTGACCTGTCTGTCTGTCTGTCTGTAGAACCACTAACCTGTCTGTCTGTAGAGCCACTGACCTGTCTGTCTGTCTGTCTGTAGAGCCACTAACCTGTCTGTCTGTCTGTCTGTCTGTAGAGCCACTAACCTGTCTGTCTGTCTGTCTGTCTGTCTGTCTGTAGAGCCACTAACCTGTCTGTCTGTCTGTAGAACCACTAACCTGTCTGTCTGTCTGTCTGTCTGTAGAACCACTAACCTGTCTGTCTGTAGAACCACTGACCTGTCTGCCTGTCTGTTTGCAGGAGGTGGCTGGGGAGCCTCTCTACATGCTCTACCGAGCCATAAAGTACCAGGTGGATAAAGGGCCGGTGGACTCGGTGACGGGAAAAGCCAAACGAACGCTTAACGACAGCCACCTGCTGCGGGAGGACATCGACTACTGCGCCATGGTAACCACCGCCAGTCTCTAGGGCGAGGAATTCTCCGTATATCCCCCTATGTTTGGGCTGGAGTTCTCTTACATCTTCTACGTGGACACCTGTCTCTTAACTTCTCTACCTGTCTCTCTCTCTCTCTCTCTCTCTCTCTCTCTCTCTCTCTCTCTCTCTCTCTCTGTACCTGTGTGTCTCTCTCTCTGTGTACCTGTGTGTCTCTCTCTCTGTACCTGTGTGTCTCTCTCTGTACCTGTCTCTCTCTGTACCTGTGTGTCTCTCTCTCTCTCTGTACCTGTCTCTCTCTCTCAGACTCTGACAGTGTTGGTGAAGAATGGAGTCGAAGTTCAACCTTGTCCTGTTAAAGTGCTCGACACAGACACAATCACACAGGTAGGTACATGCCTGTCTGTCTGTCTGTCTGCGTGTCTGTCTTCCTTCCTTCCTGTCTGTCTGTCTGCCTGTCTGTGTGTCTGTCTGTCTGTCTGCCTGTTTGTGTGTCTGTCTGCATGTCTGTCTGTCTATCTGTCTGTCTGTCTGTCTGCGTGTCTGTCTTCCTTCCTTCCTGTCTGTCTGTCTGCCTGCCTGTCTTCCTGTGTGTGTGTGTGTGTGTGTGTGTGTGTGTGTGTGTGTGTCTGTGTGTGTGTGTGTCTGTCTGTGTGTCTGTCTGTCTGTCTGTCTGTCTGTCTGTCTGTCTGTCTGTCTGTCTCTCACCTGTCTGTCTGTGTACAGGTGAAGGATAAGATCCTGGATCAGGTCTACAGAGGAGCTCCATTCTCTCAGAGACCAGCAGCAGACAGTCTGGACCTGGGTACACACACACACACACACACACACACACACACACACACACACACACACACACACACACACACACACACTCACACACACACCTACAGACACACACACACACACACACAGATACACAGACAGACAGACACACACACATACACAGACAGACAGACACACACACACACACACCTACAGACACACACACACACACACACACACACACACACAGACACAGACAGACACACATACACAGACAGACAGACACACACACACACACACCTACAGACAGACACACACACACTCACTCACACACACACCTACAGACACACACACACACACATACACAGACAGACAGACACACACACACACACACACACACACACACACACACACACCTACAGACAGACACACACACACACACACACACACACACACACACCTACAGACACACACACACACACACAGACACAGACAGACACACACACACTCTCACACACACACACACACACCTGTCTGGTTTGATTGACAGCTCACACCGCCCCGTGTTCCTGTTTGGTTGACAGAGTGGCGTTCGGGTCAGGCGGGTCACCTGACCCTGTCAGACGATGATGTCACAGCGGTGGTTCAGGGGCGCTGGAAACGAGTCAACACTCTGCAGCACTACAAGGTAAACAACTGACCAATCACAGCGCGGCTTCTCTTCTGTTTCTGACCAATCACAGCGCGGCTTCTCTTCTGTTTCTGACCAATCACAGCGCGGCTACTGTTTCTCTTCTTCTACGGTTGCGTCCCGAATCGCACACTCTGCACTACATACTCAACATGTAAACCAACGTTAAACATGTGTGTGTGTGTGTGTGTGTGTGTGTGTGTGTGTGTGTGTGTGTGTGTGTGTGTGTGTGTGTGTAGGTGTGTGTGTGTGTAGGTGTGTGTAGGTGTGTGTGTGTGTGTGTGTGTGTAGGTGTGTGTAGGTGTGTGTGTGTGTGTGTGTGTGTGTGTGTGTAGGTGTGTGTGTGTAGGTGTGTGTGTGTAGGTGTGTGTGTGTAGGTGTGTGTGTAGGTGTGTGTGTGTGTAGGTGTGTGTGCGTGTGTGTGTAGGTGTGTGTGTAGGTGTGTGTGTGTAGGTGTGTGTGTGTAGGTGTGTGTGTAGGTGTGTAGGTGTGTAGGTGTGTGTGTGTGTGTGTGTGTGTGTAGGTGTGTGTGCGTGTGTGTGTAGGTGTGTGTGTGTGTGTGTGTGTGTGTAGGTGTGTGTGCGTGTGTGTGTAGGTGTGTGTGTGTGTGTATCTTTTCGGACGCACTAAGCAGTAATGTTTTTAACGTCACTTCCAGAGAACGCTGAAATGACTAAATAAAAGGTTAGCAGCTAGACCAACAGTAGTTTAAATATGTAGAAATGTAAATGACAGCGTTGACGTTGCAGAGCTGCGTTGGATGCTGTAAACTCTGTTATGAACGTTGTCATTACTACCGCATTGCATTGTGGGATACTCATGCCGCCGTAGTGTCCATTGGTTTCTATTCTTGGTTTCATACATAGACTGTTAATATTAATGAGGGGGGAGGAGGGAGGGAGGAGAGAGGGAGGAGAGGGGGGAGGGGGGAGTGAGGGAAGAGAGGGTGGAGGGAGGGAGGGAGGGAGGAGGAGAGAGGAGGGAGGGAAGAGAGAGGGAGGAGGGAGGGAGGGAGGAGAGAGAGGAGTGGGGGAGGAGGGAGGGAGGAGGGAGAGAGGAGGGAGGGAGTAGAGAGGGAGGAATGAAGGTGGAGAGAGGAGAGAGAGAGAGGAGGAGGGAGGGAAGAGAGAGAGAGGAGGGAGGGAAAAGAGAGAGAGGAGGGAGGGAAGAGAGAGGGAGGAGGGAGGAGGGAGGAGAGAGAGGAGAGAGAGAGGAGGGAGGGAGGAGAGAGGGAAGAGGGAGAGAGAGGATGGAGGGAGGAGAGAGAGAGGATGGAGGGAGGAGAGAGGGAAGAGAGAGAGAGGAGGGAGGGAGGAGAGAGAGAGGAGGGAGGGAGGAGAGAGAGAGGAGGGAGGGAGGAGAGGGAGGAGAGAGAGGAGGGAGTAGAGAGGGAGGAGGGAGGGAGTAGAGAGGGAGGAGTGACGGAGGAGAGAGGGAGGAGGGAGAGAGGGAGGAGGGAGTAGAGAGGGAGGAGAGAGGGAGGAGGGAGGGAGTTGAGGGAGGAGGGAGGGAGGAGAGAGGGAAGAGAGAGAGAGGAGGGAGGGAGGAGAGAGGAGGGAGGGAGGAGAGAGGGAGGAGGAAGGGAGGTGAGGGAGGAGAGAGGGAAGGGAGAGAGGAGGGAGGGAGGAGAGAGGGAAGAGAGAGAGAGGAGGGAGGGAGGAGAGAGGGAAGAGAGAGAGAGGAGGGAGGGAGGAGAGAGAGAGGAGAGAGAAAGGAGGGAGGAGAGAGGAGAGAGAGAGGAGAGAGGGGGGAGTGAGTGTCTCAAAGCGCCTACTTCCACACTTCAAACACTTAGCTGTAAGTACATCGTGGAGATAACGCAAAAAGTCAGAGCACTGAAAGTACCCGGATGACCCCCTAAAAACGGTCAAAAAGTTCAGCGTGGAACGATGGACACTACTCGCACTAAACGGGCGCCATCTGGACTACAAAGCAGAAAGGGGAGGGACCAAGGACGTCGACCGGCAGCT
The DNA here is from genome assembly GCA_023566125.1 of Zingel zingel. Taxonomy (NCBI): domain Eukaryota; kingdom Metazoa; phylum Chordata; class Actinopteri; order Perciformes; family Percidae; genus Zingel; species Zingel zingel. The sequence continues at coordinate 3,358,031 of CM042318.1, forward strand.
GATTGGACGAACGCGTATTGTATTAACGTTAAGTGTTCCTTTTGGGACAATACTAACCAATGAAAGTGGGCACTACGGCAGGAAGTGGTCAGTGCACGTTAGCGGTGGACTGACGGACGGATGCCGAATGAGACACGGCCACTGTCTCAGCTTCTAAATGTTAGTGGGATTTCGGACGCAACCGAGTTCTTCTACACGTCTCCTCGTCTTCTCTTTCTTTGTTCGTCCTCTCTGTTTCTGGTAAATATTGACCGCTGCTCTCTCGTTGTTCAGGTCCCAGACGGAGCCACGGTGGCTCTGATTCCTCGATCTCAGAGTTCAGGTGGAGTTGGAGTCAACCAGGTCTTCCAGACCGGAGAGAGTAAGAGCCCGACAACCCAGCACCACGCAAACAGAACCATGTCAGAACCGTTGAACATGTAGGACATCTAGACCAGTGGGTCTCGAGCTTTTTTCAATATCGTTACCCACTTTTGAATTCAGCACCCAACAGGCTTCAACAGGGCAAGTTTTAAACGTGCTTTTAGCCTCTAAACATGCTCCAAATATCATTACGAGGGCCTCCCCATGTGCAGTGATTCCTTCCGAGGGAACACAGTGAATCTGACTGCAGGAGATGTGACAGAAAGGCTTAAAAGTCGTGTTAATCCAGCCAGTGCTCATACCTCTGTTTATTTCCTGTTTTCCGGTCAAGTCCACACTAGTCGATTGTCAAACTCATACAATCCAATATTCCAGTCAGATTCACTGTGTTCCCTCGGAAGGAAGCACTGCACATGGGGAGGCACTTGGAAGTATAATGACTGATACCGTCATGGAAGCACCTGCTGCTGAAGATAACGTTACACACCTTTGGCCATAAAGTTCATAATCAAAGTGTTTTTTTTTACTTTTACTTCTAATACTTAAGTACATTTAATATCAGAAAATTGCTATGGATACTTAAGTACTGTAAATATTTGATACTTTAAGACTTTTACTGCAGTAATATTCTAAAAGGAGACTTTAACTTCTACCAAAGTCATTTTCTGGGAAGATACTTCTACTTTTACTCAAGTATTGCTTTCAAGTACTTCATACAAGACTGATTATTTTGACTAATAGAATAGTTAAGATCAGTGTTGGTGAAGTTACTTGGAAATAGTAATTAGTTACTGATTACTGATGACTTCTCCAAGAAAGTAATTCAGTTACTTTACTGATTACTTACTTTCAAAAGTAATTAGTTACTTTACTAGTTAAGTTACTTTTCAAAACTATGATGCACGACCTGAATAAGTGGAACTTGGCAGCATGTCCTGGACATCATAGCCAGCGACGAGCTCCTTCAGCCCCGCGGCACTACGTCCTGTCGCTTTAAGGCTATTTCCTGTTAGCAGAGAGGGGCCCTCGCAGGTTCAACCGGTGGGATTGGATGTAGCCGCAGCGGTCCTGTCACATTCCTGTGCCGGCTCGCTCGGCGTTTGCTCAGATTTGAGGCGGAATATTTGGCTGTAGATACGTTTTCTTCCCACGCAGACGTACAGCGGACGCTGATGTTGTTGTCACCTTTAACCGAGTCAAACTCAAAGTAACGTCGGTACTGCCGAGCATTAAGCGCTGCGTGGTCCGGCTCTCTCCCGCGCTCCGTGCTCGTCTTATATACCGTCTACGGCTCCATGTTGTCTCTTGTTCAACGCTACACATGTCGGTGTTAACCAATGACGTCGCGGCGCTCCTACGTCATCGTCACTCACGAGACAGTCTCACGAAACAAAATCACGGTTAAGTAACGCAGTAACGCAGTAACGCAGCCTGCTTACGGGGAAGTAACAGTAATCTAATTACTGTTTTTGCAATTGTAATCCCTTACTTTACTCGTTACTTGAAAAAAGTAACCGGATTACAGTAACGCGTTACTTCTAACGCGTTACTGCCCATCAGTGGTTAAGATCATAACATGTTGAGGAAATCACAGACTGGTTTGGTCAGGATGCTGTTTTGAAATCATTTTTAAAATTATTTTACAAATGCTAGGTGCAACTAGGTTATTCCGGGGCAATTCGGTTATAAGAAACACATATTTCTGATATAAAAAACTTCAAAAATGGGTCACAATTAACCCGAGAACGACACGAGGGTTATAGTATAATTATTTTAGGAATTATGCATGTATAATATTTTTAAATTAGCATTTTTTGCATAGTAGTGCAAGTAACAAATACCATCTAGAGCCAACACCGCTGTGGATCTGTCGGATACGAGGGTTCTCCTCTGTGTTAGTCGTCGCAGTCGTCGTGGTGATGGTCTGTGTGTTGTTGCCGTAGAAACGCCGATGCTGGAGGGCGAGGAGGAGGAGGGTCTGCGTCTGTGGCACCTGGTGAAGAGCAGCGAAGATCCTGAAATCCCAAAACACAGAAAGAGCAGCATGAGGGAGAGAGAGAGAGCCAAGGCCATACCTGAGATTTACCTGACCCGACTGCTGTCCATGAAGGTAACACACACAAACACAAAACTACAACGTCTCTCTCTCTCTCTCTCTACCTGTCTGTCTCTCTCTCTGTACCTGTCTCTCTCTCTGTCTCTCTCTCTCTCTGTACCTGTCTCTCTCTCTGTACCTGTCTCTCTCTCTCTCTGTACCTGTCTGTCTCTCTGTAGGGGACGCTGCAGAAGTTTGTGGACGATGTTTTCGTGGCGATCCTCAGTACGAAGCGTCCTCCTCCGATTGCGGTCCGATTCTTCTTCGACTTCCTGGACGACATGGCCGAGAAACACGGCATTGACGACCCCGAGACCGTCCACATCTGGAAGACTAACAGGTGAGAGGCACCCCTGGACACCTGCCTGTCTGTCTCTCTGACATGCCTGTCTCTCTCTGACCTGTCTGTCTATCTGACGTGCCTGTCTGTCTCTCTGACGTGCCTGTCTTGTCTGTCTCTCTGACGTGCCTGTCTTGTCTGTCTCTCTGACGTGCCTGTCTGTCTCTCTGACGTGCCTGTCTGTCTCTCTGACGTGCCTGTCTGTCTCTCTGACTTGCCTGTCTGTCTGTCTCTCTGACATGCATGTCTGTCTATCTGACATGCCTGTCTGTCTCTCTGACGTGCCTATCTGTCTGTCTCTCTGACGTGCCTATCTGTCTGTCTCTCTGACGTGCCTGTCTGTCTGTCTCTCTGACGACCCAGTCTTTCTGTCTCTCTGACGTGCCTGTCTGTCTATCTGACGTGCCTGTCTGTCTGTCTCTCTGACGTGCCTGTCTGTCTGTCTCTCTGACGTGCATGTCTGTCTCTCTGACATGCCTGTCTCTCTCTGACCTGTCTGTCTATCTGACGTGCCTGTCTGTCTCTCTGACGTGCCTGTCTTGTCTGTCTCTCTGACGTGCCTGTCTGTCTGTCTCTCTGACGACCCGGTCTGTCTCTCTGACGTGCCTGTCTGTCTGTCTCTCTGACGTGCCTGTCTGTCTCTCTGACGTGCATGTCTGTCTCTCTGACGTGCCTGTCTGTCTGTCTCTCTGACGTGCCTGTCTGTCTGTCTCTCTGACGTGCCTGTCTGTCTCTCTGACGTGCATGTCTGTCTCTCTGACGTGCCTGTCTGTCTGTCTCTCTGACGTGCCTGTCTGTCTGTCTCTCTGACACGCCTGTCTGTCTCTCCGACGTGCCTGTCTGTCTGTCTCTCTGACGTGCCTGTCTTGTCTGTCTCTCTGACGTGCCTGTCTGTCTGTCTCTCTGACGACCCGGTCTGTCTGTCTCTCTGACGACCCAGTCTGTCTCTCTGACGTGCCTGTCTGTCTGTCTCTCTGACGTGCCTGTCTGTCTGTCTCTCTGACGTGCCTGTCTGTCTGTCTCTCTGACGTGCCTGTCTGTCTGTCTCTCTGACGTGCCTGTCTGTCCGTCTCTCTGACGCGCCTGTCTGTCTCTCTGACGTGCCTGTCTGTCTGTCTCTCTGACGCCCCGGTCTGTCTGTCTCTCTGACGTGCCTGTCTGTCTGTCTCTCTGACGTGCCTGTCTGTCCGTCTCTGACGTGCCTATCTGTCTGTCTCTCTGACGCGCCTGTCTGTCTCTCTGACGTGCCTGTCTGTCCGTCTCTCTGACGCGCCTGTCTGTCTCTCTGACGTGCCTGTCTGTCTGTCTCTCTGACGCGCCTGTCCGTCTCTCTGACGCGCCTGTCTGTCTCTCTGACGTGCCTGTCTGTCTGCAGTCTCCCTCTCAGGTTCTGGGTGAACATCCTGAAGAATCCTCAGTTTGTGTTGGACGTTCAGGTGTCCGACAGCATCGACGCGGTTCTCTCCGTCATCGCTCAGACCTTCATCGACTCCTGCACCACCTCGGAGCACAAAGTGGGACGGGTACGACCTGTCTGTCTGTCTGTCTGTCTGTCTGTCTGTCTGTCTGTCTGTGTATCTTTGTTTGTTTGTCTGTCTGTCTCTCGCTGTCTGTCTCTCTGTCTGTTTGTCTCTCTGTCTGTTTGTCTCTCTGTCTGTTTGTCTGTCTGTCTCTGTTTGTCTGTCTGTCTCTGTCTTTCGCTGTCTGTCTGCCTGTCTGTCTCTCTGCCTGTCTCTCTGTTTGTCTGTCTGTCTCTGTTTTTCGCTGTCTGTCTGTCTGTCTGTCTCTGGCTATCTCTCTGTCTCTGTTTGTCTGGCTATCTCTCTGTCTCTGTCTCTCTGTCTCTGGCTGTCTGTCTGTCTGTCTCTCTGTCTGTCTGTCTGTCTGTCTGTCTGTCTCTCTATCTCTCCATCTCTCTGCCTGTCTGTCTATCTGTCTCTCTGTCTCTGGCTATCTCTCGGTCTCTGTCTCTCTGTCTCTGACTGTCTGTCTGTCTGTCTGTCTCTCTGTCTCTCTATCTCTCCATCTCTCTGCCTGTCTGTCTATCTGTCTCTCTGTCTCTGGCTATCTCTCTGTCTCTGTTTGTCTGTCTCTGTCTGTCTCTCTCTCTCTACCTCTCTGTCTGTCATGTGACCTCATGGTAATTTTCTGTCCAATCAGGACTCTCCTGTGAACAAGCTGCTGTACGCCAGAGAGATCCCCCGATATAAACAGCTGGTGGAGAGGTGAGACAGCTTCCTGTCAGTTACCACGGCTTGAGTTCAGCATGTAGCTCGCTGCTTACAGTTACTTCAGAACAAACTGTATCAGGACTGTAGAGAAGGAACGAAGTACATATTCTACTAACATGCAGGTCCAATCAGAATCCAGCGCTGATCGTTCTGAGTGGAGCTCGTTTAATTTGCAGAATTCTGGCCCTGGTAATATGACGCTATATAAACTGTGTGTGTGTGTGTGTGTGTGTGTGTGTGTGCGTCTGTGTGTGTGTGTGTGTGTGTGTGTGTGTGTGTGTGTGCGTCTGTGTGTGTGTGTGTGTGTGTGTGTGTGTGTGTGTGTGTGTGTGTGTGTGTGTGTGTGCGTCTGTGTGTGTGTGTGTGTGTGTGTGTGTGTGTGTGTGTGTGCATCTGTGTGTGTGTGTGTGTGTGTGTGTGTGTGTGTGCGCGTCTGTGTGTGTGTGTGTGTGTGTGTGTGTGTGTGTGTGTGTGTGTGCGTCTGTGTGTGTCTGTCTGTGTGTGTGTGTGTCTGTGTGTGTGTGTGTGTGTGTGTGTGTGTGTGTGTGTGTGTGTGTGTCTGTGTGTGTGTGTGTGTGTGTGTGTGTGTGTGTGTGTGTGTAGGTATTACAGTGATATCCACAGCGCTGCGTCAGGCTGTTATCAGGAGATGAACTCCACTTTGACTGAACTGTCCGGGGTCAGTATACAGAAACAGAACAGATTTGACTTTCATATATATATATATATATATATATATATATATATATATATATATATATATACACCCATACAACTAAAGGAAACATACAAACATTAACTGAATACTGTCTGTCTGTCTGTCTGTCTGTCTGCAGAGTTTTGCCTCAGAGATGAACAGTCTTGTTGCTCTTCATGAACTCTACAAGTACATCAACAAATATTATGACCAGGTAACGCACGCACACGCACGCACACACACGCACGCACGCACGCACGCACACACACACCCCTCTGGTGGGCTCTCACCTGTCTCTCTCTCACACCTGTCTCTCTCTCTCACACCTGTCTCACTCTTACCTGTCTCTCACTCTCACCTGTCTCTCTCACCTGTCTCTTTGCTCTCACCTGTCTCTCTCTCTCACCTGTCTCTTTGCTCTCACTTGTCTCACTTTCACCTGTCTCTCTCACACACCTGTCTCTCTCTCTGCTCTCACCTGTCTCTCTCACCTGTCTCTTTCTTTGCTCTCACCTGTCTCTCTCTGCTCCCACCTGTCTCTCTCCCACCTGTCTCTCTCACACACCTGTCTCTCTCTCTGCTCTCACCTGTCTCTTTCTTTGCTCTCACCTGTCTCTCTCTGCTCCCACTTGTCTCTCTCCCACCTGTCTCTCTCACTTGTCTTTCTCTCTGCTCTCACCTGTCTCTCTCTCTCTCCCTGTCTCCCTCTCTTCTCCCACCTGTTTCTGCTCCCACCTGTCTCTCTCTCTCTCTCACACGTCTCTCTCTCTCACACCTGTCTCTATCCCACCTATCTCTCTCACCTGTCTCTTTGCTCTCACCTGTCTCTCTCTCTCTCTGCTCACACCTGTCTCTCTCACCTGTCTCTTTCTTTGCTCTCACCTGTCTCTCTGCTCCCACCTGTCTCTTTCACCTGTCTTTCTCTCTGCTCTCACCTGTCTCTCTCTCCTTGTCTTTCTCTCTTCTCCCACCTGTCTCTCTCCCACCTGTCTCTTTCACCTGTCTTTCTCTCTGTTCTCACCTGTCTCTCTCTCTCCCTGTCTGTCAGATCATCATGTCTCTGGAGGAGGACAGTTCAGGGCAGAAGATGCAGTTGGCCTATCGGCTGCAGCAGGTCGCCGCCCTGGTGGAGAACAAGGTCACTGACCTCTGATGACCTCCGACCCCGTCAACCTGCCCCCAGGAAGCGATGACCTCGGACCCCGCAACCCTGAAGACACTCGGAGCTCCCGCTGAGGAAGAGGAGGAGGAGGAGGAGGAGGAGGAGGAGGAGGAGAGCCCTTCTTGTTGAACATCTCGAGCAGCTCTGAGAGACTGAAAATCATTGACTCCTGTTAACACTGTCTTCCTGCTCTGTCTGTCTGTCTGTGTGTCTGTGTGTGTGTGTGTGTGTCTGTGTGAGTGTGTGTGTGTGTCTGTGTGTGTGTGTGTGTGTGTGTGTGTGTGTGTGTGTGTGTGTGTGTCTGTGTGTCTGTGTGTGTGTGTGTGTGTGTGTGTGTGTGTCAGGGATATTTGAGGTTTTTATAGTCAGACTCAGGCGATCCCAGTTCTTTCGATTCCGTTTCTCCGCAGCAGCAGTCGTTAGCACCGGCGTTAGCGTGCGTTTACGTTGCCGGCGTCGGCCGCCAGAGCAAACGCAGGTCTTGCTATTTGTTTTGAATAGGGGGTAGTGCGTTTACCAGTCCCTCCAGAAAAACGCGATTATGCGATCGCATAATTCAACGCACAATCAGCCAAAGTCCGCATATTTATGCGGGGGGGGGGGGGGGGCACATTCTTTCCAAAATACGCCGCACTTTTGCCGCATAAATTGCCGATTTCCGCGCAAAATATGCGGGGCTTGCATGATGTCATAATCCCCGCGTTATCGTTGCAAAAAAAGTCCCACATATCTTAGCAGAAAGTTGAAAAATGTTGCGTTTACTTCACGCAAGAGCAGCCGTTTTCCCCGGTTGACATGGGAACGTTATGAAGTGACGTTATGAAGTGACGTTATGAAGTGACGTTATGAAGTGACGTTATGAAGGGACGTTATGAAGTGACGTTATGAAGGGACGTGAACGTCATCGGAAAGCTGCAGACCCCACGATGAAGCCACGATGGAACCGCCGTTTTTGCAAGTTCCCGCAATCTCATCGCATACAAACTGCATAAATATCCCGCATATTCCATCGTATTTTTTAAGAAAACGTGCCGCATAATCACGGATTTTTGACCCGCAACTGTCACTGCCTGATGTGAGTCGAGTGCAGATGTGAGTCGAGTGCAGATGTGAGTCGCGCATGCTCAGATATAAACGGTTTACTGCATAACGCCTTACTGAAATTTGTGAAATCCATAAAATAATAAACGTTTCTCTTTCCATACAATAACAGAAGATGGAAATCATTTCAAAAACGTTGTAGCTATCTATGATTGTTTGATTTCTAACGTTAGCTCAAAACGCCATTCAAGTGACAACCTTTGTTGTGTTTGATTGCTAACGTTAGCTCAAAACACCATTCAAGTGACAGCCTTTGTTGTGTTAGATTGCTAACGTTAGCTCAAAACACCATTCAAGTGACAGCCTTTGTTGTGTTTGATTGCTAACGTTAGCTCAAAACACCATTCAAGTGACAGCCTTTGTTGTGTTTGATTGCTAACGTTAGCTCAAAACACCATTCAAGTGACAGCCTTTGTTGTGTTTGATTGCTAACTTGTAGCCAGCAGCAGCAGCAGTAATTTCAAAAACGTTTTAGCTATCTATGATTGTTTGATTGCTAACGTTAGCTCATAGACTGTACGTTAGCTCAAAAAGCCATTAGCATCTTGGAGGCTACTTGTCGCAAAGTGAAGCATGCGCAACTCAAATCTGCGCTCGACTCACATCGGGCAGTGACAGCAACAATCACAAAAAAACTCAGCATTTTTCTGGAAGGACTGGTTTAGACGGCGGCGGTGGGGGCCACGTGGGAGCTGGAGACAAAAAAAGCGCAGCGTCCTGCAGGGAAAAGTTGAAACCGATTCAACATTTTGGAGAAACGCAACCTGACGTCACGCTGGGGTAGCCTGGCTCCGCCCTCCTACGTACTTCCGCTCAATTTTAGTGTAGTGACACTCCCACCGCCGCGCAACCCTGCGGAATATCACCGGATCACCATTTGGCAATGTGAACGCAGCGTTAGACCGCACCGACACCGTTCTGCGGTGGAAAATGACAATCTAACCAAATCAGATCAGAAAACATTGTCGGTACACGATCTGTGCTGCCTGCACGATCCGTCACACGCAAGATGTTCGCGCATGCGCAGATGATAATCCTGTTTTACCGAGGATACGACGCTGCACGATCTGTTCCACGCTAGCCTCCACCGGGAAGCTAACGTTAGTTTAACTAACAGCTAATTCGGCTAACCGCTAGCTGACAGCTTGATTCAGTCTAAAATAACGTTAACGCAAACTAAACACTGGGAAAAGCAGCTACAGCTACATTAAGACTTTACAGTAATAACAACAGAGACAAGTATTGAGTGATTGTATTTTAAATGAGCACAAGTAGAACTGACGTAACAGCTGCTATATATGCTAACGGTTATTTTCAGATTTTATTTTGAGGGTCTTTTAAAGTTTACATGCTGTCTCAGTAAGCGGTTAGCCGAATTAGCTGTTAGCTAAACTAACGTTAGCTTGCCTGTGGAGGCTAACGGCAGACCGCTACAATCAGCTAGTGGTTAGCCGAATTAGCTGTTAGCTAAACCAACGTTAGCTTGCCTGTGGAGGCTAACGGCAGACCGCTACAATCAGCTAGTGGTTAGCCGAATTAGCTGTTAGCTAAACCAACGATAGCTTGCCTGTGGAGGCTAACGGCAGACCGCTACAATCAGCTAGTGGTTAGCCGAATTAGCTGTTAGCTAAACCAACGTTAGCTTGCCTGTGGAGGCTAACAGCAGACCGCTACAGTCAGCTAGTGGTTAGCCGAATTAGCTGTTAGCTAAACCAACGTTAGCTTGCCTGTAGAGGCTAACAGCAGACCGCTACAGTCAGCTAGTGGTTAGCCGAATTAGCTGTTAGCTAAACCAACGTTAGCTTGCCTGTAGAGGCTAACAGCAGACCGCTACAGTCATCTAGTGGTTAGCCGAATTAGCTGTTAGCTAAACCAACGTTAGCTTGCCTGTAGAGGCTAACAGCAGACCGCTAAAATCAGCTTTTAGCAAAACTGACGTTAGCTTGCCTGTGGAGGGTAACAGTAGACCGCTACAACTTCGACCGGAAGCGTGGAACAGATCGTGCAGTGTCGTAAATCCTCGTACAACATACGAGCGAAGCGCAGAACGGATCGTGCAGGCAGCGCGGATCGTGTACCGACAACCATCACTGTCACCTGCTGCCTTGCACTACGTTTCCCAGAGTTCCCTGCTGTTCTGCTGTCTGTGCGGAGACAGAAAGCACAATTTTAATAGTCTCTATACTGATCACGTATCGATGTATTGTCCTGCTGATCTCCGACATGCTGGATGTTTTTTATCGACAGTATTGCTGACAATATTTTTTAGCTTTTACTACTGAAAACCAGCACGATGATGAAGCTCATCCCAACATTTAGGGAGTTTTACCGAACGCAATAACAGAATCAGGGAGTGGTTTCTGATGTCTCCAGCTCAAACTAAATCTTCTCATGAGGTAACTTCAGGACCTGCACCGGTTCCCGGTCCAGTAACCGTAGTCCTCAAAAATCCACCGGAGGTTAGAACGCCAACACGAAGAAACAGGAAGGTAAATATCCTGACCAGCCAGACCCACATCCAGATGTTGGGTCTGGGAACTCCCCATTGGCTGGGCTCAATCCGAGGGGCGGGATAAACGGTTGTCTTTCAAATTCCCTCTGCACGCAATAGGATAGCTCTACAACCAATCAGAGCAACGCTAGTTGATAGATTCAACTTTAAACTCCGAACACATCTTCCTTTTTGTTCTTTTCTCAAAGAAAAGCTGAACTCCAAGTCTTCCAGAGTCGCGGCCAAAGCCGACTCCAAAGACCGCTGTTCACCAGCAGCAGCAGCAGCAGCCATAAGCCCCGCCCACCCACTCTATACACGATGTGATTGGCCCGGCCAGAGCTTGGTTTTTCCAGCTCGCAAGCCAACGGAGAGTTACTAGTCGACCCTGGCTGCAAATTACATTTGCTGCCGCTAGGGTGCGTCTAGATTTCTAGGCTAGAAGGTAACGGACATCTGACCGAAAATAAGGACATCCGGTGGAATTTCCGGCGGCACCGGAGCAATCCCGGAAGTTTAACATCGTGGATATAGACTAGGCTTCAGCTTGACCAGCTGCCTTCACAGGTAGTTTGATAGCTAGTGATGTAGCCAATGTGCTAGCCAGCTTCTTCAACAGTAGATGAAGGAATCTGCACTTTTTTATGCAAGAAAGAAATATGAATGAACTTTACTAACATGTAGAAAAGCTGGAGATCAGAAACTAAAATCACACTGAAAATAAAGTTCAACTAAAACATTGAAGTTGACAGACGATAAAAAACAATCTGAAATCTAGGGGCAGGAGTTTAAAGTGTGTGTGTGTGTGTGTGTGTGTGTGTGTGTGTGTGTGTGTGTGTGTGTGAGAGAGAGAGCTAGTTACTAACTTATTACATGTACATACTGTAAGTCCTATTTATACCTATTTATCCAAGCTGTGCCTTCACTCTTGCAGCTAGGTGGCGCTGTATGTCTTCTCTTACAGCAGCCTTATTCAGCATGTGTCCCAGTGCATCATGGGACAATAAATTCATTTTAATGTTTAACTGTTTTTTGAAAACAACAACAGAGTCATCATGTACAAATAGTACTGGATATACAACTAGCATAGCATCATGCTAGGTTGACATCACACCCAGTCATACTAGATTGAGTTGAGATTGTTTCCAAAGTCAAGAATTAACTGTCTAATTGGAAATGCTAGGAGTTTGCAATGCACTGTTTGTAGCTACTATATGGGTTAGCTAGCTCTTTGTTTGACCTTGTGTAAACGGCGATGATTAGGCGTTTTTGGATCAAAGAAACGTTTCCGTATTTTTAAGAATTCCCCTTTTTTATTGTGTCCGCACCGCAAGAACTAGGAATGAACGTAGTTCTTAGAAAACCCGCTTTGAGGGACTATTTTTGCATCTATTTCAGAGTATACTCTCCCAGCACAAGAGGAACGGTTGTAGCTATAACGTTACATGTAACGTTAGCTACATGCTAATGCCAGGGAAACCTGTAATCTTGGTTGCCAATATTGTTCATTTCTCCCTAATATTGGATCACATTGCTTCTGGAAACATGTCCAGTTGTGTCGTTTTTGGGGAAGAAGCCTTTATTGGTGATTTCTCACGGTCGAAAGCGACGCTATAGTCCGTTACTGTCGGTCTTTGGCTGCAGTGACGTATGGGCAAACTTTCTTTTAACCCTTGTGTTGTCTTCCCATTGACCATGCAACTTTTCTTTTCTTTTTTTTCTGGGTCAAAATTTCTAATTAAAACTTTTTTTTTGGTGACGTTATTGTCACTTTTTTCAAAAAATTTCGTCACTTTTTTTCCCGATGTTTTCGTCCCTATTTTCAACTTATTGCTCACTTTTTTTCTACGTTTTTCGTCACAAATTTTCGATGTTTTTGTCGATTTTTTTGCACTTTTTTTGATATTTTTCGTAGGTTTTTTTTCAACATTTTTGTCACTTTTTTCCAACGTTCTTTGATTTCATTTTTTTTTTTTTTTTTCAAACGCTATAAAATTGAATAACGCACCCAAATTCAATGAAAGTAGTGAACCGATCATTTATTTTACTTGTAAAGAGTAATGGTTGTACGGAACAATCCGCGTTATGTTTCTGGACAATTTGGTTGAAAGAAAACCCAAATTTCTGATTTAGAAACTTTTTGAAAATGGGTCAAATTTGACCCGAGGACAACAGAAGGGTTGAAAGCCCCTGAAGGTGTACGTATCAGGGGGAGCCCAGAACAGTTTGGTCCGAAAACGCCTATTGTTGTCGTGCAGAGGATGAAGCTGTGTAATATCTCTGTGCGAACACAGCCATCATGCATGTTTGGCGTTAAGTGCAACATACAGCGTCACGTCAACTGAGCACACCTGAAAACAAAGGGTTCAGGCAGTGGTGTAGTCTAATGCATTGTAGTGGGTATACTGCATTGTATATATGGGCCAGAATCTGCATTTGGAGGGGTGGGGGGGGGGCATATCAGGGTATATCAGGGTGTCCTTACCCAGGGAAGTTTTGAGCGTCAACGACTTAATTTCCTGCATTCGGATTCACTTTTATGCGCCAATTTACATTGGGAATACCTTTATTTAGCCGATATGAAGATGAAAAACACAGATGACAGTTGAAAATATGTCCAAAATATAATGGAAAGTATGTCGTTACGTGTCATTGGGCATTTTTAAGCGGGTAAATGGAAATCCTGGAGCTTTCTTAGTGGGTATACCTGCGTATACCTGCGTATAACGTAGACTACACCACTGGGTTCACGTGTCTTCAAGACGCCACAAGTGTGTGTTGCCCTTTTATTAAGATGCTGTTTTTAGCTAGCTGTTGCTACAATAGTTTGAGCTGCTTTTATTATATCTTTTAACTCTGATATCAATATTGTCATACAAGCTGAATCCAAATATCTGAACCTCCCCGCTCTTTTCTGACTCTCTATGTACTGTAGGCCTAATGACAGTAGTCGTTATCACAGCGAAGACCAAAATAGTTGGGACACGTGATGCCATGTGGAGTAAGCAGGAAACGTCTCAGAGTTTGCAGGCCCAGAGGTTGAAAATTTGGATTCAGCTTTGAGATTATCAGCTGTGTCTCCATGGCAGCAGTTTGTTGTTTTAGCTGTTGGTGTATTTTTGTCTGTGTGGAATCGGCACAACGTGAAGACTCAGCCGATGTGGATCTGGATGACTCCGCCAGAGTTTTATTTAGTCTTCATGTGCAACTCTGTGGGACAGGATACTTCCTGGACTCATTAGACTTCCTGGACTCATTAGACTTCCTGGACTCAAAATTACGAATCCCACTATGGCCACGGCAAGACCCGCCCTATGAAGCAGCTCGATTGGTTGGGGTTAGGCATTTGACCTCGAGTGGTTAAGGTTAGGGGATTGGTCGGGGGATAGGACCTGTACATGTAAGCATGGACGCCTGGCCAATAGTAGTGTGTGAATGCTATTGAAGGGCGGGTCTTGGCGTGGCCATAGTGGGATTCGTAATATCGCTTCCTGGACTAATTAGACTTCCTGGATGCACCATTACGAATCCCACTATGGCCACGCCAAGACCCGCCCTACAAAGCAACCTGATTGGTTGGGGTTAGGCATTTCATCTCGAGTGGTTAAGGTTAGGATAGCCGATTGGTCAGGGGATAGGACCTGAACAAATCGGGTTACGTTACCTTGCGTAAGCATGGACGCCTGGCCAATAGTAGCTACTGAAGGGCGGGTCTTGGCGTGGCCATAGTGGGGGGAAAAATATCGCTTCCTGGACTCATTGTACTTCCTAGACTCATTATACTTCCTGGACTCATTGTACTTCCTAGACTCATTGTACTTCCTGGACTCATTATACCTCCTGGACTCATTATACCTCCTGGACTCATTATACTTCCTGGACTCATTATACTTCCTGGACTCATTATACCTCCTGGACTCATTGTACTTCCTGGACTCATTATACCTCCTGGACTCATTGTACTTCCTGGACTCATTATACCTCCTGGACTCATTGTACTTCCTGGACTCATTATACCTCCTGGACTCATTGTACTTCCTGGACTCTCGTGACAGGATACTTCCTGGACACACATGTTTTCCATTGTAAATGGACTCTGAACCCATCAGGCAATAACTGAACAGACGCTGACTGACTGCGGTCGTGTCGGCTGCTGAACTGAAATGGACAGCTGACAGATTTTGTTATAAAACGAGATGTTTGTTGAATGATTCTTTCTTCTGTACTTTTCTTCTAATATTTCTGACGATTATCGCCGTTTAATCTGAACTTCTCACTTCTGTGTTTTTGCCTTGCGTGTTTTTTGAGCCTGTGTTTGACCCGTAGTTGTAGTTCTCTGATCAGATTAGGATTCTGCATGCGTGTGATGATGATGATGATGATGATGAAGGAGATTTACGGTGCTTCTTTAAGCCAATTTCTTTTAAAGTAAAGACAGGAGGCGGGGCTTAAACTCTGCCGTGTCACTGATAATGTATGTAAATGGAGGACGACGGTCACAGTTTGATCTTTGACCTCTCGCAATCTCTGTACAGTTTTTTCTAATCTTCCGGGACATAATGAAACAGATCCTCAGCTCTGATTGGTCGAGCTCTGTTTGTTACTGGAATGTTCTTTTCTACAAGGGAATAATAACTTTAAAGGGTTTGTATAAAATAGATCCAGGATCAGTTGTAATGAAGCACAGACTGCTTTTCTACTGACTGTGTACAGTTTGCTAACGGTGTGTAAATGTGCCTGTAAATACCTGTCTGAGGATGATGATGATGGTGACGAAGATGAATTCAGTCTGCTAATGGAAATGTGTTTTTATTGTGAAGAGGCAGGAGGCCAAATACAATTTGTATCATGTAAAAATAAAGTTATAATTTTAACAGTTCTCTCTGACTCTGTGTGCGTTTTGATGTTACAGAGCTCGGTAGGATTTTTATTATGTTTTAAAAATATTGTAACACATTTCATTTCTTATAAATTCTTCCAACCTGATCTCACGGAATTCCGTGAAATGATCACGGCCCCTTAACTCAAAATCTGTGGCAGTTTCACGGAATCGCAAAAAATTCCGTGATGTCCACGGAAGAATTCCGTGAAATGATCACGGCCCCTTAACTCAAAATCTGTGGCAGTTTCACAGAATTCCGTGAAATGATCACTGCTCCTTAACTCAAAATCTGTGGCAGTTTCACGGAATCGCAAAAAATTCCGTGATGTCCACGGAAGAATTCCGTGAAATGATCACGGCCCCTTAACTCAAAATCTGTGGCAGTTTCACGGAATCGCAAAAAATTCTGTGATGTCCACGGAAGAATTCCGTGAAATGATCACGGTCCCTTAACTCAAAATCTGTGGCAGTTTCACGGAATCGCAAAAAATTCCGTGATGTCCACGGAAGAATTCCGTGAAATGATCACGACCCCTTAACTCCAAATCTGTGGCAGTTTCACGGAATCGCAAAAAATTCTGTGATGTCCACGGAAGAATTCCGTGAAATGATCACGGCCCCTTAACTCCAAATCTGTGGCAGTTTCACGGAATCGCAAAAAATTCTGTGATGTCCACGGAAGAATTCCGTGAAATGATCACGGCCCCTTAACTCCAAATCTGTGGCAGTTTCACGGAATTCCGTGAAATGATCACGGCCCCTTAACTCCAAATCTGTGGCAGTTTCACGGAATCGCAAAAAATTCCGTGATGTCCACGGAAGAATTCCGTGAAATGAACACGGCCCCTTACGTTAAGGAAAAGGTCGTGGGTGGGCTTACGGTTCCGTGACACGCGGAAAGAACGGGACGGAAAAGAAGAAAGCGACTTTAGGAAACGTGACACGCGGGACACGATCCCCGGTCTCCTGGGTGAAAGTCCTGTGTTTGACCCGAACCAACCTCCCTACGCGGAATTTCGGCCTTTCATACTACTCTCTACCGTTGTCGCTCTTAATGCTACGTCATCTTCTCAATGACTTTACATTGGCATTGTTTTCCGTGGTGGCCGCACGGATTTTTCACACATTCCGTGCCACCACCACGTAATGCGCTGTTAACAATTCGTGATCATTTCACGGAATTCTGTGCTGCGACCGGGCTGAATTCTTCACAATCAAAGTCCCTTTTATTATGACGCAGCAAAATCAGGAGATTTTTTTTACAGTTTACTAAAGAAAGGTTTTGAACAACTCACTTTAGAAGTTGGTTTTTCGCTCGCCGCCATCTCGCCAGTCAAAAAGAGTCGATCTCTGAATGCAGTGTAACAGGGAGGAGAGTAAAGATGGAAAGCTCCTAAAGCTTAGTTCCATATAAATGCACGGATAATTCCTTGTTTTGTCGTTAGCGAAACACAATATTGACCTCGTAGTTGAAAAAGGAGCCTCGTATAAGAAACAATACTAAAATCAATAGATGCGTTCATTCGCATTTGGAGATCGACTCTTTTTGGCGAGATGGCGGCGAGCGGAAAAACCAACTGCAGCTAAAGTGAGTTGTTCAAAACCTCTTTTTATGGCGTTTTTCCATTACATGGTACCTGCTCGACTCGCCTCGCCTCGACTCTACTCGACTCGGCACACTGTGCGTCCGTTTTCCGTTGCAGATTTTAGTACCGCCTCAGCGTGGCTGGTCGTCTTATACGCCGGCTCAACGCACACAACAGCGCACAAGTATAACCATCAGGCCACTTGAGCTTGTTCTCCAGTTCTGTGGAGGCTCCAGCAGAGCTTTCTCCGTAGCCGATGGAAGTGGCCTGATGGTTATACTTGTGCGCTGGTGTGTGCGTGGAGCCGGCCGTGTGTGTGTGTACGTAGGCTACGGAGAAAGCTCTGCCTGGAGCCTCCGCAGGACTGGAAACAAGCGGCGCCGCAGTAACCTGGCGTGACCTAACGCGACACACACACAGAACGTGGAAGGTGTGTTGATGCCAGAAGACACATTTAGTTTCTAATGAAGCTGGAGGCAGCAAACACACAGCTGGCTGAACTAGTTAAAGATAGGGTTAGTTCAGGACCCCCGTCTGTCGCTTTCACGTCACCTTTTCAGCTCGCCTCAGCTCGCTGGGACCTCGACGGAGGTGGTACTAAAAAAAGTACCTGTTAGCAGGTACCAGGGACCTGATCATAGTAGTGCCCCTAGCACTCCCATTCAGAAAGCCATTTGACCGAAAACGAAAATACGGTCAGTGGTGTACGGTAAGCTTAAAAAGTGGCGCTTCCGTTCTGATTATACTTTTAAACAAAAGTTTGACTCGCGTACATTCAGATTGAGGGGGAATAAACTTCAAGATATCGTCGCGAAGGCATGACCTGTCCTCTGGAGGACATAGCCAGACCACCGGGCGCTCGCTGGATTGTTTTCGGGAGCGGGAGGCAACGAAGGCGGGGAGAAATCAGAAGCAAGGATGCCCGGTCGGGCCTGCTAGCTCGGCTAAGGGAACTACCGCACAGGTCGACACTGCCAAGCCTCCTACTCACCAACACCAGATCGATCACACACAAAATGGATGAGCTACAAATACACACAGAACTGTTGCGTGATGATTATCACAGAATAAGCCTGGCTGAACACACGGCAGCTAGCAGCTAGCAGCTAGCAGCTGGCAGCTAGCAGGGCGAGCTAGCTACCGGCAGGATAGAGACAGGGTAGGTGAATTTAAACAATGTCTGAGTTGAAAACGCATGTTGTTGTCACGTGAGGGCCCTGTTCATGTTGCACAGACATTTTAATTGCATTTTGTGTCTGTTAAGAGGCACAAAGGCACTCTTGCCCCCGACAACTGCCGTTTTAGCTAAGTAGAAACTCGTAGACGTAGCTGCAGCTACTCCGTGTTGACCGCACCGATTCAGGTCGGGGTTTTTTCTATCGACCTGTACTCGCATATTTATAGCGATCAAGATTAACGTAAAAATTGGCCGGAATTCTCCTTTAACATTAAGATAACATAACCGTCACTATCAAAAACTTTAACTAACTGTTGATCTGATCTCACACAGCTCAAACATATATCACTTAGGCCGGCTAGCTGCGTGGCGTGAGCGTGTCAGCTGCATGGCGTGTCCGCTTTTATTTCCTGCTAACAGTCATTACGCAATCATTCATATAAAGCTTAGTGGTTGTGTCAGCAAGGTAGATAGATGTCTATCTATTGACTGATATGTATTATTTATATAGTTATATGTATATATATATATATATATATATATATATATATATATATATATATATATATATATATATATATGTATATATATATATATGTGTATATATATATATGTGTATATTTATATAGATATATGTATATGTATTATTTTTTTTCTTATTTTTTTACTTTCTTACTTATTTTTTTTATTCTTTATGAAAACATGATCTGTAACAAAATGATTTCTGTTCTACAAGTTCAATTTCCTTTTTTGACAAATTGTAACAAATGTATTCTGCAATAAAACAAAGTTTTTTTTTGTTCATGCAAGCGTGTTGGAAGCGTTTCCAGGCAACATAGAATACGAAAAGATGTTTTTTTTATATAACTTTATTTTCGTTTTTGTTATAAGACAACATATATGGCAAACTAAAAATACATATAGCACCTAGCTACATATTGAACAACAATCACATCATCTGTGGCAGCTGGAGTTATTCAATAGAGAAAGGAAGGAAAGAAAATAAATAAATAAAAATAAACAAGCTGTAATTATACAGCAAGCAAGAGGAGCAAAAACAATTATAAAAAATACATAGAAAATAAATAAAAAAAATAATAAAAATAAAATAATAGATTAAAATAAATAAAATCGAAAATATGTTTATGTCATTTTGACATGAATACATATTAATAAATGACATTTTGATGTTTGAAAGTCTCTAGGTTTTGATATAAATGCAGATGTGAATGTATGCCACGCAGCCGCCACGCAGCTGACACGCCACGCTCACGCCACGCAGCTGACACGCCACGCTCACGCCACGCAGCTGACACGCCACGCTCACGCCACGCAGCTGACACGCCACGCTCACGCCACGCAGCTGACACGCCACGCAGCTGACACGCCACGCAGCTGACACGCCACGCTCACGCCACGCAGCTGACACGCCACGCTCACGCCACGCAGCTGACACGCCACGCTCACGCCACGCAGCTGACACGCCACGCTCACGCCACGCAGCTGACACGCCACGCAGCTGACACGCCACGCTCACGCCACGCAGCTGACACGCCACGCAGCTGACACGCCACGCTCACGCCACGCAGCTGACACGCCACGCTCACGCCACGCAGCTGACACGCCACGCAGCTGACACGCCACGCTCACGCCACGCAGCTGACACGCCACGCAGCTGACACGCCACGCAGCCGCCACGCAGCTGACACGCCACGCTCACGCCACGCAGCTGACACGCCACGCTCACGCCACGCAGCTGACACGCCACGCTCACGCCACGCAGCTGACACGCCACGCAGCTGACACGCCACGCTCACGCCACGCAGCTGACACGCCACGCAGCTGACACGCCACGCTCACGCCACGCAGCTGACACGCCACGCTCACGCCACGCAGCTGACACGCCACGCAGCTGACACGCCACGCTCACGCCACGCAGCTGACACGCCACGCAGCTGACACGCCACGCAGCCGCCACGCAGCTGACACGCCACGCTCACGCCACGCAGCTGACACGCCACGCTCACGCCACGCAGCTGACACGCCACGCAGCTGACACGCCACGCAGCCGCCACGCAGCCGCCACGCTCACGCCACGCAGCCGCCACGCAGCTGACACGCCACGCTCACGCCACGCAGCTGACACGCCACGCAGCCGCCACGCAGCTGACACGCCACGCTCACGCCACGCAGCTGACACGCCACGCTCACGCCACGCAGCCGCCACGCAGCCGCCATGCAGCTGACACGCCACGCTCACGCCACGCAGCTGACACGCCACGCTCACGCCACGCAGCCGCCACGCAGCCGCCACGCAGCCGCCACGCAGCTGACACGCCACGCAGCTGACACGCCACGCAGCTGACACGCCACGCTCATGCCACGCAGCTGACACGCCACGCTCACGCCACGCAGCTGACACGCCACGCTCACGCCACGCAGCTGACACGCCACGCAGCTGACACGCCACGCAGCTGACACGCCACGCTCACGCCACGCAGCTGACACGCCACGCTCACGCCACGCAGCTGACACGCCACGCAGCTGACACGCCACGCAGCTGACACGCCACGCTCACGCCACGCAGCTGACACGCCACGCAGCTGACACGCCACGCTCACGCCACGCAGCTGACACGCCACGCAGCTGACACGCCACGCTCACGCCACGCAGCTGACACGCCACGCTCACGCCACGCAGCTGACACGCCACGCAGCTGACACGCCACGCAGCTGACACGCCACGCTCACGCCACGCAGCTGACACGCCACGCTCACGCCACGCAGCTGACACGCCACGCAGCTGACACGCCACGCAGCTGACACGCCACGCTCACGCCACGCAGCTGACACGCCACGCAGCTGACACGCCACGCAGCTGACACGCCACGCAGCTGACACGCCACGCTCACGCCACGCAGCTGACACGCCACGCTCACGCCACGCTCACGCCATGCTCACGGCACGCAGCTGACATGCCACGCTCACGCCACGCTCACGCCACGCAGCTGACACGCCACGCTCACGCCACGCAGCTGACATGCCACGCTCACGCCACGCAGCTGACACGCCACGCTCACGCCACGCTCACGCCACGCAGCTGACACGCCACGCAGCCAGCGTGTAGCCGTCCTTAGTGTGTATTGATTGATATGTGCAGGAGGAAGATGAAAGTAGAGTGAGAGGAGAACATAAGCATATGAGAGGAAGAGGAGAAGTGAGGATGAAGAAGATGAAATGTTTGTCCTCCATGTTTTTTACTTATTTCCTGTTTCACCAAAAGGATTCTGTATTTTCATGCGGGGACACCACAGCTGTATTATAAGAGGGGGACACCCATAGACCGCCCCATTTTAAAATGTTTTAGATTCGCCACTGGTCCCACTTTGGGTTCGGTATTGCTTGGCCATTCACTGCGCATGTGCACAGACCGGTGTCCGATGTCCGATGTCCGATGTCCGATGTCCAACAGCAGCTGTTAGGACCATGAACGGTTGGACCGAGGCAGCAAAGAAAGCACACTCAGAATAACCGGAGTGGACCCGGAGAAGAGTCGGTACTGACCCGGTACAGACCCGGAACATAGCCGGTACTGACTAGACCGGACTGCATTGAGAGCCGCTGATCTGCAGCTGGAGCTAACGGAGCTAACAGGCTAACTGACGGCAGACCGTCAGCTGTTATCTGACGGGGCTGACGGGTTAACGGACAGGCCACTGGCTCATGGTCACCACGCTACACTGCACTAACCCGTTCTGGCCCGGGATAGTTTCTGGGCGGTCTGAACCACCTCTAGTCGGACTTTCTCCGGGTTTGCACCGCCGGTCTCCGGTGAAGTTCAGCCGCCTAACGGACGCTATTAAGCTAACTAACATTAGCTTATCAGAGTAACCGTTACCGTTAACCCGGCTCGGTCTGAGGACCAGGGGCTCAGGATGCTGATAGGTAAAGTACTTGTGACCCGGGTCGGTATCCCGGTTCAGCTGTCTGTGTTGTTGGTGCAGTTTAGAAAGAGTTTGTGTCAGTGACCGACCATTAAATCAACACTCTGAACTCCAGAGAGCAGGGCTAACATGCTAGGCTAGCTTCCAGCTAACGGTACCAGCCTCTGACGGCTGCTGCTGTCACGCACAGAATTCTCCAGACTCCAGTCAAAAACTCTGGCATTTACTAATGATTGGCTTCCCAGCAGATGTTTTTTTAACCAGAAGGGAGTTTCTTTCCTAAAACCATCTCTCTAAAGTCTGCTGGTTAATTCGGCACACTAGTTCCCTCCAGGTGGCATTTAATTAACTTTAAATATGAACTTTAATCATTGGTGATTGCTGGTCGCTGCCTCCCTCCATGATGTGATTTAATAATATCAGGTTAACGGAGGAACCATATCTGGAAACATTTTGTTCATAAAACGTGCAGCCTTGTCTGTGGTTTGTATGCCGAATTAAATAATTAAATACTCTGGAAAGGTGGTAATTAATGTTGGAATAATGTTTCAATATAGAGGACTTTTTTTTAATTATAAATGTTTGTATAAATGTATTAGTAAACTGTAGTCTGAAATGAGGTACATTAAACTTAAATGCAAGTATGCAGGATTTGTAAGTTTGCTAATGCAGGAGAAAAAGATTCAAGATTTTTAAATGGAGTATGGTATATTGTATTAATGCCCAAACACATAGTGACACCTCATATTTCTGTAAGTGACACCTCATAATTCTGTAAAGGGACTATTGGTCATGTTCCTGGAGTTATATGCCTGCTAATAAGGAACACATTGCTATTTTCCCTAACTTGTAAACTGAGTTTTGTGTGCGTTTGAACATTTTGTTAATGAGCTGTTTATAGAGCAGGAGGTGGGGCTGAATGTGGCTCTGACTCTGTTGTTCCTCCTCTCAACAGCAGTTGCTGCAGGGACAGGAAATGCTGCCACCACCGGCAAGAAACCCAGACGGAGAGGCAAAAAGCACCGTAGAGTCCGAACAGACGAGAACCGGTAAGAAACCAGCAGAGACATAAGACCAGATACACGATTGACCCCCGTATATACACGCTGCTGACCGCCCTACATATAGACACACCCATCCACTCAGAGTCTAAATTTAGGTGTGTGTGTGTGTGTGTGTGTGTGTGTGTGTGTGTGTGTGTGTGTGTGTGTGTGGTTGAGTTCCATTACACAAAATCACTTTCTCTGTGTGACTTCCTGTCTGTTTCAGTTTTTAGTGCGATGCAGTGTTGTATAATCTGTTAAACGGACTAAGAATTGATCGATATGATTGATCGGTATCAGGGCTGATGGATCAGGTAGTAGTGCGTATTCTTTGTCACTGTCATGATATAATCCAGTATGGTCAGAGAGGAAGAGTTGATGTATAGTTGTACACAGAGCCTACACCGTAGCCTATGTACGTGGCCTAGAGCTGAGCGATATGGAGAAAATCAAATATCACGATATCTTTGACCAAATACCTCGATATCGATACCGCAACGATATTGTAGTGTTGACTATTGGTGCTCTCACAAAATATTTACACAATGACATTTTTGATAAATAATCATTAGTAATGTGGATATAATGAGTAATAATAGAACAGCTAGAACAGTCTGGTAAGTTCAGGAAATGACATCACTTTACTGTAATGCTGCCTTTAAAACCAGGAAAAGACACTTATGCCATATTACGATATTACGATATCCAAAGTCTAAGATGATATCTAGTCTCATATCACAATATCGATATAACGTTGATATATTGCCCAGCTCTAATGCTAATGATCTCTGCTGTTTTGAGAATTTATACTTGTGCGCTGGTGTGTCTGCGTCGTTCTAGCGTATCTCTTTAAGAGTGTGTGTGTGTGTGTGTGTGTGTGTGTGTGTGTGTGTGTGTGTGTGTGTGTGTGTGTGTGTGTGTGTGTGTGTGTGTGTGTGTGTGTGTGTGTGTGTGTGTGTGTGTGTGTGTGTGTTCGTTCTTGTTTAACTATATTTGTGGGGTCCAAAAACCGGGAGTCCAGTATACTGAGGTCCAGACAGCTTTGTGGGGCCCAAAATGCTGGACCCCACAAAGTTAAAGGTCTGTTTGAGGGTTAAGACTTGGTTTTAGGATTAGGGTTAGAATTAGGTTATGGTTAGGGTGAGGGTAAGGGTTAAGGTTAGGCATTTAGTTGTGATGGTTAGGGTAAGGGGCTAGGGAATGCATTATGTCAATGACGGGTCCCCACAAAGATAGTGAGATGCACTTCTGTGCTTTCTGACCACGGTCTAAAAGCTGTAGCAGGAAAAGTAAACCCTCTCCTTGATTTTTAGGTTGTTCACAGAGGAGGACCCGGAAATAAGTAGAGGGAAATGCGACGCGGACAAATCGCAGTGGTTAGGGTTAGCTGCGACATGTACTTACATTTCGGGAGTGGTTGCACGTCAGGCTACGGCGCAGGGTCCGTATCTATGCGTACCTACGTGCATGGCTACGGCGTACATTCAAAGCAGAATCATAAATTAAGCTTTAGGCCTTCAACAGGTACGCCAACTCAGATTTCACCTGTGGTTATGTTCTGAAATACACACAGACCGTATTCGGAAACTGTTCCTTTTAAACAAGCGGTCTGGACTTCTGTAACGTTGTGATGTCACAACTATACCATACGGTGTTTCCCACAGGTTGAGAATTTACTGGCGGTGGTGTGTGGCGCGGGATGTGACGTAATGGCTTGGTTTAGGAATAATGGGTTCAGTTATAAACTAAATTACATTATCAGATAATTTAGAAAGAAATGACTATTTACTAGAGATGCACCGATTACATCTTTCTAGGCCGATTCCGATTTTCTTTGAGTTAGGCCAGCCGATACCGATTTTAGCCGATTCTGATTTCATTTTTTCTAGCCACTTTACAGCACACACACACATTTATTTTCTATCTTTTCTTTAATAGAACATGTTGAACAGATAATGGATCACTATGAAATAGAACTATTTAAATGACTCCTGGTGTGGGACATCCACACACATCTAAAGGTCAATGTTAGAACCATTTCCTTCTCTTCACGTCCAATATCAACTAAAGAAATGTGATTTGGGTTGTTGGTGTGGTCCCTCCACGCCCTACTCTTTCCTTGCAGCTGTTGCATATTGCAAACTTGTTATCTTCTGCACACACGCTGAAGAACCCCCAAACAGCTGACATGTTGCAGGTTAATTCACCAGGTTCCTACATGTGGGAGAATAGCGCCGACACGCCTTCACACCGCGAGCGCCACACACGGCGGAGAAGTTGAGAGAAAGGAAGAAGAGAGCGTGCTGTGGCGTCCGTGTGTGCGTGCGTCCTTGAGAACTGTAACTGGTAGAACTTATGTTGGCAGTTAATTGGAGCGTTGACCGGCATGAAATCGGCATATGTCAGACTGACCTGCCGGTCATGGCCGGTCTATCGGTGCATCTCTACTATTTACATATTAAAAAAATTGGACAAAAGGATGATACAGATGAAAATATTGCAACGCTATGCTGCATCTGACACAATTTCAGGGTAGTTATGGACCTTTTTCACGGCAGACATGTTGACATGTCATAGTAGGAAAAGCACAGGTATAATTCATTAATGATGGCTGCATTCTAGGGATCGACTGATATGGATTTTTTAGTGCATCAGCCTTAGCTGATGATCAATACGGGCTGCTGATAGTCTTGAGCTGATATTTGGATAAAAATATAAACCCTGCCACACTGGATTTGTTTTCGGAATCTGCTCTGCCATTTCTTTAAAAATACAACAAAAACACAGATCAGTGTCACTTCTGCAATCATCTTACATTCATATCATCCAAATAACGTGTGCAATGTGCATCATATGGATGGGTGCACTGCATATGGTTAACTGTGCCAAGGGTGAAAGGCTTCCATCAACATCTACAACACAGCCTTGATGAGGCACTGCTTGCTGACATATTCTAAGACAGATATAATCAGGTCATCACAACATGTCCTTTGTCAACACATTTAAATAATTTAAGAAAACAATAAACCTGAAAAGTAGCCATTGAAATCAAGTGCTTGATTTGTAATTTAAGACGGCCATGGTGCTGAAAGCCTGCCAGGCTTCCAGCACCAGCACTAAGCTAGTGGGGGAGGGGCAGTGCACGGTCTGCACGTGAACGCCTGTCTGTAAATAATGCCGGGAAAAAACTATTGGCGAACGCAGCAACTGCGTATTGGCCAGTGCCGATACACGTAAAAACGCAAATATCGGCCCGATATATCGGTCGCCCGATATAATCGGTCTATCACTAGTTGGGCATGCTGACTCACTGAAAGAGCTCACTGGGACACTTGATGGAATTGAGCCATCGTTAAGGTGATCAATTTCAGCTGTGCTTTTCCTACTATGACAAGTCAAAATGTCTGCTGTGAAAAAGGTCCGTTAAGGCTGCATGATATGAGGAAAATATACGATATGCCCTAACGTTGTTGAATATCGCGATAATGATCTAACTTGTGATAAATAAACAGATATTACAATGTAGTCTACTCAGTTCTGCCTTTCTGCCGCTTCCAGGATTTTGCTAAAATACAACAAATTGCTCATTAATCTTTAAACAAATGACAAAGTGTAGCCATGATGTGCTTTGTCAGTTAAATCAGTTCAGATACATTTTTTGCCAAATGTTAACGGTTCAGCAGATAAAATGCCTGTAATACTATGATCCAAACAGAAAGTTAGGTCAAGGTCACTTTATTATCCCCGAGGGGCAATTTGGATTACAGCCAGCAGTAACATATATATATATATATATATATATATATATATATATATATATATATATATATATATATATATATATATATATATATATATATATAT
The DNA here is from genome assembly GCA_023566125.1 of Zingel zingel. Taxonomy (NCBI): domain Eukaryota; kingdom Metazoa; phylum Chordata; class Actinopteri; order Perciformes; family Percidae; genus Zingel; species Zingel zingel. Next base: position 3,385,006 of record CM042318.1, read on the forward strand.
ATATATATATATATATATATACCAAACAACAATAACCACAACCACAATACAACATAATTTAAATTTGAATTCACAGGATAGTATTAACGATGGGCATAACAGCCGGGATGAATGACCTTTTGAATCTATTTGTTCTGCATCGCGGCAGACTATATCTACGCCCGGAGGGTAGCAGCATGAATTCACCCCACAAGGGATGACTGGAATCAGCCAGGGCGGCTCTCGCCTTCTTCAAGGATCTGACCTTATACAGGTCATGTAGGCCATCTAATGGTGTGCCTACAATTCTGCTGCACACCTTCACGATACCTTGCATTCGATTTTTTTTCGATTCGACCCATACCAGCAGATAAAAGTGAAAGTAAGAACTGATTCGATAAAACAAGAGTAAAACATTTTCATAAAAACAGTGTCAACATTGAAACTACGAAGCTTACGAAGAAAATGCATGCGCTGATGTGCTTTTTTACACACAGCATCAAACTGGGATTCAAAGCACAGTTTGCTGTCGATCACAGTCCCTGGATATTTGTACTGCTGCACTCGTTCAACTGGTTGATTGTCCATTACAACTGGGGAAATGACAGCGGGATTTCTTCTCTAGTCGATGCACATCTTTCATTTTTGCCACATTAATGTTTAAAAAGGAGGAGTTACCTGTTGTTATTAACCTCAGCACTGTTCCCTCCTAACTCCTGTTCAATCATATAAGAGTAGGGCACTCTGAAGTTCATTCTTGTTCATTTTATGGGTTAGATCATTGATGATAGTCCTGTTTCACTCATTTAGATCTCATCTGAGCAGATTTCTGCCATTCAAATAACTGTTGAGTTGTAGTTTAAAACTTTTACAGCTAAGTTAATAAAATTAAGGGTGTTATTCGGGCTCGGGTCCATAAATACAGTTAATGGATACAGGCACGGAGAACTGAATGCTCGGGTAGCAACTATTAGCTCGGAGTAGTGGTTAGCTCCGGTTAGCTAGCTCCATTATAAAGATGTGGACCGGAGGAGACTGCCGCGGGGAGGGGTAACAACCAGACTCTGATAAATGGCGTTCAGGGAGCTTTCACAGCAGCGTGGCTGCGTTGTTTCTACGGTTTTATTAGTGCAGTTAATCCCATTGCAAGACCACCAGCAGCATGCTACTGCTAACGTAACGATAGCCTCTCTGAGCAAGTGCAACGTTGACGCTGTCATGCACGCAACTTCACGAGGGGGAGGGGCTGGAGGTAGCTGGTCTGTATTCACCGTACAAAATACACCGTTGTTTGGAAAGAAAATTTAATTTGGATTGTATCTACCTGGGCGGTACGCCCAAATAAACCTGGGAAACACTGCTAGATAGCTAGAAAGAAAGAAAGAAAGAAAGAAAGAAAGAAAGAAAGAAAGAGAGAGAGAGTCACTACGGTGCCGTTAAGAGTCATTCCCCGGCTGCAATAACAGTGCAGAAACGCCGAGAACGCAGATCCTTCCTGAAGACCCGGAAATGCTGACCAATCGGGAGAGGGTCTTAAAGAGACAGGCGCTAAGACTGAGCCTTTCAGACAGAGGGTTAATACAGGTACAACATTAAAGCATGTACACATGTTCCAGTGAAAACCCCAAAATACAAGCATGAACCTAAAATATGAGTACGATATAGGATCTTTAACGTAGTGACGGTAAATCTTCACTGGCTCCCTGTGTAGGAATATAAATGGTTTTAGCAGCATGAGCTCCCTGAACTCACTGTCCCACTCAATCACTTTATTTTTATCCTTATTTATGCTGAGAAAAAAGATGCATGCAGATGTCCCCTTGTTAACCAAACAGAGGAACACTGTAATGTTAACAAGAACATACACTGATTCAGAGTTTTCTCAATGAAGAAAGGGATTTCTGCACTGTTTGTGGAGATAGATGGGGAAAAAAAGATGCAAATACATTACTGGCACTGTTATGGTGTTCCTTACCAAAAAGAAAAACAGTAATTTACCCATTTAATGTATTTTTGATTAATTAATGGATTGTATTTTTATGAAGGTATTTGAATTGGTCTGTTGGCTTTTTTTAAACACAATGTATTGGTGTTGTATGTCTTTGTGCTTAGCTAGGCTAACAGTTTCCCCTCTGCTTCCAGCGTTTGTGCAAAGCTAAGCTAGCCTGTGTCCTACTGACAGAAACAGGTTTGGTGCTCGGCCTGGAGAGACTCAGCTCCAATAATAGACGCAGGGACTGAATGATGATCCCACAAAACACACACACACACACACACACACACACACACACACACACACACACACACACACACACACACACACACACACACACGTGTCTATTTCAGGGCAGCTCACGCAAACCTCAACAATGTCAATGACTCAGACGTGTGTGTGTGTGTGTGTGTGTGTGTGTGTGTGTGTGTGTGTGTGTGTGTGTGTGTGTGTGTGTGTGTGTGTGTGTGTGTGTGTGTGTGTGTGTGTGTGTGTGTGTGTGTGTGTGTGATATATGATCCATGTTGTCTGGCTCATGCAGAAGCATGTCTGTGTGTACGTGATCAGAATGACATCATTTCAGACCGATAACCTCCCTGAGCAGGGACAGCGTTGCTGGGGGAAGTTGCGTTGCGTTCCCACAAAAGTCGAACCAGGTTGACCGTCGCAGTGACATCACAGAGGTCTGATTATTGAAATGAAGGCAGATACTTTTAGGGTTAGGGCCTACACCCGGTCAGAATGAGTCTGTCTGACATGTTGTCCGACCTCATCTGAAATTCCAAAGTGTTTGTATCTGTTACGAACGTCCACACTGGTGTGAAAGTCGTCCTAAAGAGGAGGGTGACATGAAATTGTTTTAAAATGGAGATAACTGAGAACATGTTATAGTACGACAGAGCATTAGGGCCACATCAAGGGAAAAAAAATTATATTTATTTCAAGCATCAAGTCGGACTTTTGAGAAATAAAACCAAACTACTAACTTTACCTA
>CM042318.1:3392971-3402971 GCA_023566125.1 Zingel zingel
TGGTAAAGAGCGCTCCACATTACACCGAGACGGCTCTGGACGAGATCAAACTGCTTAGATGTGTGAGTCTCATGCACACACACACACACACACACACACACACACATACACACACACACACACACACACACACACACACACACACACACACACACACACACACACACACACACACAAAAGCTGAGCGATAATCGTAAAACTAGATAGGCAGTTGTTGCTGTAATGATAGTGAACACTTTGCAGTCTGCGTTGTATCTTTTCCTCTTCACTCCCAAAACAACGTACTGATTTTCAATTCAAGCACAGCGTCAGTACCTAGGTAACCGGTCTGTTTGTCTACAGGTGAGAGACAGTGATCCTTCCGACCCCTACAGAGAAACCATCGTCCAGCTGATTGATGACTTCAAGATCTCTGGCGTCAACGGAGTCCGTATCCTTCATTGTCTGTCTGTCTGTCTGTCTGTCTGTCTGTCTGTCTGTCTGTGCACTAAGACTGGGTTAAAATAATCTGTTCTCCAATTAAAACCGGTCTTTAATTAAGTGATGTGATGTGGTGCGTGCGTGTCTCTGTCTGTCTTCAGTAGTTTCCTAAGCCTTTCTCAGATGTGTGTATGGTTCTGGAGGTTTTGGGTCATCAGCTGTTAAAATGGATCATTAAGTCAAACTACATGGGGCTTCCTCTGGTCTGCGTCAAGACCATCATCAGACAGGTAAGGCTGATGTAGAGCTCAACAGTGACCGGCCCACTTTTTGAACTGCTCTGGTTCTGGAAGTATTTTTTTTCCCCAGTTCAATATCTCCATTGACGTTTCATTAAATGCTGATATAAAGAGATTGAAGCATGGAACCAAGCCAACCAGCTACGAGATGAATCGTGACCATAAAGCATTTAATTCGGCACAAAAAAACAGTTTGAAAACTGAAAAAAGGCAAAGAAACAAGACTGTGTACAGAAACCATCATAGACTTTGCTCGCTGTAGCAGTTTGCGGGTGCAGTAAACATTTCCATCGTAACGGCGAGTTTCACCAATCAATACTGTATCTGAAGTCTCTTTTATATAGACCTTAGTGGTCCCCTAATACTGTATCTGAAGTCTCTTTTATATAGGCCTTAGTGGTCCCCTAATACTGTATCTGAAGTCTCTTTTATATAGGCCTTAGTGGTCCCCTAATACTGTATCTGAAGTCTCTTTTATATAGACCTTAGTGGTCCCCTAATACTGTATCTGAAATCTCTTTTATATAGGCCTTAGTGGGCCCCTAATACTGTATCTGAAGTCTCCTTATATAGACCTTAGTGGTCCCCTAATACTGTATCTGAAGTCTTTTATATAGACCTTAGTGGTCCCCTAATACTGTATCTGAAGTCTCTTTTATATAGACCTTAGTGGTCCCTAATACTGTATCTGAAGTCTCTTTTATATAGACCTTAGTGGTCCCCTAATACTGTATCTGAAGTCTCTTTTATATAGGCCTTAGTGGTCCCCTAATACTGTATCTGAAGTCTCTTTATATAGACCTTAGTGGTCCCCTAATACTGTATCTGAAGTCTCTTTCCTGAAATCCAGCCTTGGTGCAGAATTTCAGCCACTAGAGCCAGTCCCACGTTGAGCTTTCCTCAGGATGGGCCATTTCTGTGTCTCTAGCTTTAAATATAGCATAGGCAGGCTGGGGGAACTCATATTAATGTTCAAAAACCTCATAAAGTGAAATATTCATGCCATGGGACCTTTTTAAAATAAGGTTGAGTTCATGCAGACTTTTGGAAGCAGAAACCTTCATTTCACATCCTCGTAGCTCAGGGTCAGCCTAGTCGTGGATGGTTTAGAGCAGAGATCCACGACCCCTAGGGGGTCCTCAGAGCTACTGCACGGGGGCCGCCAAATTATTAACTTAAAGGTGCACGATGAGTTCCTGCATGGTTTCAGCGCGATTTCGGGATATATTAATGAAGTGAAATTTTCATGCCATGGGACCTTTTAACATTAAAACATGATGTATAAATATTAAAGGAATATCCCTTCATTTTCATCCATCTGGCCCAGTTAAATGCAGCTACATTTGATACATTATACTGCATGTAGTCCCCTGCTCCGTCTCTCTTTTAACTAAGAGGTCCTTGGCCTAAAAAACATTGAAGACCCCTGGTTTAGACATTATGGCTCTCCTTATCGGAGAAACGAACGGGATTTTTCCTTCCAGAACAACACTGTTATAATCGTGACGTGACCGCATTGACGCGGAGGCGTTGATCTCGACACTGCATCGTACACGTTGACCGCTCCAGTGACTCGGCTGTCTGCTTGCAGGTGCTGCAGGGTCTGGACTACCTCCACACCAAGTGTAAGATCATCCACACCGACATCAAACCAGAGAACATCCTATTGGACGTTGATGAGGTTTACATCAGGAAGCTGGCAGCTGAGGCAACCATCTGGCAGAGAGCTGGAGCCCCGCCCCCTTCTGGGTCATCAGGTGAGGAGCAGCCATGTGATTGGTCAGAACAACAACACAGAAAACAGGAAATACTGGGGTTATATTAAAGGGTAACTTCTGTGTTTTTGTTTTTTTTCAACCTAGACCCTATTTTCTCATGTTTTTGTGGGGAACAACATTATTTATTTTTTTATTTTTTTATTTTAAATTAGTCCAGTATTAAGTGTAACCACTTGCGTCATCAATTTCTGTCTGACAGGCTCAGGTTATTATTTAATGTCTGACAGCATTATGGAAAGGATTCCAACAGAGGGCGACATTTTTGTTAAAGAGTAAAGGCCCAGACACACAGAGCCGACGGCCAAACGTCGGCAGAAAAGGCAGTTGCAGCCCAAATTGGTCAAAAAAGTTCCTCAGAACACACCAAAGCGACGAGACGTAATACGTCTCCATAACAGCAGGCGGCGCTAATCTGTATTGTCGCCCAAAAATGAAAACCGGCAGCTGATTGGACGAACGTGTCATGTGGGTCTGGTTTCTCCGGAAATTCACAGCCAGACTGTCATGGCGGCTCGTTCAGAATATGATCTCGTATTGGACTAAAATAGTTCACCGTAACGTGTTCCTGAGAACATGTTAAGAGAGGAATAGGCCGTGCAGTCGCTGAATCTGTCTTCATTTCAGATCAACAAAGGTCAGTTTAAAAGACTTTCGTCACATTTTGAGAGACTCTAGTCACGCTCATCCCGCTCCCCGTTTCCGGGTTAGCTCTCCACCAATCAGATGGGTCATTTGAGTCCGACTGCCAGCAGTGCCCGTCCCGCTGATTATACATGTCAAATCGGCCAAAATGAAGGCCGACGGCCCCTCGGACGAACGACGGCACGGAACACACCGAACAGACTCGAGTCACCGACCTCGCCAGACGGTCCGACGGCCGATTTATCGGCTCTGTGTGTCCGGGCCTTAAGATGTGACATCACACTGTGTGGAGGGAAGTTATGTTTACATCATCAGGGTTGCCAACGCAGCGCTGAGATAACAGAGCTCAGCCCAAACCGTGACTGACAGCTGTAGTCACGAGGACCCACGAGATCTCACGAATTCACGTAGCATAGAACCACAACAACAACACCTCAGTTTCCATCCAGAGGAGTAGAGGGGGAACAGCTCTGAGCTGTTCTCAAGGTGTAGTGCAGGAGATATGATCCGCCGTGAGCACGCTGGATTTTACTTTGAAAATTAACCGGATGTTTATTTTGTTTCTGTGCTCGACTTCCTGTCCCGCACTATCTGCCGTGTGCTGAATTGCTGCGGAGCTCTCCGTCGTCCGGCAAAAATAGAAGCTCTGGTATCTGCGCTGGAGGGCTGGGACCGCCGGAGCAGATACTAGTATATACTAATATATAGAGCTGGGACTATTATATACTACTATGTAGAGCTGGTACTATTATTTACTACTATATAGAGCTGGGACTATTATATACTACTATGTAGAGCTGGGACTATTATATACTACTATATAGAGCTGGTACTATTATATACTACTATATAGAGCTGGGACTATTATATACTACTATGTAGAGCTGGGACTATTATATACTACTATATAGAGCTGGGACTATTATATACTACTATATAGAGCTGGGACTATTATATACTACTATATAGAGCTGGGACTATTATATACTACTATATAGAGCTGGTACTATTATATACTACTATATAGAGCTGGGACTATTATATACTACTATATAGAGCTGGGACTATTATATACTACTATGTAGAGCTGGGACTATTATATACTACTATGTAGAGCTGGGACTAGTATATACTACTATGTAGAGCTGGGACTATTATATACTACTATGTAGAGCTGGGACTATTATATACTACTATGTAGAGCTGGGACTATTATATACTACTATGTAGAGCTGGGACTAGTATATACTACTATATAGAGCTGGGACTATTATATACTACTATATAGAGCTGGGACTATTATATACTACTATGTAGAGCTGGGACTAGTATATACTACTATATAGAGCTGGGACTAGTATATACTACTATATAGAGCTGGGACTATTATATACTACTATATAGAGCTGGGACTATTATATACTACTATATAGAGCTGGGACTATTATATACTACTATATAGAGCTGGGACTATTATATACTACTATGTAGAGCTGGGACTATTATATACTACTATATAGAGCTGGGACTATTATATACTACTATATAGAGCTGGTACTATTATATACTACTATATAGAGCTGGGACTGTTATATACTACTATATAGAGCTGGGACTATTATATACTACTATATAGAGCTGGTACTATTATATACTACTATATAGAGCTGGGACTATTATATACTACTATATAGAGCTGGGACTATTATATACTACTATATAGAGCTGATACTATTATATACTACTATATAGAGCTGATACTATTATATAATACTATATAGAGCTGGGACTATTATATACTACTATATAGAGCTGATACTATTATATACTACTATATAGAGCTGATACTATTATATACTACTATATAGAGCTGATACTATTATATAATACTATATAGAGCTGGGACGGAGTAGGGGCGCAGACGTTCTGCAGTCAGTGGAAATTGCCCGTCACTGATGTGAAGAACAGGACAGAGAAACATATATAAATGCTCTCTGCCTGCCTTAAGTCCCCTCACCCCGTCTTTGCCCGGGCATGCCCCAGCTGGCCCGCACATTTGTTGACAAACTCCCACAAACAACGAAGCGGTGAAATGGCGATTTATCCCTTTTAAATGTGAATAAACGACAGTTACACTCACCGCCAGCAAATGCTCTTTCCGTTGTGATTGGTGGTATCTTGACAACTCGCCGTTACCTTGATTCCTACAGACTGTGTTGATGCGACTTGTACATTACAGACACTCAAACAGGACAGAGTAGGCTTAAGGCTTAGTTAAGGCCGCCTAAACTGCAAAGTGCTGCGGGACAACTATTTCGATAATTGATTAATCGGTTAGAGTCATTTTGTATGAAAAAAGGTAAAACTTCTCTGATTCCAGCTTGTTAAATGTGAATATATTTTAGTTTCTTCTCTCCTCTGGGACAGGAAACTGAATATCTTTGAGTTGGGGGCAAAACAAGATATTTGAGGACGGCTTTTTGGGAAACTCTGATCCACATTTTTCACCATTTTCTGACATTTTATAGACCAAACTAAGTCGATTAATCGAGAAAATAATCAACAGATAAATCGACAATGAAAATAATCGTTAGTTGCAGCCCAGTTTCTCTGTTTTCTTTAGTAATTCTGACTTCAGTTTGTTTCTCTCCACCGAAGGGAGGGAGCAGTTTTACTGGGAGCTGGTTTCCACTCTGTTCACACAGACAGACAGACAGACAGACAGACAGACAGACAGACAGACAACTTTCTGTCTGTCTGTCTGTCTACTTTCATAGCTATCTACTTTTCCTCTTATCTCTTTGTACAGAGTTCTAACCTGTCTGTGTATCTGTCTGTCCATCTGATTGTCTGTCTGTCTCCACTCTTCCATCTTTTCTGTATTTTTCCATCATCTCTTTATTTCCTCCGTTTTCTGATGTTATCTTCCTTTCTCTCTCTCTCTCTCTCTCTCTCTCCCTCTCCCTGTCTGTCTGCCTCTACGTGTCTCTCTCTCTCTCTAGTTAGCATGGCTCCCAGGGATCCACAGGTAAGTGTCCAGGTGTGATGCCTGCTGTGTTCTCATTGGTTACTTTCAGATTGAGAACGTAATAGTTTCAGGTGTCTTTTTAACCTGCAGTAAAAAGCTGCAAGCTGATTGGTTAAAACACAACCAAACCGTGACACTGGTTTGATATCAGTCAGGGGATTTGTTGCATGTCATATTTCTCTCCTGCTGCTTTCAGAAAAAGACAAAACCAACCTTAACACTGTCTGTGTGTGTGTCTGTATCTGTGTGTCTGTCTGTCTCTCTCTCTGTGTCTGTCTCTCTCTCTCTGTGTGTGTGTGTGTGTGTGTGTGTGTGTGTGTGTGTGTGTGTGTGTGTGTGTGTGTGTGTGTGTGTGTGTGTGTGTGTGTGTGTGTGTGTGTGTGTGTGTGTGTGTGTGTGTGTGTGTGTGTGTGTGTGTGTGTGTGTCTGTATCTGTGTGTCTGTGTCTGTCTGTGTGTCTGTCTGTCTGTATCTGTGTGTGTGTGTGTGTGTGTGTAGGTTGGTAAGCTGTCTAAGAACAAGAAGAAGAAGTTGAAAAGGAAAGCAAAGCGTCAACAGAGACTGTTGGAGGAGAGACTGGTGGATATACAGGTACTGTAATAATACTAAAATACCCAATCACAATGTTTGTTTACAATACCTTCCGGGTAGAAACCCTCCTGTGTCCCGTACATACAACTTAACAGCGCTGGGCAAACGGGGGACGAGGAACAACTAGATATACTCTCATCTCCTTCATCTAAAATGCATGTTTGATGCTTTCGTATGTCAACACTTTCAGGGTTTCCTCCAGTGTATTTCAAGCCTGGTGGCCCACCGAGCCGAAGTTCCCCCCTCACCAGGCCGTAGCCACTCCAACTACAGTTAAGGCCGTTACACACCAACCAGACGGCCGACCGTCGGCAGTAAAGCCAGTCGGACTGATCAGTCGGGTCCCCGAGGTCCAAAAAAAATGCCTCAAAACACACTGAGGCGACGCCAACTTGAGCGTTCAGAATCCGATCTCATATTGGACTAAAATAGTTCACCGAAACGTGTTCCTGAGAACATGTTAAGAGAGAAATAGGCCGTGCAGTCGCTGAATCTGTCTTCATTTCAGATCAACAAAGGTCAGGTTAACAGATCTTCATCAGATTTTGAGAGGCTCATCAGCTCCCCATCTCCGGGTGAGTCCCGACTGCCCTCTCTCCGACTGTCCTGTCTCCGACTGAACATGTCGGGTCGGCCCAAATGAAGGCCGACGGCTCCTCGGACGGCCGACGGCACAGGACACACCGACCAGACTCGAGTCACCGACCTCGCCGGACGGTCCGACAGCCGATAATCGGCTCTGTGTATCAGCGCCCTTAGAGGCCATCACACGGAAACGCTTTTTGGTGCAAACGCACACGTTTTGGTCGGTCGTCCAAATGAATCCTGTGAACGAACTGCCTGAAGACGCACTTTTTTGAAACCCGGTCCCAGAGTGAAAAAATTCAAGAACACCGCTCTTGCAGCCATCACAAGCCATCAGCTCCCGTTAGCATCCCATTGACTCCCATTCATTCTGATGCTACCAAGCCATCAGCTCCCGTTAGCATCCCATTGACTCCCATTCATTCTGATGCTACCAAGCCATCACCTCCCGTTAGCATCCCATTGACTCCCATTCATTCTGATGCTACCAAGCCATCACCTCCCGTTAGCATCCCATTGACTGCCATTCATTCTGATGCTACCAAGCCATCACCTCCCGTTAGCATCCCATTGACTGCCATTCATTCTGATGCTACCAAGCCATCACCTCCCGTTAGCATCCCATTGACTGCCATTCATTCTGATGCTACCAAGCCATCACCTCCCGTTAGCATCCCATTGACTGCCATTCATTCTGATGCTACCAAGCCATCACCTCCCGTTAGCATCCCATTGACTGCCATTCATTCTGATGCTACCAAGCCATCACCTCCCGTTAGCATCCCATTGACTGCCATTCATTCTGACGTCACTTTGACAGAGAATAACTTTACAGCTGTAAAAACTCAATGGACGCTGCTGGTTCTTCGGAGGGTCAGAAGTGACAAAATGCTCCCTTCAAAATAAAAGTTTATATTTTCTGTGTGTGTGTGTGTGTGTGTGTGTGTGTGTGTGTGTGTGTGTGTGTGTGTGTGTGTGTGTGTGTGTGTGTGTGTGTGTGTGTGTGTGTGTGTGTTCAGAGGCTGGAGGATGAGGATGGTGTATTGTTACAACCTGAGGACACAGACAATAACTGTAAGTACACACTTAAACGTATCATGTATGTATCACAATATTTATCAGTATTGCTGCATAAAATATGTGCTGTGATAGAATATCTCATTCACATTACAGACTGTGAAGTGTGTGTGTGTGTGTGTGTGTGTGTGTGTGTGTGTGTGTGTGTGTGTGTGTGTGTGTGTGTGTGTGTGTGTGTGTGTGTGTGTGTGTGTGTGTCACACAAAGTAGTCTCGCGTGCCCAGCTCTTATCTCCACAGCGCTGCGGAGGAAGGTCTGGCTGCACACCACAGATGCATTCTGGGATAGGAGAAAAAAAGGCTCTGGGATGTTTGCATTTCTTTAAACCACATGTGTCAAACTCGAGGCCCGCGGGCCAAATCCGGCCTCTTGCGGATTATGATCCGGCCCTCATATCAATTTACGTTCACAATACATTTTGGCCTTCATTTCTGACATTGTTGTCATTTTTTTTGACAATTTGTAACTTTTTCCGACATTGTTGGGCGCTTTTGAAGAACTTTTTCCTGACTTCTTTAGGACTTCATGTCGACCAAACTGTAAGTGAGAAGACTATATGACACATGCAATAAAGACAGTCAAAGATATTTGACTTTTTCGAACTAAAAGCATGAAAATAAACTCTACATGTTTGGCCCTTGTTGCGATTCTCCCTTTCCAGTGTGGCCCTTAGTGAAGTTGAGTTTGACACCCCTGCTTTAAACCAATCACGATCGTCTTGGGCGGCGCTGAGCTCCGGACGCAGTGACGGGGGCTCTGCTAAATAGTCTCAGGAAGGAACTTGTTTTGGTGGAACATTTGCACCTCGCAAAAGAAAACTCCACGTACAATATTACATGAAGTTAACTGTTGACACGATACAGTAACGTGAGATATTTAAAGGCATACTATGCAGTGTCCATTTTTGTCAAACAGTGACCCCTAGAGTCGCTGTGGAGTACTTGTATTTAACGTTTCCTTTGCTGCTTTTTAGCTCTCGTCAACGAGTGAAAGCGTGAACGAGTGGGACTCTTGTCCGGTTCCTCACGCGGCCAGTTTCTCGTTTTCTTTTCCTTGACTCTTCCGACCGTGCTTTCTTCGTTGATTCTGCCATGATTCGAGTCTGAAATGCGTGCTACTGTCTTCCATAGAGGCTGCTTCTTGTATGTTGTCGATGTATGTGACGTCGTGCCGTAAGGCAAGTCGTGATTCTCGCGAGATTTTGGTGGGGGCGCCACCTCGCAAACCTGCATTGCTGGTTTTGCCAGCGGAGTCCCCTCCCCTGCGTTCGTTTACCATCGAAATGACTTCGAAGCTGTTATATTATGGTAGAAATCTTGCATAGTGTGTCTTTAAATCAGCTGATACATGGTTACACCTCATTGGCTCTTACCAGTGTATCTCCGTGTGCACTTCGTCCACAGCAATCCCACCAATCAGTCCCAAAACCTCCCAGTTAGAGAGGAAATGACCTCAACATATTCTTATTAAATATTTACAATCATTCCCTGAAAGAACCGAGCAGGCCTGACTTGTTGCACCGTCCAAATTTTCTTCAGAACTTGCCATTATCAGCGTGTAACTCGAATCGTGTTGTTGTT
>CM042318.1:3407971-3415471 GCA_023566125.1 Zingel zingel
CGCTAATTCTGCCATAATCAAATTTGGTTATAGAAATCACCAGGAATTTCTCAGCACTGCGCTTAAAAAGAAACGCAGGGCAGACTGCAAATTCTGCAAAACAACAATTTCGGAAACCTGTGGGACAACGTCAAACTTCGAAAGACACCTGCAGAGGCATCATAAGACTTTCTTTATTTTTTTTCTGTCCCGGACTCGTTCTTGATTCCAACTCAAACCTCTTTGGACTCGGTCTCGACTAGTCCTGGTCTTGGACATGTCTTGGACTCGACAAAGGTGGTCTCGACAACAGCCCTGCTATACACTACACAACATAATGTAGTCTAAAACTGTTCATTTCCCACGACACACACCAGACGGTAGTTCCAACAGCTTTAATATATAACCAACCACAGACACCAGACAGTCTGTTACGTCCATTAAAAACACACTTTGGGAGTCTTTGTCAGTGTCTCACACACACCGAGTCCCGTCCTTGAGGACAGCTGAGTTCATCAGTTCATAACGCTCTTCATCTTCACTTCTTCTTCCGCACCACCGTCCAACCATCCTCTTCACCCTGTGGAGGAGGAGGAGGAGGAGGAGGATCTGTCCTGCTGACTGATGGACCGGACGACTCACACTGCATCATCTGAGCACACAACACACATTTTACTATATGCAAATAATCAGGAGTCAGGAGTCAATGGGCCGATAGCTGTCGTTAGTAAAATTATAATATGTAAAGTAACTGCAGCTGTCATATAAACACAGTAGGGAAGTATAGGTTTAAGGTTTAAAGTCATAGTATGGCGAAAAAAGTCGTAGTAGTGGCCGGTGAGCACAGTTGGTAGAGCGGGCGCACATATGCAGAGGTTTACTCCTCGATGCAGAAGGTCCAGGGTTTGAGTCCGACCTGTGACGGTTTTCCTGCATGTCTTCACCCTCTCTCCCCCCGTTCATATCTCAGCTGTCCCAGTCATAGTATAGTATGTCAAAATGTCAAAAGAGTCATAGTATAGTATATCGAAAAGTGTTAAAAAGTCATAGTATAGTATGTCAAAATGCTAAGCTCATGACACTGTTGACATTTTGGCTATACACTACACAACATAATGTACAGTCAAACTGTTCATTTCCCACGACACACACCAGACGGTAGTCCCAACAGCTTTAATATGAAACCAACCAGACACCAGACGGTCTGGGTTAATGGAGCTTCTCCCTTCAGGCTGCACACACGTTACGTCCATTAAAAACACTTTGGGAGTCTTTGTCAGTGTCTCACACACAAAGTCCCGTCCTCGAGGACAGCTGAGTTCATCAGTTCATAACGCTCTTCATCTTCACTTCTTCTTCCGCACCACCGTCCAACCATCCTCTTCACCCTGTGGAGGAGGAGGAGGAGGAGGATCTGTCCTGCTGACTGATGGACCGGACGACTCACACTCCATCATCTGAGCACACAACACACATTTTACTATATGCAAATAATCAGGAGTCAGGAGTCAATGGGCCGATAGCTGTCGTTAGTAAAATAATAATATGCAAAGTAACTGCACCTGTCATATAAACACAGTAGGGAAGTATAGGTTTAAGGTTTAAAGTCATAGTATGGCGAAAAAAGTCATAAAAAAGTCACAATATACCATGACATCATCACACTATACTTCGACATCACACAACATACTATACAGTACTGTGACTTTCCTTTCTTTTTACAACAATCAAAGTCACAGTAATTCACAACATACCACAAATAAGCTACATTTGGACTCTGTGGCAGTGTATCAGAGTCCAGTGAGCGTCAGGTCAGACGTACCTGTGTTCCATCATCATCCTCGTCGTCTTCGTCCGACTGCGTGGGCGGAGCGCTGACCTTTGCCCTCTGACTCTTCTTCTGCGTGAGGGTGGTGATGGTGTGTTTGAGCGGCTGCAGCGCCCCCTGCTGCCACTGGCCGAACATCTGCATCAGACTGTCGCACACCTGGAAGTACAGGTGCATGCGGGTCAACATCGTACGTCATCCTGCTCCCCTTCATTTTTAATCCGACGGTAATTAAACACAGCCTGGGTCTGTCCCAGGTTGCTCCCTAAACGGGAGTCTTTCCTCGCCACTGTCGCACTAAATGCTCGCTCTTATGGGAATTACTGGAATTGTTGGGGCTCTGTGAATTATAGAGAGTGGTCTAGACCTCTGCTTCTCAAGCTTTTTTCAATAATGTTCCCCCTTTGAACAATGTGTGTGTTTACACAATCACACAACCACCGACCCGACTCTTAGCAAACAAGCGATTGCGCCCGCTTTAGAAAGTTAACTAGTCGCAAGTTTGCGGTAAAATGCGGTTGAGTTGTCGAGGTCAAAACACTAAATGTAGCAGCTGTGAATCAAATAGACGTATTATAAATAATGTTATGTCATTTTCTACTCTTACACCCCCCCCTGCACTGCATAGGGAGAACAGTATAACGTGTGAATGAATAATCCCCCGGCGTGTGTAGAGCCCTGAAGGAATGGTCCCTGCAGACGTGTCCATTTTTAGGAATGATTGATGTATATTTATCGGTGCAGAGTCAGCTGTGTGTGTTTGTACCTGAGGTAAACTCCCATCATCCACCACGGTGTCAAACTCCTGATCCATCAGTTCAGAAATGAAGTCCTCGACCTCGCACCGCTGCAGGTCAGCTGATCAGAGACAGACAGACAGACAGACAGACAGACACACACACACACACACAGACAGACAGACAGACAGACAGACAGACAGACAGACAGACAGACAGACAGACAGACAGACAGACAGACAGACAGACAGACAGACAGACACACAGACAGACACACACACAGACACACACACACAGACACACACACACAGTAAAAATATTAACTTTTATTTTGAAGGGACAATTTTGTCACTTCTGACTAGAGATGTTCCGATACCAGTGTCGGTATCAGCTCCGATACTGCCTAAAGCGCTGGTATCGGTATCGGGAAGTACTGGAGTTAATGCACCGATCTGATACCACGTAATAAAGCCCTAAAGAAAATCTACGTTAAAGTAGTTCATTGATGTTCTTTCTCCGTTATAACTGACTGTCAAACTGCAGAATAACAGAAAGTTCTGGAGAGTTCATGTTTCACAAAGAGTTTAACCTGAACCAGACCGTCAACAAAGATAGAAATCATATCACATCCATACGGGGATAGTAGTATACAGCTGTTATACATCATATCATCATACAGGGATAGTAGTATACAGCTGTTATACATCATATCATCATACAGAGATAGTAGTATACAGCTGTTATACATCATATCATCATACAGGGATAGTAGTATACAGCTGTTATACATCATATCATCATACAGAGATAGTAGTATACAGCTGTTATACATCATATCATCCATACAGGGATAGTAGTATACAGCTGTTATACATCATATCATCCATACAGGGATAGTAGTATACAGCTGTTATACATCATATCATCATACAGAGATAGTAGTATACAGCTGTTATACATCATATCATCATACAGGGATAGTAGTATACAGCTGTTATACATCATATCATCCATACAGGGATAGTAGTATACAGCTGTTATACATCATATCATCATACAGGGATAGTAGTATACAGCTGTTATACATCATATCATCATACAGGGATAGTAGTATACAGCTGTTATACATCATATCATCATACAGGGATAGTAGTATACAGCTGTTATACATCATATCATCCATACAGAGATAGTAGTATACAGCTGTTATACATCATATCATCCATACAGGGATAGTAGTATACAGCTGTTATACATCATATCATCCATACAGGGATAGTAGTATACAGCTGTTACACATCATATCATCATACAGGGATAGTAGTATACAGCTGTTATACATCATATCATCCATACAGGGATAGTAGTATACAGCTGTTACACATCATATCATCATACAGGGATAGTAGTATACAGCTGTTATACATCATATCATCCATACAGGGATAGTAGTATACAGCTGTTACACATCATATCATCATACAGAGATAGTAGTATACAGCTGTTATACATCATATCATCATACAACCCCCCCCCCACACATTCACTGAGCAGCTTCTGAAAGATTGCCATGGTTACCTACCATTGTCATGGAAAAACTGCTGGACTACATCCACCATCCAATCAGCTTTCTGATGGCCGTACACGCCTCCAAACCCGTTGTCCACGGCGATCTGAGGATGAACACACAGCTGATCTCTCCATCGTCAGGGAAACGCTGAAGCTTGTTTACAACGTGTTTAAACTTTGTAACAACGCTGATGTGAAATTGAAATACATTTCTCTTCATCACGACTGACGTCTGATTTCATTTATACAAACATCACGTTGTCATTGCTTTACGTTACGGTTGTTGCCGTGGAAACTAAAACGGTGAACGACTTCTAAGAACTTCTTAAAGTCACAGTGGAGACAGACATCAAGAGAGAGAGAGAGACAGGGAAAGAGACAGACAGACAGACAGACAGACAGACAGACAGACAGACAGACAGACATCAAGAGAGAGAGAGAGACAGGGAAAGAGACAGACAGACATCAAGAGAGAGAGAGACAGGGAAAGAGACAGACAGACATCAAGAGAGAGAGAGAGACAGGGAAAGAGACAGACAGACAGACAGACAGACAGACAGACATACATCAAGAGAGAGAGAGAGACAGGGAAAGAGACAGACAGACATCAAGAGAGAGAGAGACAGGGAAAGAGACAGACAGACATCAAGAGAGAGAGACAGGGAAAGAGACAGACAGACAGACAGACAGACAGACATCAAGAGAGAGAGAGAGACAGGGAAAGAGACAGACAGACATCAAGAGAGAGAGAGAGACAGGGAAAGAGACAGACAGACATCAAGAGAGAGAGACAGGGAAAGAGACAGACAGACAGACAGACATCAAGAGAGAGAGAGACAGGGAAAGAGACAGACAGACGGACATCAAGAGATAGAGAGAGAGACAGGGAAAGAGACACAGACAGACAGACATCAAGAGAGCGAGAGAGAGACAGGGAAAGAGACAGACAGACATCAAGAGAGAGAGAGACAGGGAAAGAGACAGACAGACATCAAGAGAGAGAGAGACAGGGAAAGAGACAGACAGACATCAAGAGAGCGAGAGAGAGACAGGGAAAGAGAGACAGACATCAAGAGAGAGAGAGACAGGGAAAGAGACAGACAGACATCAAGAGAGAGAGAGAGACAGGGAAAGAGACAGACAGACATCAAGAGAGCGAGAGAGAGACAGGGAAAGAGAGACAGACATCAAGAGAGAGAGAGACAGGGAAAGAGACAGACAGACATCAAGAGAGAGAGAGAGACAGGGAAAGAGACAGACAGACATCAAGAGAGAGAGAGACAGGGAAAGAGAGACAGACATCAAGAGAGAGAGAGAGAGAGACAGGGAAAGAGACAGACAGACATCAAGAGAGAGAGAGACAGGGAAAGAGAGACAGACAGACAGACAGACAGACAGACATCGAGAGAGAGAGAGAGAGACAGGGAAAGAGAGACAGACAGACATCAAGAGAGAGAGAGACAGGGAAAGAGAGACAGACAGACAGACAGACAGACAGACAGACATCAAGAGAGAGCGAGAGACAGGGAAAGAGACAGACAGACATCAAGAGAGAGAGACAGGGAAAGAGACAGACAGACAGACATCAAGAGAGAGAGAGAGAGACAGGGAAAGAGACAGACAGACATCGAGAGAGAGACAGGGAAAGAGACAGACAGACATCAAGAGAGAGAGATACAGGGAAAGAGACAGACAGACAGACATCAAGAGATAGAGAGAGAGACAGGGAAAGAGACAGACAGACAGACATCAAGAGAGAGAGAGAGAGACAGGGAAAGAGACAGACAGACATCAAGAGAGAGAGAGAGAGACAGGGAAAGAGACAGACAGACATACATCAAGAGATAGAGAGAGAGACAGGGAAGAGACAGGCAGACATCAAGAGAGAGAGAGACAGGGAAAGAGACAGACAGACATCAAGAGAGAGAGAGAGACAGGGAAAGAGACAGACAGACAGACATCAAGAGAGAGAGAGAGAGAGAGACAGACAGACAGACAGACAGACATCGAGAGAGAGACAGGGAAAGAGACAGACAGACAGACAGACAGACAGACAGACATCAAGAGAGAGAGAGAGACAGGGAAAGAGACAGACAGACATCAAGAGAGAGAGAGACAGGGAAAGAGACAGACAGACATCAAGAGAGAGAGAGAGACAGGGAAAGAGACAGACAGACAGACAGACAGACAGACAGACAGACATACATCAAGAGAGAGAGAGAGACAGGGAAAGAGACAGACAGACATCAAGAGAGAGAGAGACAGGGAAAGAGACAGACAGACATCAAGAGAGAGAGACAGGGAAAGAGACAGACAGACAGACAGACAGACAGACAGACATCAAGAGAGAGAGAGAGACAGGGAAAGAGACAGACAGACATCAAGAGAGAGAGAGAGACAGGGAAAGAGACAGACAGACATCAAGAGAGAGAGACAGGGAAAGAGACAGACAGACAGACAGACATCAAGAGAGAGAGAGACAGGGAAAGAGACAGACAGACGGACATCAAGAGATAGAGAGAGAGACAGGGAAAGAGACACAGACAGACAGACATCAAGAGAGCGAGAGAGAGACAGGGAAAGAGACAGACAGACATCAAGAGAGAGAGAGACAGGGAAAGAGACAGACAGACATCAAGAGAGAGAGAGACAGGGAAAGAGACAGACAGACATCAAGAGAGCGAGAGAGAGACAGGGAAAGAGAGACAGACATCAAGAGAGAGAGAGACAGGGAAAGAGACAGACAGACATCAAGAGAGAGAGAGAGACAGGGAAAGAGACAGACAGACATCAAGAGAGCGAGAGAGAGACAGGGAAAGAGAGACAGACATCAAGAGAGAGAGAGACAGGGAAAGAGACAGACAGACATCAAGAGAGAGAGAGAGACAGGGAAAGAGACAGACAGACATCAAGAGAGAGAGAGACAGGGAAAGAGAGACAGACATCAAGAGAGAGAGAGAGAGAGACAGGGAAAGAGACAGACAGACATCAAGAGAGAGAGAGACAGGGAAAGAGAGACAGACAGACAGACAGACAGACAGACAGACATCGAGAGAGAGAGAGAGAGACAGGGAAAGAGAGACAGACAGACATCAAGAGAGAGAGAGACAGGGAAAGAGAGACAGACAGACAGACAGACAGACAGACATCAAGAGAGAGCGAGAGACAGGGAAAGAGACAGACAGACATCAAGAGAGAGAGACAGGGAAAGAGACAGACAGACAGACATCAAGAGAGAGAGAGAGAGACAGGGAAAGAGACAGACAGACATCGAGAGAGAGACAGGGAAAGAGACAGACAGACATCAAGAGAGAGAGATACAGGGAAAGAGACAGACAGACAGACATCAAGAGATAGAGAGAGAGACAGGGAAAGAGACAGACAGAC
>CM042318.1:3427971-3457971 GCA_023566125.1 Zingel zingel
TGCAAAGAAACATCAAATAAATGAACTGAAAGTCTTTACTTCTTGTACGTGTAAACATGTATGTCAGTGTATACTGTAGTGCGTTTCAGTACCTGTAATTTGTAGTGTTACTGCAGTATTACTGCGATCTGTCAGGTTCAATCCTCATCTCTCCGTTGTGTTTCTCATTAGATTTTTGAGACACTCTGGCAGCTTCGGCAACAGACTGCAACACAGCAACCATCAGAACAGGCAACACAGCAACCATCAGAACAGGCAACACAGCAACCATCAGAACAGGCAACACAGCAACCATCAGAACAGGCAACACAGCAACCATCAGAACAGGCAACACAGCAACCATCAGAACTAGGGATGCACCGAATTCAGATTTTTGGGGTTCGGCTGAATACCGAATCCACTGGTTGAGATTCTGCCGAATCCTCCTCCCATCCTCAGTTCATTAACACAGTAAACACATTAATGAAGTCAACAACGTCCACAGCAGTGCATTAAATGCCAAAGCATGTGTTTAGGCAACGTGTGCTTGTATGCGGGAAGTGATGGACTCATACATTTCAGGGTTGATTTTGTCAGTAAAAAAGCGCCTGGAGGAGACTTTGTAACGTGGCTCAAGCAGATGGAGTAGATCGTTGAATTCAGTGTCTTCCACTATGCTATAGGGCTGCAAGTCAGTGGCTATCATTTTCCCAATTGCTGCATGAATGGCTTTAGCTCATGGGTTATCTGATGCCCACTGTTTGTTAGGTGTAGGGCAAAGCTGGTGATGGTCGTCTGGTTAACACCAGTTCTTAGCTGTGACTGTCCTTCCTTTGCCGTACCTGAAGTTACTGCATTCTGGCTGCTGTCTGTAGATTCCTTCATCACAACTCGTATTATTCCAGATGTTTGATACCAGATGTTGTAACAGCGGTGATGTTGTGTATTGTTTAGGGTCCTCGCCACCACCAGACTAATCAGCATTGCAGATTGAACATGTAGCTGGACTTGAACGGCCTTCTTTTGACTGAAAGTGCTGCCAAACATCACTTTTTCTGCTCACCAGTTCCATTTCCACTTCCTCACAGCCTGCTGCATTGAACGCTCCACCTACGTTAACACCTTCCTGTAATCAACGGCGCCGCCATCACGTCGACCAGCGTAGCGCGGAGTGCAAGCGTAGGGTTAGGTTCGCTAGGAAAAAATTCTAAGGTTGGGCAGAAACCCAACCCCGTCAAAAAGCCCAATATTCAGCTGAATCCGACCCCTGGATTTGGTGCATCCCTAATCAGAACGGCAACACGGCAACTTTTAAGCCCAATTCAGACCAAAGATTTGCGACAAGACGAAACTGTTTAAGAACGTTGCAGGAAAAGTTTCAGCGGTCTGAACCGGCCCATCTCAGCTCGACTCAAACCAGCTGATGGCGTTGCTGCGACTCAGCTGGTCGAGTCTCCAGAGGCTGGTTTTAGAACGTAAGAGACGTCTCCTCTTTCTACAGCCAATAGAGGAGTCATCTTGTAAAGTCAGCTACAATAAATTGATCCATAATACATGTTATTTCTGTTAAAAACTGTTAACGGAGGCTCAATGTGCGCCTGCCAGCTATAGAGTGACTGAAGAGAGGGAGCGGCGAGGACAAGCCACCGATTCATCTCTAGAAATGTAACTGTAATCTCAGTATCACTTTCGTTATCCACATTCATATTTAGACGCAACAAATGATATATCCAGCTACAAAAAGCCTGGAAGTCGTAAGTTAGGACGGAAGTACAAAGAGTTATTGCTATGGAGATGAGACACCGTTCGTCTCGTCTTGTTGGTGTGAACTGGCAGCTTTCCGAACGCTGCAGACTGACGTGTTACTAGAAGTGGCAAGTTTCGACTCGTTACGTCGCCAATCTTTGGTCTGAACTGCGCTTTAGGCAACATAGCAACCATCAGAACAGGAAACACAGCAACTCGGCAACTTTCAGGCAACACGTCATCCATCACAACAGGCAACACAGCAACCTACACGACACATTAGCCGCTTTCCGACCAAGTAGTTACAGGAACGTAGTTATAGGAACAGTCCACTTCTAAACAGTTCTACTAACTACTCTCCCCCAAAACTATTTGCATTCCCACTGGCCAAGTGGCCATAGGGACTGGTAGGAGGGGTAAGGGAGTGACGCAAGCACGGCAACGGTCTTTATAGCATCGTCATTGACTTTAGCGCTACAATAAAGAATAAATGGAGTTTGAACGGCGGCGTTTAAAGACTAGGCTGGAGTACTTAACAGAGAAACACAGAAGGCGAAGGCTCCAGCGTAATATGATCCTAATTAATATGATGGAAGAAGATAGAAGAGCAGAGCGCAACAGGCAAACGAAACGACGGGTACGTTTAACTAGCATTAGCAATTAGCTGGGCGAATGCGTGATGTCTGTCTTATGAGTTAGCAGACGTAGGCGAATTGCAACAGAAGAATATGTACCGTTTGTGTTCCAGACGTTGCGAGGTCACTAAGGGGTCCTATGTGGAAAAGGGGAAAGACCCTGCCCTGAAGTAGGAGCTGAAAGAGTTACAGGAACTGCAGTCAGAGGAACTTAAAGGAGAACTCCGGCCAATTTTTACGGTAATCTTGATAACTATAAATATTCAAGACCTGTTGAAAAAAAACGAGCCGAATCGGTGCTAGCATCACGGAGCTGCTGCAGCTAATAAAACACAAGGAACTGCTGCGTGATGATGATTACCGAAGCCTGGCTGGACACACTCACTCATCCCAGACGGCAGCTAGCGGCTAACAGGGTAGGTGAATTTAAACAATGTCTGAGTTGAAAACGCATCTTGTTGTCATGTAAGGGCCCTGTTCATGTTGCACAGACAGTTTAATTGCATTGTGTGTCTATTAGGAGGCACAAAGGCACTCTTTATCTTATGCCCCCATAATTTATGCCCCGTTATAGCTAACTGGCACTGGTGTAGTGGTTGTTGATAAGGTGGGTGTACTAATAGGTAGATGGGTAGGTTATGGCACTGGTGTAGTGGTTGTTGATAAGGTGGGTGTACTAATAGGTAGATGGGTAGGTTATGGAGGAGGAAGTGGGTATACTCTCTTATATATTCCATGGCTTTTTGGCTGTAAAAAGAGGAGGGTATACCCCGTATACCTGCCTATACCCTCCACTACACCACTGCTAACTGGGAGCTCTGGGCATTAGCTGCAGCAGCTCCGTGATGCTAGCTAGCACCGATTCGGCTCGTTTTTTTTCTATCGACCGGTCTCGAATATTTATAGTTATCAAGATTACCGTAAAAATTGGCCGGAGTTCTCCTTTAATAATCCCCAAATTGGTCCAGTCGGAACAGGAGGAAAAAAGGGTTCTAGGAACGTTACGTTCTAGGAACTGCAAACATCCCTCCAGTCGGAAAGCGGCTCATGTGAAGTTGTGTTCACACCTTAAAGCTTCTCTTCATCTTCTGGACGTTCTGTTCGGGGTGAAAGATGATGACGTAAACCTTCGGCAGGTAGAGCATCCCGAGAGAGACGAACGCACTGAGAGACATGGAGACGGTCAGAGTGGCTGTCTGGATAAACATCTGTAGAGACAGAAAGAGACTTTTACTGAGAGAGAGAACTTTCTAAAGAACCAGAAGAACCAAGGTAATATGTCCAGCTTTCCAGTTTCAGTGCTCCTCAGCATGTGACCACTAAGGCAAGGATACCCGACCCGAGCCCGTCGGGTCCCGACAGTACCCGACGGGCCAGGCCGGGTTCGGACAGATATTTAGAAATTATGGTCGGGTTCGGGTCAGGCTCGGTCACATCAGCGCGATAAGGCATTTGTTGTAAAATGGTGCTGCGGCTCCTTTAAGAGAGCTCAGTGTGTCTGTGTGTGTGTGTGTGTGTGTGTGTGTGTGTGTGTGTGTGTGTCCGAACTAAAGACCAGACTGAAAGCCAAGTTAATTCATCGTCTCACCAGAAACTGGATATAACCCTAACGTTATATAACGTCGGCCTGGAGGTAACCAGTCTCCTGGTGTTCTGATCACGGTGGAATCGAAGCGATCAGGAAAGGTTAACACGTTGAACATTTTAAATTAAACAGCTGATTAACGTGAGCTTGTTGCCCCGTGTGCGCTGATGACCTCATCTGTTGACATTTCTGAATGCCTTCCTACAGCTGCTGAATAACAGCTTTCCACACAAACAAACTGACATGTGTCATTAGTATGAGAAAAAAAAAACGAGATTTTAACTGTGTCGGGCTCGGGTCGGGCTCGGGTCGGGCTCGGACGGAAAGATTCGGCCCGATCCGACCTCTAGTGACCACCTGAACTACTCAAAGGATGTCTAGATCCTCCTCAAGGACCCCGAGAACCACATCCTCAAGGTCCCTTAGAATATGATTCATATTCTTCATTAACTCATTAAAGTGGCCATATTCTGCTCATTTTCAGGGTCATAATTGTATTTTGAGGTTGTACCAGAATAGGTTTACATGGTTTAAATTTTCTAAAATCACCATATTTTTGTTGTACTGCTCATTGCTGCAGCTCCTCTTTTCACCCTGTGTTCAGGTCTCTGTTTTAGCTCCAGAGTGAGACCTCTCACTGCTGGAACATCTTTGTTGGCAGTCACACATGCTCAGTAGCTAGGTAAGACCACATGCTCAGTAGCTAGGTAAGACCACATGCTCAGTAGCTAGGTAAGATCACATGCTCAGTAGCTAGGTAAGATCACATGCTCAGTAGCTAGGTAAGACCACATGCTCAGTAGCTAGGTAAGACCACATGCTCAGTAGCTAGGTAAGACCACATGCTCAGTAGCTAGGTAAGACCACATGCTCAGTAGCTAGGTAAGACCACATGCTCAGTAGCTAGGTAAGATCACATGCTCAGTAGCTAGGTAAGACCACATGCTCAGTAGCTAGGTAAGGACTACATGAGCTAGCTAGCTGTTCCTCCAACTTCAGTAGTACAAGGCAGGATTAGCTGGGAGACTTCTTCTAAATGAGGGCGCACTTCCAACTTTACGTGGAATACCTGCAGAACAGGGACATGGAAGTAGTTCTTTTGTAGATCAGGGTGAACTAGTGTGTGTTGTAGCAGTGTTTTGCCATTGAGAACGAGCTAGCATGCTAACGGTTAGCCCCCTAGCCCCCTCGTCTCGGCTAGTGACGTAGAAAGCCGTGCAGATGTTGACCAGCTCACCCGGAGACTGAAGGCAGGACACATTCAGAAACCGGATCTCACTCTAAACAGCATGGATGGTTGTTTCCAAGTTTGTATGCGTGTGGAAGCACCAGAGACACAAAATAACTACTAAAAAGTGATTTTTTTCATAATATGGGAACTTTAAACATCAGTTTGATCTGTACATAAACATCTGGATTCACTTTGTTTCTTCACTTAAGTATTCAGGTGTGTACAAGTAACACACACACACACACACACACACACACACACACACATAGTAGACACACACACACACACACACACACACACACATAGTAGACACAGACACACACACACACACACACACACACACACACACACACAGTCAGCAGTTTGTGTGCTTAATCTTTTATTTTCTACATTTGACGCTCTCAAATATGAAGACAAGAAGGAGATGTTTTGATATTTAGATGTTTTTAAACAGAAATAATTAATCAGAATCATCACTCTAATTGTCTAATGTTATTCTTTTGTATTTGTGTGATCCTGAACACACACACACACACACACACACCCACACCAATCTCAGTTTCTGCGGGGACATTTCACAGTAAAACAGCAGCAGATTTGGGTATTTTAGCTCTTTAGAAAGAGAAACAAAAAGAGATGAGCGGCTCTGACTCTTTTCTTTCCTCTCTGCTTTCAGATTAATCTGTCGGATGTGTTTCTGTCTGACGCTGCTCTTTTCCTTCATGTTATTTTGTCTCCGTTTATCCGTCTGTGGAAGCTCTTTGTAACTTTGGTTTTAACAAAGTTATTATTCCATAATTACTGTGTTGGTTTATAATCTGTATAATCCAGCTGTTCCCGACTCCACTCGTTTATCTCTCAGCGTCCTTCCCTGAACTCAAACTGAACCACAGACACTAAAAACAGCTTCGCCCTCTCTCAAACTCGTCTTTATTCTGCAGGCTGCGGGGATGTGCCTGCATGTAACACACCATTCATTTCTCACCATTCAGTTCAGCTTTCAACTGAAAGTGCATCCACATTAAGCTGACAACTGTCCATTTATAAACTCATCTTTTTCTCCCAGTTTCAGCCTCCGTTTAGAATTAAAACTACATTTTCTCCCCAAAACAAAGTTATATTATCAGTTCAATTTTCTAAGTACAAATGGACATTTGGAAAAACAGAAAAATGGGTTGACAAATAAAGAAATTGGATCTTTAAACAGTTTTTCCAATTTTCTGTTTTTAATTCAGAGGATCAGAAATTGAGAAAATTACAAAATTGCGTCTGGGCTCCATTTATTCATAATACTGCGATGGTATTCTCTTCCTCTACTTTGTGGATTATGCAGGTCATTAACTGCATATGGACCCAAAAGAAAAGGTGCAACTGATGGTTTTGAGTTGGTGGGAACTCAAAATCTGTGGCAGTTTCACGGAATCGCCGAAACTTTTGTGATTTCACGGAAGAATTAAAGGACAATTCCGGCGCAAAACGACCCTAGGGGTTATTAACTGTTGTGTACCTGCTCTGTCGCTCTCTGGGACATGTTTTCATGCTAATCCAATGAGTTTGGAGCTTTAACGAGGCTACCGCGGACTGCTGGTTAGCTTACAATGCTAGTATGTAGGGCATGGGGACACTCAAATTAAATCGGTATTTAATACCACTAAAAAGGCTCGAAACATCACCAAACTTTAACGTTAGCATAATTAGGTGTGAACCGAAGCATTGACAACGTTGTAAGTGTACAGATAGTTTATTAAAAAGATTATAAAGACAGTCGCGTTCATGTTTACTTGTGGGAGACATCTTGAAAACCAGTCATGACTAGTCGAACGCCGTGCAACGTGGAATCTCCATAGACAGTATGGGAATTCTACGTTGCACGGCGTTCGACTAGTCACGACTGGTTTTCAAGATGTCTCCCGCAAGTAAACATGAACGCGACTGTCTTTATAATCTGGGTGGGCTAATAATGGGTGGGCTTACGGTTCCATGACATGCGGGAATAACAACGGGACGGTTGGGTTTAAGGAAAAGAAGAACGGGGTGGATGGGTTTAAGGAAAAGAAGAACGGGATGCTGGAAAAGAAGAACGGGACGGTTCCAGTTGGGTTTAGGAACCGTGACATGCGGGACACGATCCCCGGTCTCCTGGGGGAAAGTCCTGTGCTGTTTGACCCATCCACCCCCCCAACCAACCTCTCTATGTGGATTTTCGGTCCTTCATAGTACTCGCTACCGTACTCGCTCCTAATGCTACGTCATCGTCTCATTGACTTTACATTGGCATTGTTTTCAATGGTGGCCACACCGAATTTTCTCATATACGTGCCACCACCACGTAATGCGCCGTTAACAGTTCGTGATCATTTCACGGAATTCTGTGAGACCAGGCTGGAAAAAGATCGTGGGATGAAACAATAAGTGAGGGCGTTTTTACACCTATGGTTCTCTCTGGCCTGAATCTAGGGCTGCACGATTATGGCCAAAATGATAATCACGATTATTTTGATCAATATATTTATCACGATTAATTATCACGATTGTTTATTGATTTTAACCAAAACAAATGTTATTGTCACATAGGCTAATTATAACTGCTTTCACATCCATATTGTGCTACGTTCCTCCTTTGTTGAAGGGCACTATGAAGGAGCCATTTCAGTTGTTGTGCGACCGCTTTCCAAACATGCGCGTTTGCCGTGAAAAGATACAGGCGACGCAATTTTCTGTTCACGTTAACGGCTTACGTTAAAATCTGGAGTCAATAGGGCACCGGTGCCCGGTATCTACCGGACGAAATAGCAACGCGGATTACGGTGCCACTTAAATGTCTGCGTTGCTCTGATGCTCCAAAACAGACGTTAGAGGCAACAGAAACATCGCTGCATGTCACGCTAGTAAACGCTAATAACATGTTACACAGCAGCTAACGTTAGCCTACCGTTAGCTACAGTAGTAAACGCTAATAACACGTTACACAGCAGCTAACGTTAGCCTACCGTTAGCTACAGTAGTAAACGCTAATAACACCTTACACAGCAGGTAACGTTAGCCTACCGTTAGCTACAGTAGTAAACGCTAATAACACCTTACACAGCAGGTAACGTTAGCCTACCGTTAGCTACAGTAGTAAACGCTAATAACACGTTACACAGCAGGTAACGTTAGCCTACCGTTAGCTACAGTAGTAAATACTAATAACACGTTACACAGCAGCTAACGTTATCTACCATTAGCTACAGTAAACACTAATAACACGTTACACATAAGCTAACATTAGCCTACCATTAGCTACAGTAAACACTAATAACACGTTACACATAAGCTAACGTTAGCCTACCGTTAGCTACAGTAAACATTAATAACACGTTACACAGCAGCTAACGTTAGCCTACCGTTAGCTACAGTAAACATTAATAAACACGTTACACAGCAGCTAACATTAGCCTACCATTAGCTACTGTAAACATTAATAACACGTTACACAGCAGCTAACATTAGCCTACCATTAGCTACAGTAAACATTAATAACACGTTACACAGCAGCTAACGTTAGCCTACCGTTAGCTACAGTAGTAACTGGATTAAACACGGCTAAAATGCTGACAGCTAAATGGCGTTGTGTGAACGTGTAGCGGGACGTACAACAGTCTGCCGCTAAAGCTATGAGCTAAAAGACTCAAACTAGCTCTGGTCACTGCTGTTAACTACACAGACGGGACTAAATGTTGCGTTCACTGGTAAACTGGTACACCTCGTGACGACGTATGACCGACTGCTATCCGTTACACGTTACTCCGTCCTCTGTGACGGTCTACATCTAAACTAAGCTGCACGGTGCAGGGAACAACTCTGATTGGCTCACGGAGGCACGTGATCAGAGAGCGGTTTACGGAGCTGTGATACGGAGCGCTCTATGAACGGAATGAAGCATTTTAAATATCGCGCGATCACGTGAATTTGATCGTGGGAAGCCAAAATCGTGATCGTGATTACAATTCGATTAATTGTGCAGCCCTAGCTGAATCACTTGATGAGTGATTTCCTCTCGGTTCCGTTTTGTTTCACACGGAGAAAAATCCAAGCAAACCTAAATGCATCGCTACAAACCACGCAAGAACGTTCTCTCCTCTTATTGGTCGGATGTGTCTGGGGGGCGGGAGCAAGAAAGTATATACAGGAAGAAGCTCCTGTGTTCTGGACGTCTCCGTGGTCCAACCAGCTCATTTCATTCAAATAATTTCTCAAACATTGCTTCGCGGGCGACGTTACGTCTGCTGTGCTCACCGAGACTTCGCCCTGCTCTTCCGGTGTCTGTCTCCAATAGAGCCCGACCGATAAAGGATTTTTAAGGCCGATATCGATACAAATATTTGGCGATTTAAAAATCCGATATTCCAATATATCGGCCGATATATATTTAAAAAGAAAATCCAGAAATACGTAACAAAACATAAACAGATTTCCCTAACATTAGTTATTTGTAGTTATTAATGAATTAAAATAATTCAATAATAACTCAAATAATATGATAATGAAGTTTAAAAATACACTTGTTTGTTTTATTGTCACAACAGAACATCAAAATATATTAACGTTCTGATCAATAAAAAGTATAAAAATACAACACAATACGACCCAGCGGGCCCGGGTTGGACTCCGACCTGCGGCCCTTTGCTGCATGTCATTCCCCCCCCTCTCCTCTTTCATGTCTTCTGCTGTCCTATCAAAATAAAATGCTGAAAATGCCCAATCTTTAAAAAAAGATATGAAATTTAAAGGGTTAAACGCCAGTGTTGCCAATAGGGAGGTTGTAGAGCGCCCTCTGGTGGACAAACTACGCAACGCCAACACTCACAACATGGTTGAAGGGCGTTTCGTCCGTTTTTATTTTATTTTTTAAATATTAATTTATCGGCCATTATAAACGCCGATACCGATAGTTTGGAAAATGCCTAATATCGGCCCGCCGATATATCGGTCAGGCTCTAGTGTCCAACTTTATCGGCGGCTGGTTTGACCACGGTATATTTCTGTGAGAGCTGCTACAGTTTGCTGCTCTGCCGTGTCACAGATTGCAAGTAGCTCAATCCCGCGGCGTTCACCTGGCAGTTGGGTCTGATCAAACAAACGGTACAGAACAGTACCAGAGTTCGTTTACAACCAGACATCTCGGTGCGGTCCAGACACTCATTTCTATACGGACCAGCCCTATGACAGTTGCTCAGTGGCGCATGAAGCCATCATGAAGCCAAACAAGATCAACTTCCGCGTATTAAAATGACCCCGATGATCGGCTGCTTCCTCACTGTGCGGCCCATGGAGCAGGCGCACTAGAGGCCTCCGCCGGCCGAGACGGCTACTTCCTGTTTAGCACTTTGCTAACTTGAATGGGGACTAACTGAGTTAATCGTGCGGCTCTTCTAGACTTTACAAATGTTATCGGACAGAATACATTCTATAGTTAAACGAGTCATTTCGCGGGGGTTGTGACTAGAGTGCGGATCACTAGAGTGCGGATCGGGCCACATTTTTCCGTAGTAATACCATCGGGCTCGGGTCGGGTATCCATCCTCTAGTTGTGATGCTAGTTGTCTCTTTCTCAATGTAAGTCTGTGGGGAAAAGTCTTTTTGGGCCAGAGGACATCACGTGACGGACACAGAAGATGTAATTCCACTTTGCTGCAATGATAAATTGACTTCAAAGCCCGGTGCACTTCGTGCGGGCCTGATACAGACTGAGTTACCCCAACAGCTGACCGTGAGTAATGGAAGACAGTTCATGATCTGCACTACAGACGTTTCTTAATTTCAGCGCTCAGTCAGAAGATGGAAAGAGAACTAACCTTGTCCGAGGACTGGGCGGTGCCGAAGAAGATCGGTACGAAGGCGAGCCAGATGATGCAGGTGGTGTACATGGTGAATCCAATCGGCTTCGCTTCGTTAAACGTCTCTGGAACGCCACGACTCTTCACTGCGTACACCGTACACGTTACCTAACAACAAGAATGATGCAGGTTACCTAGCAACAAAGGCAACACAGCTTAACACAACACTTCATGCCCGTTCTCAGTTATGGTTGTTTTTTTTTTTTTTGCAGTCTGCAGTCCTCCAGAGTACCTCTAGGGGGACACGTACCCCCTGCAGTCCTCCAGAGTACCTCTAGGGGGGACACGTACCCCCTGCAGTCCTCCAGAGTACCTCTAGGGGGGACACGTACCCCCTGCAGTCCTCCAGAGTACCTCTAGGGGGACACGTACCCCCTGCAGTCCTCCAGAGTACCTCTAGGGGGGACACGTACCCCCTGCAGTCCTCCAGAGTACCTCTAGGGGGACACGTACCCCCTGCAGTCCTCCAGAGTACCTCTAGGGGGACACGTACCCCCTGCAGTCCTCCAGAGTACCCCTAGGGGGACACGTACCCCCTGCAGTCCTCCAGAGTACCTCTAGGGGGACACGTACCTCCTGCAGTCCTCCAGAGTACCCCTAGGGGGACACGTACCCCCATTTGAGAAACACTGGTCTAAACCAAAAGCCCATTTCGATTGGATTTTCGTTTTAAGATATAAATCGTGACACCCCCAAAAATCAGTATTTATTAAGAGCTGCTTTTCATCATCGGATGACCAATCACAGATAACCGCCAGATGGGATGGATACGTTACCATGAGTATGATGCTGTAGCTGAGGCAGCAGATGATTGACAGGTCAGACATGTCACATTTCAGGATGCCCCGAGCCAGGTCGGGGTTCGGGGGGCGGAGCTCCTCGTAGTCGATGATGGTGTGAGGAGGGACGACGGCGAACCACACAAACACACCGAGGACCTGAAACACACGACACGCAAGAACCAAGAGAAGATAAACAGCCCTGAATCCACACCACAGTGTAATTTACAGGAGGCATGGGTGGAGTGGGGGGGGAGGTTACTACCAAGGGTGTAAGCCTATCTCCACAAAGCGTAGCTCCTATGGCGCCATTTTGATGCATCCCGTTAGCATCCCATTGACTGCCATTCATTCTGACGTCACTTTGACAGAGAATAACTTTACATCTGAAGCGTTTAAAGACTCTATTTGTCCGTTGTTTATTTCTAAAGAAACACGACAATGTATAAAAGGCTCCATTACCTTGTAGCTCACGTTATGGCTCCGTAGCAGACGTTGTTATAAAAATAGGCTAACGATTGGGTCATAACCACGAGACTTACTGTCTCATAGTAGAGGAATTACCGTATAGTACAGGAGAAGCTCTCAGGCAGTTTGGACTTCCATTAGCTGTTTAAGTGTAATTCCTAATGTTAACTATCATGTTAGTGATCAGTAATTAGCCTGTGCCTATGTTATCTCCTTACATATACCTACGCTCTCCGTCTCTGCTAGATTGGGAATGATTGAGATTTCTCTTGGCACAGCTACCAGAAGACTTCCAACTTTCAGACAGGTTGCTCACGTCACATCTACGTCTTCAAGCTCAGTTGGAGGCTGCTCAGTAACGCTCAGCCATCACCGGAAAAGAGCTTCTAACATCCTTCACTGGTCTCCGTCCAGAGACACGGGATCTGTCTGATTTCTTTAACCATCTATGGTTACTACCAGGGCTTTAAATCGACACCCACCAACCCGCCAAATGCAGGTAAAAATTACCTTTGGCCGCTAACATTGTAAAGCTACGAGCCAGCATAGCCGGTGATAAATGAAGCAAATAATTCTGCGTTGTTTGAATCGTCAGTTTGACTCATTGTTGCTAGAATGGTCGGATTTCCGCCAAGAAATTTGGGCGGTTTTGTGTGTGTTTGGCTTGGAAATGTAATCTTTTTCTGGCAACTCTGCTTGTAGTTCTAATCCTAAATTTTGTGTCCCACATTGACGTGTTGTACAACCGTCGGCTACGTGCTAGCATAGGCGTCGATTTACGTTTTCCTCCGTGGGTGCTCACGGGCGCACGCCCTTTAAAAAGTATATAACCAATCACAGTTATTGACTAGATAATAAAGTCGTAAAGTAGGCTATCTTTCACCTCAGGACAGCGCCACTTCTCACACATACAGATAGGATTGGAGATGAGAAGTTTAACTGACACGTAACCGCGACCAGCAGGGGACTGACAGCGACATAACCAGTCACACCATGACAGATGCTCCACTTAGCACCAACTGCACTGTTTAATTTGAAATGAATGCAGCCTGCTGGCAGCCTGGCACACGTGGGTGTTCAGTATTTTCGTATCGGCGCCTATGCGTGCTAGCGTGTGGTATCGTATCGTGAGCATTGTTAGTATTACTTTTATTATAAGCAGTGTACAGTTTTCTGTTTTTGTTTGTTTGTTTGTTAATTAGTTTTTTAAAAAAGCCTCCCGTAGACAGGTGTTGAAAATTAGCAAGTGAGCTAAAACTCTAAAGCTATGCATGTGGGTCGTCCAATGTTACCGTCAATGTCAAATAAAACCGAAATGTTCGTTCGGTACGTGCTCTCTCACCTGGACGGAGATGAGGATGAAGGTGATGATGAGCTGCGACGTGGGGCTGATGAATTTGGGAGGCGTCACCGACTTCTTGCCCTGCTCGAAGATGCGGTAGATGCGGTTGGTTTTGGTCAACATGGCAGAGTAGGTGATGGCCATGCCGAGGCCGAGCAGGAGGCGGCGGAACGCACACGCCACCGCACCTGGCTCCGTGATCATCAGGAAGGTGATCAGGTAGATCAGGAAGATACCTGCAGAGAGAGAGAGAGAGAGAGAGAGAGAGAGAGAGAGAGGGAGGGAGAGAGGGAGAGACAGGGAGGGAGAGAGAGAGAGAGAGAGAAAGAGAGAGGGAGAGAGGAAGAGAGAGGGAGAGAGAGAGGGAGGGAGAGAGAGAGAGAGAGGGAGGGAGAGAGAGAGAGAGAGAGAAAGAGAGAGGGAGAGAGGAAGAGAGAGGGAGAGAGAGAGGGAGAGAGGAAGAGAGGGAGAGAGGAAGAGAGAGGGAGAGAGAGAGAGAGAGAGAGAGGGAGAGAGGGAGACAGAGAGAGAGAGGGAGAGAGACAGAGAGAGGGGGAGAGGGAGAGAGAGAGGGAGAGAGAGAGATAGAGAGAGAGAGAGAGAGAGACAGAGGGAGAGAGACAGAGGGAGATAGAGAGGGAGAGAGAGGGACAGACATAGAGAGGGAGAGAGAGAGAGAGAGGGAGAGGGAGAGAGAGAGGGAGAGAGGGAGAGAGAGGGAGACAGAGAGAGGGAGAGAGAGACAGAGAGAGAGGGAGAGAGAGACAGAGAGAGAGGGAGAGAGAGGGAGACAGAGACAGAGAGAGAGAGGGAGAGAGAGAGATAGAGAGAGAGAGAGAGAGAGAGAGAGAGAGAGAGAGAGAGAGAGAGAGGGAGACAGAGGGAGAGGGAGAGAGATAGAGAGGGACAGACAGAGAGAGAGGGAGAGAGGGAGACAGAGGGAGAGAGAGAGAGGGAGAGGGAGACAGACAGAGATAGACAGATAGAGAGAGAGAGAGAGGGAGAGAGAGAGGGAGAGAGAGAGAGAGAGAGAGCGAGAGAAAGAGAGAGGGACAGAGATAGACAGACGGAGAGAGGGAGAGAGGGAGAGAGCGAGAGGGAGAAAGAGAGAGCGAGAGACTGAAAGTGCTGCCAAACATCACTTTTTCTGCTCCCCAGCTCTCCATTTCCACTTCCTCACAGCCGGCTGCATTGAACGCTCCACCTACGTTAACACCTTCCCGTAATCAACGGCGCCGACATTACGGCGACCAGCGTAGCGCGCGGGGTGCAAGCCCAATATTCGGCCGAATCCAAAGCCAAATCCTGGATTCAGTGCATCCCTGATATTAATATAAGGCTGGTAATCAAAACAAACACTTAGCCTATCGACAGTGATTCAATCAGATATGTATGTCCAGATCAGCAATATGCGACCACTGTTTGGATGCGACTGAGGGGACATGACGGCAATCATTATTATTCATTTTTTTAAAGATATTATGAAAGCCTAGTTTCAGGCAAGATCACAAAATAAATATTAGACATGTGCATGAAACAAACGCTCGTTTAATTACAAGTAAATCCACACATATGCCTAAATTATGATCCAAACGTAGCCTACGTCACAGACCTGTTATCTCTGGTAGTACTCACCTGTCAGCAGAACGTAGCTGAGCTCCCGCCCCGACGCCCTGACGATGGGCGTGTCATTGAAGCGGATGAAGGTGATCACCACGGCGCTGGTTGTCAGGATACCGAGCATGGCAATGGAGGCGGGCACTAGGGAGAAGGGCGAGTTCCACTCCAGTTTGATGATTGGAGTCGGACGGCAGGAGGTTCTGTTGGGGGCGGGACGCATGTCTAATGGACAGGACTCACAGGTGAACTCATCCAGCTGGTACTGATACCCATCACAGAGCTGCAGACAGACAGGGAGAGAGACAGACAGATAGAGAGACAGAGATAGAGAGGGAGAGAGATAGAGAGAGAGAGAGAGAGGGAGAGAGACAGGGAGAGAGAGAGAGAGGGAGAGAGATAGAAAGAGAGGGAGAGAGACAGAGATACACAGAGAGAAAGAGGGAGAGAGAGACAGAGAGAGGGAGAGAGAGAGACAGGGAGAGACAGGGAGAGAGACGGAGAGAGAGAGAGGGGGAGAGAGAGACAGAGACAAAGAGAGAGAGAGACAGAGAGAGGGAGAGAGAGACAGAGAGAGGGAGAGAGAGGGAGAGACAGGGAGAGAGACGGAGACAGAGAGAGGGAGAGAGAGACAGAGAGAGGGAGAGAGAGACAGAGAGAGAGGGAGAGACAGGGAGAGAGACGGAGACAGAGAGAGGGAGAGAGAGACAGAGAGAGATTTTTGATTTTTAAAGGAACTTTATTTTAACAATGTTCCATCTCTTTATCTACAAAAATAATCTTTTATCAACAGACCAATAGAAACGTCCATACATAGACCCTTAAACACACGACATCATCTCCTGAGAGAAGCTGAGCTGCTCTCCTTGAACAGAGCACAGCACATCCCCCTGGGCCCAGACCTCACAGAACTGATCCACATCCTTCATCTCTTTATAATAATTAAAGTCCATCTTAACTCTGGCCTTCACCATCCTAGTAAACAGCAGATTAACATCAATATCAACAGAGTCCTCCACCTTCCTCTTCCTGCTCACATACACGGCCATCTTTGATTGGCCCAGGATGAAGTTCAACAGCTGACATTTATGTTTAGCTAACTTCCTGTAGCTGAACCCAAAGATGAACGTGTGTTTGGAGAAGACCTCCCCGACCTTACTGAACAGCTTCTCCAGCAGTAAGAACAACGGCAGCAGGCGCACACACTCAGAATAACAATGAAAAACAGTTTCTTTTACATCACAATAAGGACATGTGTTGCTAACCCCCGGACTAATGACAGCCAGAAAGGCGTTGACCGCCACTATCCCGTGCACCACTCTCCACTGGAGGTCAGCTACTCTTTTAGTCAATGGTGGTTTATAAAAACTCCTCCATGCAGGTTGGACATCGACCGCCAATCCCAGATGTCCTCGCCACGGTGTGTCCACCCGTCCATGGAGCTTACTCTTGTTCAAACACAGCACCATCATTTTATAAAAGGCTTTTCCTGTTGCCTCTTTCAGGTCTAAAGTGCAGTGCTTAACATTCAAATAACAACCAACATAGTTATCAAGCCGGGGACGGACACATACAGCAGGGAAGGAATCGTCAGATTGAGGAGTAATCACACCAGCTTGATATTCCTCTAACATAATGGACTCATGTCCAGACAGACAGTACTTCCAGTGGTCCAACAGTTTAGAGATTGTTCTGACTGATCTCACACCCAGAACAGCTGCCAAAGCAGCAGCATTGTCTAGATGTGGTCCAGCGATATCCACCACCGTGCCCAGCGTGAGCACCCGTGCTCTGCAGAACACGTCCGAGAGGGCAGAACCAGCCCAGCAGGGGTAATCCAACCGGTCCCCGTACACCACCGGTTCCTGTAGCAGCCAGTGAAGGGAGTCGCCTTGCACCCGTCTCTCCTTGGTCAACAGCTTCCACACCGTAAACACGCCACGATAGAAAGGAGGCAAAGCCTGGACACTCAGCTTCCTTGCATCCATCAGGAACAGAGACTCTCCTAGTCCAAAACCCTTAAAGTCTTTCAGCACCCAGTGGGCCAGAGGTCTCCAGACCAAGTCCTTAGGGCCAAACAGCAGTCTCTGGAGGAACTGCAGGCGGAAAGCAGCTCCCCTGCTGGCCAAATGAACCAGTCCTTGTCCTCCCTCGTCCTTGGGAAGAAACAGAACAGCCTGGGGAATCCAGTGCAGCTTGTCCCAAAAAAAATCAACCAAAACAGATTGAATCTTCACAAGTAAATTAGAAGGAGGATCCACACAAGACAGTTTATGCCACAGAGAAGAGGACAGTAGATTGTTAATAACAAGCGTCCTCCCTCTATAGGACATGCTCGGTAAGAGCCACTTCCATTTCTTTAATCGGCCTTCTATTTTTTCCAGAGCGTTATCCCAGTTCTTTTGCATCACACACTCCTCACCCAGAAACACACCCAAATACTTCACCCCTCCTTTCTTCCAGGTGAGCCCTCCTGGGAGAGAGAGAGTGCTCTGGAGCTCATCTCCCACCACCACAGCTTCACTCTTAGCCCAGTTCACTTTAGCAGAAGAGATATGATTAAAAATACTTACATTCTCTACCAAAGAGTCGATATCTGTTTGCTTGTTTAAAACAACCATGACATCGTCTGCATAAGCTGATATTTTAACAGCTGAGGCACACCCAGGAAAATACACACCTAAAAGTTCATTCCTGAGTTTATGGAGCAGAGGCTCAATAGATAAAGAATACAGCATCCCTGACAGAGAGCACCCCTGCCGTACCCCCCTCTGCACATTAAAAGGTGCAGCCAAACCACCATTAACCTTCAATATACTCGCAATGTCACGGTACAGTACCTGGATCTTAGCTATGAAACCTGGGCTGAAGCCAAAAGCATTGAGCGTGAGCCACAAATACTGATGTTCAACCCGGTCAAAAGCCTTTTCCTGGTCTATTGAAATAAGACCAGTATCCATACCCAATGAGCTAGAGACGTCCAAAACATGCCGAATTAAAGTGATATTATCACTCATTAACCTGCCGGGCACACAGTAAGTCTGGTCAACATGAACCACTTCACTTAATACCTCCCGAAGCCGAGAAGCAAGAGCTTTGGACAGGATCTTATAGTCCCCACACAGCAGAGAAACAGGCCTCCAGTTCTTTAAATCCTGTAAATCTCCTTTCTTTGGCAGCAGGGTAATGACTGCCCTTCTGCAGCTCAGCGGCAGAAGTCCTCGACTCAAGCTGTCCTGAAAGACCTCCAGCAGATCTTCACCAAGTACTGGCCAGAAGGTCTTATAAAAATCCACAGGCAGCCCGTCGATGCCTGGTGCCTTACCGTTCCCCAAACTCATCAGAGCAACATACAGTTCATTCAGGGACAGTGGATCGTCCAGCACGGCGTTGTTGGCAGCACCCACCTGAGGAAGCCCAGCATAGAAAGACGCAGCTGACTCAGCATCCTCCACGTACTCCTCTCTGAACAGGTCTTTGTAGAACGAGGTGGCAAATCTCCTGATCTCAGGAGTTCCTGTGATCGTATGTCCGTCGTCAGAGCGTAGCGAATGGATGATCTTTCTTTGACCATTCTTACGCTCCAGACCAAAGAAGAACTGTGAGGGGGCATCCATCTGGGAGGCGTTCATGAAGCGGCAGCGGACCAGAGCCCCCTGTGCAGTGATGCCCAACAGGTTGGCTAAAGCAGCCTTTTTGACTTTAAGAGCTTCAACATGCCCTTGATTTCCTGTGGAATCCACCAAACTCTGTAACTCCACTATTTCCATCTCTAGGTCTTGAAGAGACCTGGTAATGTGCTTGGTGACATTGCGAGTATATTGCTGACAAAAAAGTTTCACCTGGACCTTTCCAATATCCCACCACTGCTGCAACGATGGGAAACTGGACTTAAGAGTCCGGTGTATACCCCACACACACTTAAAAGCCTCTTTAAAAGAATTATCATTTAAAAGTCCAGTGTTAAAGTGCCAATAAGCACTGTGCAATTTTACATTTTGAATATAAACCGAGCACTGGACAAGACAATGGTCCGTAAAACCAACAGGAGAAATGATACACTTTTTAAACACACCAAAATGGTGCTTAAAACAATAAAAGCGGTCCAGCCTGGCCAAAGACAACATGTTGTCTCTGGAGTGACTCCAGGTGTACTGCCTGGCGTTCATGTGAAGACCTCTCCACACGTCCTTCAGCTCACAGCTCTCCATCAGACGCCGGAGTCTGGCCGAGGAAGCAGGATGAGGCTCCAGGTGGTTACGGTCTACACTGGGACTCTCTGTGCAGTTAAAGTCACCTCCCAAAAACAAAAAGTCATCAGTACAACCCTGAATGACATCACACAAAAGGTTTAAAAAAGTCATTCGTTCAATGGCCAACACTGGAGCATACACATTTATAAAAATAAGTTGAACATTTTCAAGCTGAACCTTAATTTTTATAATGTGCCCACACATGATCTCCTCCACACTAAAGGAGCAGGGCCGAAAGCCCTTAGAGAAGAGCACCCCGACCCCCCCACTGTTAGAGGCCTTATGGCTGAGAATAACCTCCCCAGGCCACTGCTTCCTCCACTCACTCTCATTCCCCACATCACTGTGAGTCTCCTGCACAAAGATAACATCCAGCTGTTTGAACTCCATCAGTTTGAACAGAGAAGCTCTTTTAACATCACTTCTTGCTCCATTAATGTTTAAAGACCCAATATTTAAATCGGCCATTAAAAAGAAAAGAGCAAAAACAAAAACACACACAACAAGCATGTGGAGAAACATATTAGACCTAGTCATCATCTTCAATAAGCTGAGCCCTGACTTTAGTCACCAGCTTCTTGAGGCGGTAAACCTCTTGGATAGTGAAGCCTTCAGTATCTTTCCTCAGCCAGGCCACAGACCTGATGAAGCCTCTCAGATCAGGGAAGAACTGCTCCGTCTTCACCGCCTTGATCCCTTTAGTGTCCTGCAGGAACTTCTTGATCTTATCCAGAGGATAAAAAGTTAACTTTTCTGCCTGAGATGCTGTCCACTCACACTCATCATCATCATCATCATCATCACACAGATCCTCTAGCAGCTTTTTAGCCTTAGCATCGTTCTGCTTTTTGTTAGAACCACTTTTTCTTTTGCTGGATCTAGTAGTTATATCCATCTCGTCAGACAGATCTTCAGCCAGAGCATCATCAACCATATTTGTAATATTCTGACTGCAGCTTGTGTTACCTGCACTGCCTTTCTCTTTCCCTGTCTGTGTCTTATTTTTTCCTTTCTCATTAGACTGAGCATTTCTTCCATTAACAGTTTTAATTCCACACTCCTGTTGTGCAACATTATTCTCCTTGTCCTGCGTGTCTATCTCTGCAACCTGTGCAGTGTCTGCACGCTGTTGCCCACCTGCCGAGTCTGACTCAGCCGCAGGTGGCGCAACATCTGAGTCTGAGCCCCCCGGAGGCGGCTCTGCGGCCCCCCCGGCCGAACCGCCCGACCCCGCGGGACCGGGGGCCGCCACGGACGAACCACCCGACCCAGCGGGACCGGGAGCCGGCCCAGCGGGACCGGGAGCCGCCTCGGTCGAACCACCCGACCCAGCGGGACCGGGGGCCGGCCCAGCGGGACCGGGAGCCACCTCGGCCGAACCGCCCGGCCCCGCAGGCTCGGGGGCCGGCCGGCGCGGACAAGAACGGACCAAATGACCCTCTTCCCCACATCCAAAACACTTCATGGTTTCAGAAGTCGCAAACACAACATAACTGAAACCATCAACTTTAAAACTGAACGTTAGATTCAGATCAGCTGCGTTGTCCTTCAGTACCATGAAGGCCTGTCTTCTGTGACACACTACGTGTTTGAGTTTAGGTGATTTACATCCAAGCAAAACCATTTTAATGGGAGACACCAGCTGGCCGTACCGGGACAGCTCTCTGGCCAAATCCTCATTTTTAATGAACGGAGGTGCGTTTGAAATTGTGATTCTTTTGGAAGGGCTCACCAGCGGGAGAACCGGGGTGAAAGTATCACGTATTACAACACCTTTCTCCACCACAGTCTCAACCTTAGCCACCTCATCCAAGAAGATAACCACTGCCTTGTTCATGCGGGAGGCCGACTTCACGCTGTCAAAGCCCACGACCTCCCCGACAGCATAGCTGGCCTCCTCCACTGACACGCCGACATGCGGGGAGATCCTCACCGCATGTCGGCGTGTCAGCGTCTCCAGCGCCACATGGTCGCCAAACACGGGCATAATGCCCGGCCGACAACCGAGCTATCCGCACAAAACCCACCACCAACTAATAACTAACAACTACACAACAAAATATACACATACAATACCCCAAATATACAGAAACACAAAGATAGAAACTCACACGCTCCGTAGACTCACTCAGCACTCACACTCACGCATCCACTCAGAGAGAGAGAGGGACAGAGAGGGACAGAGAGAGAGAGCGAGAAAGAGAGAGAGACTTTTGTCTCACTGCTGTGTATAGGGTTTATAATAGTCTATACTATATAAATATAGAGTAACATACTTGAGTCTTAAATGTAAATGAGTGTTTACCTCACAGTGCCAGCAGCAGGGAACTCCTTTCACCATCTTCTTTCTCTCTCCTGGGTTACAGGGAACACTACAGATGGAGTCTGGAACGGATTTATCTCCTCGAGACCACTGCATCTCATCCAGCTGACAGACAGGTACACACAGAGAGAGAGACAGGTACACACAGAGAGAGAGAGAGAGAGAGAGAGAGAGAGAGAGAGAGAGAGAGAGAGGTACAGAGAGAGAGATGAACAGGTACAGAGAGACAGACAGACAGGTACAGAGAGAGATAAACAGGTACAGAGAGACAGACAGGTACAGAGAGAGATAAACAGGTACAGAGAGAGAGACAGGTACAGAGAGAGAGCGAGAGAGAGACACAGGTACAGAGAGAGAGAGAGAGAGAGAGAGAGGTACCGAGAGAGAGAGAGAGAGAGAGAGAGAGAGAGAGAGAGACAGAGAGAGAGAGAGAGAGAGGTACCGAGAGAGAGAGAGAGAGAGACAGAGAGAGAGAGAGAGACAGAGAGAGAGAGAGACAGAGAGAGAGAGAGAGAGAGAGAGAGGTACAGAGAGAGAGAGAGAGAGAGAGAGAGAGAGAGAGAAACAGGTACAGAGAGAGAGAGACAGGTACAGAAGAGAGAGAGACAGGTACAGAGAAAGAGAGACAGGTACAGAGAGAGAGAGAGACAGGTACACAGAGAGACATTATTGAACATAACTTTAAAAACAAATTAAAATAAAGCAAAGTAAATGTGAACTTAAAATCTAAAAACCAGCAGCTGCTTTTTTATGTTCTGATCCAATCAGCTTCTTACGTTGAGTTTCAGGTTATTGGTCCACTGGCCGATGACATGGTAACCAGGAAGGCTGTGATTGGTCATCTGGAATTGGAAGATGTCGTAACGCCCGGGAGCGTCTCCGTTCTCGTTGAACAGAACGCTGGTACCTGCGCTTCCTGTAGGACACATTCAGAGAGGAAGAGACTCCTTACAGTCTTTCTCAGTCGCTTTGGTGCATTTCTCACATCACTATTTACATTTACACAACAGTTAGTTCAACCTCCACAACATGTAGTCATGTGTGCACGCCATAGCAGCAGTTCCTCATTCCTTCCAACAAATTACAAATGCTTTTGGACATGCAGCAACTGCTTTCATACAACTCTGCTGTTATAGAACTGTTACGTTTGGACAATTTCGTTGCCTGTATTCTTCTATTTCTGTTGCCTGTATCAGTCTTTTCTGCATATTTCTTGCTTTTGTTGATTAGTCTGTATTGTGTATGTTTTGGTTATCCCTGTATGCTGTTCTCCCTCGTGTTTAGTGTTGGTCAAGTGTCTGCGTTTAGGTCATTTCCTGTTTCCTGTTTTATTTTGATAGTCTGTGTCCGATCTTGTCTTGTCTAGTTTTACTTTCTGTTCTCCCTCCTTGTTGATTGTCCTGCCCCGCCCTAATGTGCTTCACCTGTTGTGTCACCTGTCCCTCATTAGTTCATTACCTCATGTATTTAACCCCCGTGTTCCCATTGTCGTGTGTCAGATTGTTATGCCCGTTCTGCCCTCATGTGTGTTCCTGTGCCGTAGCCCTCTGCATCCCTCTCCTTCGTTTTTTCAGCCTCTGTTCTGCCGTGTTTTTGCTTTATTAAGAGTTTTCAAGCTTACACCATCTCCTGCCTGCCGTCTCTCTCTGCATTTGGGTCCTCCACCTCACACGCCTAACAATAACATTATCATTTGCTTATGTCATGTCAGTCAAAATTAACTATACTTGTGAATGCTGAATAGTCATTCCATATAAAATGAATAGTCCTCATTTCATTGCTTGAGTCATTACATACAAAAATGTTGAACTAGTTGTCAAAATCTGTCAAAAAGTATTTTTAAAATCTTTTTTTTCCCCCTTAAATGTCTCCTAAATTGAACAATTTCTCTCAGGTGAATCTCAGCTTTCACTGATGAGAAGGGGTGTGTGAAGCATTAGTTGCAACCAATGATAAGCCACTTCTCTACAATCACTGTCAGAGCTGAATCCAATTAACCCCCACTTTACAAGCATATATGAACCAAGCAGGACATAGTGTGTACCATTTCTACAACACTGTGACACAGAAATGGAAGGTGAGCCTCGTGGAAGAGGGGCGAGGGTGCGGGGAGGAAGAGGAAGGGGACAGAACAGGGGAAGAGGAAGAAGAGGCCAAGTGCATAGGCGGATCCCTGATGAAATCAGGGCTACAATTGTGGATCATGTTGTCAATCACGGCCTCACAATGGCTGAGGCTGGTCGTAGGGTGCAGCCAAATGTTGGGAGAACCACTGTAAATGCAATTATTCAAACATTTCGTCGGGAGAACAGGTGTGTAGAAATGGACAGTAATGCAGCACTCAACAATCTGCACTGCACTACTGTCATTGTGTCATACATGAAGCTTGCAGTGGGACAATAACTTGTACATTTTACATTTAGACGTACAGCTTTACTGCATCACACATTTAGTGTATTGTAGTGTACAGTAAAGAAACACTGGTCTAAACCAAAAGCCCATTTCGATTGGATTTTCGTTTTAAGATATAAATCGTGACACCCCCAAAAATCAGTATTTATTAAGAGCTGCTTTTCATCAGGTATAGAAATAGAGATTTCTTTTTACTTTACCCTCTGCCCCGACGACTAGCGTTATAAGCTAATTAGCGTTTTGAGCTAAAACTGGTCACATTCGATTAGCATGAAGACCGATCC
Organism: Zingel zingel; assembly: GCA_023566125.1. Taxonomy (NCBI): domain Eukaryota; kingdom Metazoa; phylum Chordata; class Actinopteri; order Perciformes; family Percidae; genus Zingel; species Zingel zingel. Next base: position 3,452,505 of record CM042318.1, read on the forward strand.
CAGAGAACGGTCGACTCGGTACCCGTGTTATTAACCCCTAGGTTCATTTTGTGCCGGAATTGTCCTTTAACATCAACTTCAGTCCTTCAGCTGATCAAAACAAAGATTAAAAATGAATTAAACTGTGTGTGTGAAGTCAGAGTGTCTTTAAATCAGCAGCTCATGATCCCCAGAGAGACATAAGAGACAGAAACAACAGAGACATGGTAAGTTATTGACTATATATATATATATATATATATATATATATATATATATATATATATAGTTTATGACTTCTGTTTGGTCTGCGAGACACATTTTACACTTTGGACTTTTTAAAATAATTTTATTTGATGTTTTTTTTTATATATGTGCAGATATTTAAGATGTAAATTAGAACTGTTGGATGGAAACACAGTATCTTCCTCTTCCTCCTGCAGAGCTTTTTCAGCAGCTGCTCACTTTAATTATTAACACACACACACACACACGCACGCACGCACGCACGCAGACAGACAGACACACACACTGTCTCTCTCACACTCACACACACACACACACACACACACACACACAGTGAGACACACACAGTGCGTCTCACTGTGTGTGTCTCACTATCTTTGTGGGGACCCGTCATTGACATAATGCATTCCCTAGCCCCTTACCCTAACCTTAACCATCACCACTAGATGCCTAACCTTAACCCTTACCCTCACCCTAACCATAACCTAATTCTAACCCTAATCCTAAAACCAAGTCTTAACCCTCAAACAGACCTTTAACCTTGTGGGGTCCAGCATTTTGGGCCCCACAAGGCTGTCGGGACCCCACAAGTATACTGGACTCCCGATTTTTGGACCCCACGAATACAGTTAAACGAGAACACACTCTCTCTCACACACACACACACACACACACACACACACACACACACACACACACACACACACACACACACACACACACACAGTAATGCACTGACTCCTCAGAGGAAACATGTAAAGTGCATTAAGTTATTTTTAACTTATTATCTCTCAGGGTATCCGAAGAAAGCAAAAGCTTCTATGAAAAAACCCTGGACCAGAACACAAACCATGCAGAACGTAGTGATGCAGAAAGACAAAATCAAATAAACAAATAACCACAAAAAAAGGAAAAAAACGCAAAGACGAGAAGGGGAATAAACTCGGTCTGGCCAGACGATGGCGCTATAGGCTACGCGTGGCTGTAATCAGCAGTCGTGGTTGCTAAACCAAAAACCAAAAGTCGCCGGACATGGAGAGGTCTTCAGGAATTTGGTCCGATTGGTCTTTCATGTCAGCTAGTGTTGGCCATGTTTCAGGTTCTCTGAAGATCAAGACACGTTATGGGAATATCCAGGAAGATACCGACAGGAAGCTGTGAGTTAAATGTTCGCTTTGTCCGTTTCTAGGGGGTGGGAAGCTCCCTAACGAGTTGATTCATCTAGTGATTTATTTGCATATTATTCTAAGGATTTTTGAACTGAACTTTGGAGAATCAGTTTTGTTACTTAGGAACTGGCTTTGACATGAATGTATTTCATCACTGGGGTATATGCAGTTAAGATAATCACTGGCAAGTGTATTTTTGCATCAGTGTGGGGCGAGCTAAATAATTTAAACACAGGGCTCCAGCCTACGTAAGTGACCTGAAGTTTATACTTATACTGCATTGGTGTGTGCGCCGATCTCTTTAAGAGAATAGCAGGGCCGGCATGTGTGTGTGTGTGTGTGTGTGTGTGTGTGTGTGTGTGTGTGTGTGTGTGTGTGTGTGTGTGTGTGTGTGTGTGTGTGTGTGTGGTAGAGCGAGTGAGAGAGTGATGGTGGTTAGCTCCGGAGCGAGTCACTACTCGCTCCGGAGCTAACCACCATCAGCCAACGGACGGCTCCACAAAATAAACAAAATATTGCATTACTTTCGATATAATATTGCGCATCGTGATATCGCGTTAACGATATTGAGTCGATATATCATGCACCCCTAATTCAGAGTGCCTTATTTTATTCTTTAAAATATCCATATTTGACGCCAGCGCATCGATTCTCGTTTTTAACCCATGTAAAGTCAGCTGTTTTATTAATTTGCCCTGTCCCCTTTCATGAATAAACTGAATTGAATACATATCCATATTTTGTCCCACGTCTTGTCGTTTCCATAGCCTATTTAGCATAAACTTTTTCCCCCAAAGGCAAAAAATTGAGGATGTTTTATCGAATTATGTCGTTTCCATCCATTTTTTCTAATGCGATACTTCAAAATGTGCATAAAAATGGAAACACGGTTCCTGTTCCGGTTGGTTTCTGTTTGATCCCTTTGAACCAAACATGGAGTTCATTTAAAGCCAAACTCCATCAAGAAGAATCCACTTCTACTGAACTGATAAAATATTCAGATGACAGAGAAGACGAGGATTCGTGAAGAGAGCGAGAGAGAGAGAGAGACAGGTGGTCAGACAGACAGGTTTCATGCCAAATACAGCCCTGGCTTTTATAGATTAAAATCCTCTCGGTCTTCCAGCTGCTGCAGCTTCTCGTCTTTATAAAATATGGATTTGATGTCTAACTGAATGAAGCTGCTGCGGTTTGTTGTGCTGCTCTGAAAATCTCTACAGAGAACCTCCCAGGAAGATCCTGATTAGATCCACCTCAGCTGACTCCTCTTTTCTCCACGAAGGAGCAGTGATTCTCCTCCTCCTCGTCCTTCTGGATATCTGAGCTCTTTACGGCTGAAACCCTGCAGAGGAAACTCTTTTCGGCTGCTTGGATCGACCATGTCGTGCTTTCAGTCACCACCCAGTAGTCTTGCATTGCCAGACCTTCCTCCACAGCGTAGGAAGGTCTGGCTAGTCCACACAGCATTATGGGATAGGAGAAAAAAGGTGCTTTGGTTTATTGGCATTTATTTAAACCAATCACAATCGTCTTGGGCGGGGCTAAGCACCGGACGGAGCCACGGTGCCTCTGCAAAATCGCCTCAGGAAGGAACATGTTTTGGTGGAACATGTGTACGTTCAAAAGTTGTTTTAGTCGTGCAACAGAGAACTCAGATTGGACAGATAGTCTAGCTAGCTGTCTGGATTTCCCCTGCAGAGATCTGAAGTTCACAAGTAAGATTACCTCGTTGGAACGGCACTGTACATTTAGCAAATTAATCAAATCACATTACGTTTTAAGGGGATGGAAGAAGGGTTGCCGTCAATCAGGCCCGTGAGATGGCTAGGGTGGCGGCGTTTGGAAAGATGCCATATAAACGGTTTGCCAGATTGGATGTCTAGACTAGGAAATGGGGAAAGTATCTGAACTTTCTGGAGGGCTCCTAAGAAGCTTTGTGCTGGGGGAGAGACGTGTATGATGGGCTAATGGTGTTGTGAGTTTGGTGTGTGTAAAAAAGAAAGAAAAAAAGAAAGTTAATCACAAAGAAATCCCATTCTGTGTGGCCCTGCTAATTGGTATCACTCTACACCGTGCAGTAACCCTAACCCTGCTTACGCTCACCGGCAAACTCCCCTGAAAGCCGTTATAGAGTTGCATTATGGGAAATCAGGTTCAGGTTACTTTTTTGGTACACGTAGGTAAACTAGGTTTACAGTCTAAGAGGCAGGACATCCTTAAAACTTTGTAGACCACCACATAAACATGCAACACATTAAACATTAAAACGTATAAAACAGACAGTAGAACTTGGATAAATAAACAGTACATGACCAAGGTGCTTGTGCGTTATGTGAGTAATTCTACAGTTAGTACATGACCACATTGACTTGTGCGTCTGTTATGTCTGTTACTTTTTCCACCATTACTGCCAAATTCCATGGCAAATAGGCCTATGTAGGCCTACGGGCTGTTTGACGCGCATATGCAAATAGGCCTAGACGAGGAAAGATTAGGTCAGGGTTGGGTTGGGTTACCTAACCCAACCTAACCTAACCCTAACCCCCAAGCAGGGAACATAGGGCCCGGGGAACATAGGACCTGGTGAACCGGGGAACATAGGACCCGAGGAACATAGGACCCGGGGAACATAGGGATGATACCCTAGTACATGACCAAGGTGCTTGTGCATTGTGTGCAAGTAATTCTACAGTTTGTGTAACAGATTGATTGCCGCTGGGACAAAACAGTTTTTAAATCTTGTAGTTCTACAACCAGGGACTATTAGCCTCCGTCCAGAGGGGAGATACTGGAATTCCCTATTCAAAGGGTGTAGGATTCCCTGTTTTTGGAAAACAAACTAATTCATCTGCACACATTTTAAAAATGGAGTTCTCCAAGCGAGGCACTGCAGCTCTCATGTTGCTCTGACGTAGATTTCTATGTTCTGTTTTTTCTTACCGTTGAATTTGACGGCTCTGATGTAGTCGAGCAGCAAGCGTCCCTCCACGGGGTCCATGTTGCTGCAGACTCCAGAGCTCCCGGGACACAGATCCAGGTGCATGTTGTGTAGAGCGTAAGCAACGGCGTAAACTGCGTCGATCACAAACTGAACCTTCCCCTCCTGCTCGTAGGACGAGTCCCGGCCAATCCTCTCCTCACCTGCAGGGACATAGAGACAGAGCTTATTTAAGTTCCGCCCACACCGGAGGGGAAGATCAACTCTCCGCTCTACATTGACTTGTATTGGGTGAAGATTTCCTCCCACGTCAATTCCGTCTTCTAGCAAACAACAGAAGAATGCCTAAAAGCTGCTGTGTGGTGATATTCACTAACAACAATGTAAAGAACCCAGAACTAAGATTTTATAAGCTGTCGAACCGAAAAAGTGAGCTTTTATGAAGACAAAAGTGGAAACAGACGTGAGGCATCAATAGGAAGAACGGGAAGACACTAAGCTAACGTTAGGCCCAAAGTTACGTAAGCAGCAAGCATTTTGTTACCAAGTCAAATATCCAAATGTCAGATTCAGGCAGACTATATATCTGGAAGTTAAGCTAAAGCATTTGGCAGGATGCTGCTTGTGTTATAGTGGAATGTGGATAAATCAGAAAGCTATGGTATTATATTTGAAACTGCCTTAGCTTGCTAACACATAGCTAACGTTAGCTTACTAACAGCTAACTTGTCCTCTCTGGTAGACAAAGGGTGCAAAAATAATCCTTTGACACACTTAAATCTGATGTTTTTAGCTAGCTACAGACACTTTGTTAGCGTTTCAGTCGTTAGTTGCACATTTTGGCACTAATTGTTTCCCTCTGGTGGGCGTGGCTTTCAGAATATGACGCAATGCGCTCTGTCTATGACACATGCTGCCCCCACCACCAGGGCTTCAGATTAACACCTGCCAACCTGCCAAATGCGGGTAAAAATTAACTTTGGTGGGGGGACATCGTAAAGTTGTACTAGCCAATTTGGCTGGTGATGAATGAAGCAAATAGCACTTTGAATTTGCAGGCTGCAGAAATGATGCGACGGGCCAGTGTGGCCAGATTCGGTTTTGTGTGGGTGATTTGCTTGGAAACATAATCTTC
>CM042318.1:3462971-3467971 GCA_023566125.1 Zingel zingel
CTGAGTCGTGCATTAGGGTCTGCCATTGTACCGTCACAGTTAATGTGTATTTTCAGACATTTTTTGGAAGAAAAATAAACAATCAAACAATAACTGTGAGGCCCCGCCCCCCGTTGTAACTCGAAGGACCCCCTGTTGTAACTCGAAGGACCCCCCGTTGTAACTCGAAGGACCCCCCGTTGTTACTCCAAGGACCCCCTGTTGTAACTCGAAGGACCCCCCGTTGTAACTCGAACGACCCCCTGTTGTTAGTCCAAGGACCCCCCGTTGTAACTCGAAGGACCCCCTGTTGTTAGTCCAAGGACCCCCCGTTGTAACTCGAACGACCCCCTGTTGTTAGTCCAAGGACCCCCCGTTGTAACTCGAAGGACCCCCCGTTGTAACTCGAAGGACCCCCCGTTGTTACTCCAAGGACCCCCTGTTGTTACTCCAAGGACCCCCTGTTGTTACTCCAAGGACCCCCTGTTGTTACTCCAAGGACCCCCTGTTGTAACTCGAAGAACCCCCCGTTGTAACTCGAAGAACCCCCCGTTGTAACTCGAAGGACCCCCTGTTGTAACTCGAAGGACCCCCCGTTGAAGCTCTCTGGTTGACATTGTTTGTGTTTTTACTTGATGTCATCCTCGTTGGCGAAGATGATCACTCCTCTGGCGTTACTCGTCTCCATAAGACGGTTGATGATTTTGTCAAACTCTCCGGCTGTTGGCTCGCGGGGAATCTTCACTGACTGAGCAATACACACCCCGCCTGGCAGAGAGACAGACAGGTTTATATTACATCTAACTGTCAGCCTGACAGAGAGGCAGACAGGCTTACAATATATCTAACAGTCAGCCTGACAGAGAGACAGACAGGTTTATATTACATCTAACTGTCAGCCTGACAGAGAGACAGATTTACTGTGAGACAGACAGACAAAGAGACAGACAGGTTTATATTACATCTAACAGTCAGCCTGACAGAGAGACAGACTGGTTTACTGTGAGAGAGACAGATAGACAGAGAGACATACAGGTTAACTATGAGACAGACAGACAGAGATAGACAGACAGGTTTACTGTGAAACAGACAGACAGAGAGACAGACAGGTTAACTGTGAGACAGACAGACAGACACAGCGAGAGAGACTGGCACCCATACCTGTTTATATTAACATCTTGAACATTTATAAGACCTGAGTGAGACACTGGAAATGAAAATTAAATCTAAATCTAAAAGAGTTTCCTGTCTGCCACCTCGAACGTGCCGTAGAGCGAGTGTGCCGTAGAGCGAGCCATAGAGCGAGCCATAAAGCGTGCCGTAGAGCGAGCCATAGAGCGAGCGTGCCGTAGCGCGAACCATAGAGCGAGCCATAAAGCGTGCCGTAGAGCGAGCCATAGAGCGAGCGTGCCGTAGCGCGAACCATAGAGCGAGCCATAAAGCGTGCCGTAGAGCGAGCCATAGAGCGAGTGTGCCGTAGAGCGAGCCATAGAGCGTGCCGTAGCGCCATTGTGCCGTAGAGCGAGCGTGCCGTAGCGCGAGCGTGCCGTAGAGCGAGCGTGCCGTAGCGCGTGCAGCTCAGCACATTAAACGTAACCATCACATAACGGTCGCTGTTTCACAGTGTTAAAAAGAACGCTATATTAAACTTAACCTTCACCTTTTGCCGCCTTAACTTAACCGTCACGTACCGGTGATGGTCACATACAGATTGTTGTTTCTCAGCGTTAAATAAAACGTCATATTTCATCAAGTTATCGTACGAACACGTTGATGAGAATCAATGCTCACACATGAATACCGTTAACGTAGAAAATGCGTAACCTTAAAGGTCCAATATGTAATACTGACAGCTACCGTTACTGAAAAGAGTCGTCTCCCCCGACCCCTCCTCCCCAGCGTCGAAGTTCACCAGGTTGAGAACGCTAAGCGCCCAATGTCACACAATGTCAATGTTAGCTTGATGCTAGTCTCGCATTGCCAGACATTACTCCACAGAGCAGCGGAGTTGCTAGATGCTGCTATGTTGACGGTTCTAAAAGCCCGTGCTCTCGCGGAGCTCTGTACGCGGCTGACAGTCACCTTTTCTGGACTTAAACATACACGCCAACTTTCCTAAAGCCAAGTGGCGTGTTATCTGTACGCATTTTGAGCTATCCGCGTGTATGTCTACGCTGTATACAGCGGACGGCAGTCTGCAACGTCACAGCGTAAACATACACGCCACGTGGCACGATTACGAAAAGAAAACCGGGTTGGCTTAAGGAAACGCCACACACACGGGACACCGTGTGTGTGGCGTGGCGCTCTTCAGTGTGAAAGACGTCACTGCAACAGCCGCTACAAAGACCGCAACCTCACGGTCGTCTGTACCCAGGGCACAGTCCCTGTCTGTCGGCTACGCCCACTGAACAGAAGCGGGGGAACAATTTCGGCAGGGGGGAGTCCTACTAGTCGGTACTACTACTTCCAGACCCGTTATACAGCTTGTCTATACACTGTACAGTCAGTACATTACACGTTATGGTTGCATGCCAGTTTGTAAGAAAGTGGGAATCATCTTACTGTCCAACATATCATAACCTTGAAGCTGGCGATGGTAACGTTAGCCACAATAACATAACGTTACATTCATCGCAAAGCGACCTGTAGAGAAGACGGTGTCCCAATCCAACAATTCAGGCTACGGGGCTACTTCGTTTTGCCAAAGTTAAATTGCATGTTTCCATTATGAGGAAGTCAAACTTGCGGTTTCTGGCACGTGTCATGGATCCTACGTTAGCAGTTAGCGTGTATGAGCATGGCTAGCATCAACTTACCATGTTTCCTTAATATCTGATGTCATTTTTTGATTAATAAAGTCAATATATTACATATTGCACCTTCAAGAGGAACTGTTGCTCTCATAACATGTATTGATTCATTAAAAGGTGCAGTAGGTAAGCCTTATAAAACTAACTTTCTGTCATATTTGCTGAAACTGACCCTATGTTCCAGTAGAACTACATGAAGCAGGTCATTTAAAAATAAATCCAGCTCCTCTGGCTCCACCTACAGCCTGTAGTGCGATTTGCAAAATCCACCGCTCCCTGTTCAGATGCACCAATCAGGGTGTATATGCTCCTATAGACGCCACAAATCATGGGGCACTACCCTTGTTTAGAGATAAATGTCTTTTATTCGTGATGTCTTGGATAAGTACTTCATTACCCACAATCCTGAACAATCCCCCAGTGATGCCTCTGATTGGTGGAGCTCGTGCTGGTGAGGAGGGGGGGGTGGTCAGTACCAGATCTGTGCTGCCTGCACGATCCGTCACGAGGATTTACGACACTGCACGAATCACGATCTGTTCCACGCTTCTGCCGTTAGCCTCTGCCGGGAAGCTAACGTTAGTTTAGCTAACAGCTAATTGGGCTAACCGCTAGCTGACAGCTTGATTCAGTCTAAAATAACGTTAACTCAAACTTAACGCTGGGTAACGCCGTCTACAGCTGACGTAACAGCCGTTATATATGTTAACGGTTATTTTCAGGTTTTATTTTGAGGGTTTTTTAAAGTTATTACATGCTGTCACAGCTAGCGGTTAGCCAAATTAGCTGTTAGCTAAACTAACGTTAGCTTCCTTTGTTCAGTGGTGCGCGGTGGTTCATGGGATGAGTAGTTCCTTCGCTCTGAGATGACGATGTGTACACAGTCTTGTACCTTTTACTTTTTTGGGATTGTCTGTTCATTTTTTTACTCGAAATGATACGCTGTATGCTAATGAGTCACGTAGCGTCTGGTTAGCCTACGGCACGGTCTAGAACCCTTTATATACGGATTATTACAGACGTCAACGGGAGAAATGACGGGAAATTTACTTCAGGAACCCACGGTCTCTCAGAGGAGGGGCGGGACTGTTGAGCTCTTTCATTCTCCCTTGTGGGGGGAGGGGCTTAGGAGATTTTTTGGCTAAGTCCTGGATCTTCACAACTTACGTACGGCACATTTAACGGTGTGGTTTCTGGGAACACAGTGAGATATTCCTGAGAAGTGATATTTTGAACCCTCGTGTCGTCTTCCTGTCGACCATGAACTTTTTGGGGGGCTTTTTCTGACGTTGTTGTCCCTTTTGTTATGCTTTTGGCGCTTTTGTCACTTTTTTCAACGCTTTTAAAAAAAATGTATGGTCATTAAACCTAACGTATATGACATTTTACCTCTTTTTTAAGCTATAAAGAAGCAGAAATTATGAATTATTTTGACTAATAGTTAAGATCAGAGGATGTTGAGTGAATCACAGACTTTTTTCAAATGATAGGAAATTGAATAAAACATCCAATATTCAACAGAAGTAATCATTCATTTTATGTTAAGAATGTTGCATGGGTCCCATACAACCTACATGCGTACATACAAGTTATTTTGGGGCAATTTGGTTGTAAGAAACCCATATTTGTGATATGAAAAACTTTGAAAACGAGTCAAATTTGACCCAAAGACAACACAAGGGTTAAAATCAAGAGAAAACCAAGCTTTTAAACAACATCGCACCGACAAGATCTAGCACAGAAACTAGACGAAAAAGAACAAAAGAGAAGAGAGAAAGAATAGAGTAGAAGCCTGACACACCAGCCTCTCTGGAGATCTGCATGAAGGCTTCGACTCCGCTCTCTCCGTAGTTTCCCTCGGAGGCGAGCGTGGAGACGTAGTTCCAGCCCAGCGCTTTGACGATATCCAGCATGGCCTGAGCCTGGTACGAGTCCGGAGGAACCACCCGAGAGAAGAAGTCGTATCGGTTATTATCGCTGAGCTCTGGAGCCGTCGATGCATAGCTCACCTGAGGGATCTGAAACCAGCAATCAACCATCAGTAATTCATATTCTTTATCATCCATTTACAGTTGCATGTTGCCAAATACAAGGAAGATAAATATGAAAAAATAAAAAAAAGAATCAAAACAAATGTGTAAAAAAAGAAAATCAATAATGCGTTTTTGAAAATCGATATAGTATTGCTAAATAAAATATCGCGATACT
>CM042318.1:3470471-3487971 GCA_023566125.1 Zingel zingel
GAGACACACACAGACACACACAAAGAGACACACACACACAGAGACAAACACACACACACACAGAGACACACACACACACACACACAGTCATTAAAGGCTTTCATTAGAGACAGTAAGTCATCCAGACACAAACTGTCACAAACGGTTTTAAACATTAATCCACAAACCAGACTACTTCATCAACTTCCTGTCTGTCTGACCCTCTGTTAACCAACCAACACGTTGCACTTCTTTCACATGTTGCACAGCTCAACATTTAGAACCAAATGAACCAACATCCACATTCAACAGCACCTCAGTATAAACACACCAGAGTCTGTTCTCTGTTAACGTACAGCTGTACAACACAACCAAGCAGCAGCCAATAAGTCTGGATCAACGGAAACACATTTCCAGGATAATTGCCTGACATCGAAGTCCCTCCCCTTCCTCTCTCTGTGTGTCGCCGTTCTCAAACTCTGTTCTCTTCGGGAAACAACAACAAAAATCAAACTAGCGAGCTACACGCTGAAAATGTCAAGTTCTGAAGAACATTAGGACGGTCTAACAAGGCAGACCTGCTCGGTTCTTTCAGGGAATGATTGTAAAGATGTAATAAGAATATGTTGAGGTCATTTCCTCTCTAACTGGGAGGTTTTTGGACTGATTGGTGGGATAGCTGTGGACGAAGTACACACGGAGATACACTGGTAAGAGCCAATGAGGTGTAACCATGTATCAGCTCATTTAAATATCTCACGTTACTGTATTGTGTCAACAGTTAACTTCATGTAATATTGTACGTGGCGTTCTCTTTTGCAAGGTGCAAATGTTCCACCAAAACAAGTTCCTTCCCGAGACTATTTAGCAGAGCCACCGTCGCTGCGTCTGGAGCTCAGCGCCACACAAGTCGGTTGTGATTGGTGATTGGTTGAGTTTTTGGACTGTATATTATCTGTTGTTGTTTAATGTTATCGGGCCCCCTCCGAAAAGCTTTTAGTAGCTTATTTGGGGTTCCCCATTTCACGCGGCTTATATGATTATTGTACTTTATGAGATTGTGTTCATTGATACATTGATGAGCACGTTTTTCTCCCATCCAGGAACGCTGTGTCGACTAGTCAGACCTTCCTTCGCGCCGCTGTGGAGGAAGGTCTGGACATGTATAGGGGATAGTGAGCGAATGAATGAGGGAATGGTTACCACTCAGCTAGTGTCTCCATTACATCGATAGATGTAATAGAGATAGAGATAGAGCTGGCGATGCGTGATGAGCAACCAATTGTGTTTTTTTATTTTCAATTTGCATAATTTGTATTTACCTCAAACAGCCTGAGGATGTTGGCCACCATGATGGACACGGAGCTGGCCGACGCGCCGATCACTCCCACCACCCGCTCTGGTTTGCGGATGATGGGCGGCTCTCCGTTGGAGCAGCGGATGTCGGACGTGTCTTTCTGGATCAGCGCCTGGACGAAGGTGAGCGACTGCTCCAGGGCGTACGTGTCCCGGGAGCAGGTGTCGAGGATGCGGGCGCCCAGCGTGATGTTGGGCAGCAGTTCTGGGTCACTGTTGATCTGGTCCAGAGCGTACAGCATGGCCTCCATACGGTGGACGCCCTTCTCCTTCTTCAGCTCGCCGCAGGGAAGGCCGTGGGGGCCGCGGGAGTGGATGGGGAACAGCCCCCCCAGAGTGATGTCACCGACCAGCTTTATGGAGTGGGGGTGGAAGTGCTGGTGGGAGGCGCTCACCTGGACCAGCGGTCCACCAATCCAGAGCCAGAAAGACAGCAGGAGGCGGGGCCACAGGGAGGACGGACAGGGTGTCCATCCAATCCAGAACAAGACGTGAGGATGAGGATGATGACAGCGGTGGGGGGGGAGGGAGGAAGAGGGGGAGAGGCCTGATGATGTCATGCTGAGGGGACGTTTAGGGGAGACTGTTCATCCTGCCGTGGACACCTGGGGAGACATTAATCAATCAATCAACCAATCAATCAATCAATCAATCAATCAACCAATCAACCAATCAATCCATGGCTTCAGGAGAGGAACAGATTATTTGAATCGGATTTAGTTTTTAAACACTCAAACAGAAAAAAATATATAAATAAGATTAAAAAGGTTTCTTCTGATTAATATATATCATTAATATATACGTGAACATCATCGAAAAGCTGCAAACCCCGCGATGAAGCCATGATGGAACCGCCGTTTTTGCTAGTTCCTGCAATTTCATTGCATCAAATTGCATGAATATCCCACATATTCCATCGCATTTATTAAGAAAACGTGCCGCATAATCACGGATTTTTGCCCAAAATGATCACAAAAAGACTCCGCATTTTTCTGGAAGGACTGATATATACTGTATATACTGTATACAGTGTTGGCAAAGTTCAGTTCACACATTTTAAAATGAACTAGTTCAGTTTATAGTTGAGACTTCAACATTTTGAACTAAGTTCACAGTTCCAAAAATTAACTAGTTCATAGTTCTTTTTTTCCATATGTTGCTGCGAGCTATTATTTTTCAAAATTATTTTCACACAACTTTGTTGTGGATGTTGAATTCTTTGTTTACATCTGACATCATGTGTATGTGCTCCTTTAACCTGCCGGCATGCCATTACTGCAGAGGATCTCTTAGGAACATCAGTTGTGTTCGGCCAGTTATAGTGATGCCCATACATGCCTTGTTCACAGCATCCAGCATCCACACAGCATCGATCTCAGACAGTTCAGTCTTAAGTTCACATATGTTTTCTTTCAATTTCTTGTTTAACAGTGTCTGTTTGGAACGGGCCGATTGCTCGGTCTGTGGTATTACTGCTTGTAGAATTCTTCAAAACCAAATTGTACCCCAAAATGACTTACAGCAGGACCCCAAACCACAATGCAACTCCACTGTATAGCCTACTACTGACTTACAGCGTAGGCTACGTCTACATCAGAGGCAGACATTGTACTGCTGTATTTACCTGATAGAGAACGCTGCAGATTCAGAATGTAACACAAAATATCACAATGACAATGTGGAGTAATCAGACATTAGCGTCATGGACTCATGTATGTATGTATGTGCATGTGTGTGTGTGTGTGTGTGTGTGTGTGTGTGTGTGTGTGTGTGTGTGTGTGTGTGTGTGCGAGAGAGAGAGAGAGAGAGAGAGACATTGTCTCGTATGTTTTGATCGTTAAGGTAGTGCAACTTTGCACATTTTTGTGGGTCTGAGGTGTAGGTCACATCTTAGCTGCCAAAGCTCCGCAGCTCTCTCTCTGTCTCTGGTCCTGCTCACTGCTCAGAGGGGGAGTGGCCAGCGGCTAGAGCGGCAAAAGCCAATGTGTGCTTCTTTTACCAACGATATGTTTTGCAATTCTTATCCGAACAACGTCAAACTTGGCACTGCACTTCCTCGTGCCCGTAGCAAGACACCTGTCAAGTTTGAAATCCATCGGACTAACGGTTCAAGAGATATGCGCTTAACACCCACACAGACAGACAGACGTTCCTGCAATTCATAGATAGATGAAAGCTGGGCTTTCTACTTTACTCAAAGGCTGCAGGTCTCCGACAATACACTGCACCACCAGGTTGTCCAGCTGCGGCTGGGAGATGACAACGGAGCCGCTACTGTACGCAGTTAATGGGATTTGGGTCGAGGATCTGTCTTGACTGTCTTTTTATTTGCTTGCACATACGTTGAAAGGCTAGCCGGGTGCTTCCGTTCAGTGTGCCGTTTCAGGTCTGCTGTGGATGGGACTGAAGTGCCGATTTTCTTTTTGAAAGCCGGCGGGCAAAGTTTGCACAGAAATGTAAGATTTTTCCCATCCTCACCGACCTCGTCATAAAACTCGGTTAAATGATCATACGACGCCTACATGCTGCTTTTTGTTTTGATGACGCATGCGGCAGATTGGGTTTTTTTCCACTACATATTAAGGCTGAATCCCAATCCTCCCCTTACCCCTACTCCTTAGTTTACCCCTAGCCCTTACCCCTACTCCTTAGTTTACCCCTAGCCCTTACCCCTACTCCTTAGTTTACCCCTAGCCCTTACCCCTACTCCTTAATTTACCCCTAGCCCTTACCCCTACTCCTTAATTTACCCCTAGCCCTTACCCCTACTCCTTAATTTACCCCTAGCCCTTACCCCTACTCCTTAATTTACCCCTAGCCCTTACCCCTACTCCTTAATTTACCCCTAGCCCTTACCCCTACTCCTTAGTTTACCCCTAGCCCTTGGCCCTCGAAAAACGAGGGGTAAGGGGAAGGGGTGAAAACGGGAGAAATGGGGCGCCACTTGGTTACATCATCATACATACTAAGGCCTGTTTACGGTGCGTTTTAGCCGGGCTTTCGCCTGGAAGGCTCTATAGAAATCTGGCGCCCTGTTGAACGAAGTTAAACTGAGAGAGCGTGCCGTTCACAGACACCAGAATGAACGAGCTCTCAGTAACGTTCATCAGGCAGTAATGCAGTACGTTCAGTTCACGTTCGCCCAAAATATGAACGAGTTCAGGCACAACACTGACTGTATATATATATATATATATATATATATATATATATATATATATATATATATATATATATATATTAAACAAACAGAACATTTCCTGACATTGGACCTGAAAAATAAAAAATAAATAAATAAAAATAAAAATCGATATTAAGAAAAAATAAAGAAAATTACAATAAGAAATGTGAAATATAAAAAGTATGTACATGCATACACAGTTATACAAATGCACATCAAATTAATAGAAATAAATGATTTCAATTACGCAATACAAGTTAGAATTCACCCACAAGTTGGCATTTGCAGTGGAGCAGATTCATAAGAAACATGTAGTGACCTTTTCCGTGAATTTTCATAATCTAATTAGTTACAACACAACATTGCATCTTATTAGAGGCCCACATGTTGTGTGACACATGTCCATCTTTGCATGGAACAGAAGAAAAAGAGCGTGGAGGTTTTTTTTCTCTCATAGGCATATATTACATAATTGCAGGGCAGTGGAGGCCTAAAGGTTAGAGAAGCGAGCTTGTGACTGGGAGGTCGTCTGTTCAATCCCCAGACCGACAGGATAAAAATCTGGGTGGGGAAAGTGAAAGAGCACTGAGGTGCCCTTGAGCAAGGCCCTTAACCCCAACAGCTCCAGTGGAGCTGCTCAGTGGCCAGCAGATCAGACTGTGGTGGTACTGGGCAGCTTCCAGGTATGAATGTGATCAGATCAGACTGTGGTGGTACTGGGCAGCTTCCAGGTATGAATGTGATCAGATCAGACTGTGGTAGTACTGGGCAGCTTCCAGGTATGAATGTGATCAGATCAGACTGTGGTGGTACTGGGCAGCTTCCAGTATGAATGTGATCAGATCAGACTGTGGTAGTACTGGGCAGCTTCCAGGTATGAATGTGATCAGATCAGACTGTGGTGGTACTGGGCAGCTTCCAGGTATGAATGTGATCAGATCAGACTGTGGTGGTACTGGGCAGCTTCCAGGTATGAATGTGATCAGATCAGACTGTGGTAGTACTGGGCAGCTTCCAGTATGAATGTGATCAGATCAGACTGTGGTAGTACTGGGCAGCTTCCAGTATGAATGTGATCAGATCAGACTGTGGTAGTACTGGGCAGCTTCCAGGTATGAATGTGATCAGATCAGACTGTGGTGGTACTGGGCAGCTTCCAGTATGAATGTGATCAGATCAGACTGTGGTAGTACTGGGCAGCTTCCAGTATGAATGTGATCAGATCAGACTGTGGTAGTACTGGGCAGCTTCCAGTATGAATGTGATCAGATCAGACTGTGGTTGTACTGGGCAGCTTCCAGTATGAATGTGTAACTGTGTGAATGTGATCAGGGCGCTCCTGCAAAAGAGAGGCTACCTCTCAGTGAACATACCCTGAATAAATAAAGGTTAAATAAAAAAATAAATAATATGTGACCTTAAGGTGTGTTTATCAGCTCACTCCTTTATTTAATCAAATGTTTATTTATTCAAAAATGCTGGAAAAAGACAATTTACAATATCACACGCCACAAAAAGCTTATACACGTCTTATAACCTACAATAAACATATTTATGTTATTATTAACAGTTATGTAGTCTTATTAACACATAATTAGACAGATAGACAGACAGATAGATAGGTAGACAGATAGATATATAGATATATAGATAGATAGATATATAGATAGATAGATATATAGATAGATATATAGATATATAGATAGATAGATAGATAGATAGATAGATAGATAGATAGATAGATCATTTGAATTTGTGACACATGTCCTGCTTAACTAAAAGTTGTATTGAAATAATAATCAATAATAAGTTGAGTGATTATAAGTTCTGTCGCGGCTGCTCTCATTATAAAGTCACAGCGCGTCAGAGGGTTGGTTACATCTCAAATTAAACCAACGCCCTGAAAAATGATCTATAAGATGTAGAAACGTGACAGGAGTCGGTTCAGAGAGAAATGACAAACAGAAAACAGGGTAAGTACTAAGTATAGTCCCATACTGATGGAATAAATCAAATATACGACTTTAAAACAACTATACTGACTATTTTCACTATTGATTAATCTGCAGGTTATTTCATCGGTTGATCAATTCATCATGTGACCTATAAAACATGTTCAAATAATGAAAAATGCCCAAAGTGACCCGTGTCTTCTGTTTTCTCTGACCCACTGGAAAGGATGGAGGAAATGATTTCAGTTATTAACAAATCAAAACACAGTTACGGTGATTCATTTTCTGTGGATCTACGGACAAAAAATAAGTCCAGCAAAGAAAATAGTCTAATCATTACAATAAATAAGAACATACTTACTTTGTAAGTATTATAATTTGTCCCGTTTTCAAAGTATTTATTTTTAATATCAGAAATATGGGCTTCTTAACAACCAAATTGCCCCAAAATAGCTTGGATGATTGCTTTCATAAATTCTTTTTTGTTTTATTCAATTTCATAGCATTTGAAAAAAATATAATGTTGAAATGGTTTTAAAACAGTATTTTGACTCAACTTTGACAGATACCAGTCTGTGATTCCCTCAGCATCCTCTGATCTTAACCATCAGTCGAAATAATTCAGAATTCCAGCTTTGTTTCTGTGTTTTTAGGTATAATGTCATTTAAATGAGGTTTATTGGGTAGGTCTACACGTGCAATTTAGTGTCCCAAATTATTTCCCAAAAACTCAAGTGTCCCAAATGATGAGGGTCTTATTTGAGACAGGTTGTCCTAAATCTAACCCTAAAAAAAAAAAAAAAAAAAACGTTGAAAAGAGGGACAAAAGTGTTTAAAAAAGCGCCAAAATCACCAAAAAGGCCTAAAAGCGACAAAACGAGATAAAAAGCACCGAAAAAAGTTCATTTTTAATGTTGTCCCCGAATGGACAACAAGGTCGGCTAATGGTCGACGGGAAGACAACACGAGGGTTAATGTCTAAAATCCTAATTGTTCAATATGCTATATGTATCCTCAGGAATAATGTCACATTAACCATTTCTGTCAGATTGAACGACAGCAGCTGCATCGGTGTGACTGACTGGGTGAGTTGATCCTCGGACTGGTTGAACTGGTTAATCCTTTTATCACCAGGTTATCTTCCGAGAGAATCAGAGTGGAACTCACCGGAGCGGAGTCCCGTCTCCTCCCGGTCTCCTCCCGGTCTCCTCCCGGTCTGATGTCAGTTCGGATCCCGCTCAAACTCCTCGAACCCGCCGGTCTGCTCCGGTAAAGTCTCCACTGCTCCCGGTGAGTCCCTCGGATGTGAAACTGCTGTTCGGCTCCTCCAGTCAGTCAGTGAAAGACTGACCTGTCTGCCTGCCTGCCTGCCTGCCTTTCTGCCTGCCTGTCTGTCTGTCTGCCTGTCTGTCTGTCTGCCTGTCTGTCTCTCTCTGTCTGTGTAATTAAAACATGCACATGGACGCGACACTCTCTCTGCTCTCTGTGGGGGGATTTCAGTCAGAGTGGATCATCTGTGTCAGAGAACATCTCTGATCGTCGATTAAGCGTTTTAGTCGACAGTGACCTCTGCTGCTCGGTGTCTAAATGCTAACTTTGCGTGAATTTATAGGAGAAATCTACAGACACAAGTCAAACAGTAGTCAAAAACAAAAAGGCAAAATTATATTTTTGCCTGTAGCCTATTGTCTCCCACTGTGAGTCATGACTGCCTGTTTACCTGCAGGCTCAGACAGGTGTTCAGTGTTTACCTCCTGATGTTTAAACTCACTTTGATCTTCGCATACATGCACACACACACACACACACACACACACACACACACACACACACACACACACACTCACACTCACACACACACACACACACACACTCACACTCACACACACACACTCACACTCACACTCACACTCACACTCACACTCACACACTCACACTCACACTCACACTCTCACACACACACACACACACACACACACACACACACACACACAGTCGCTGTGGGAACAGAGGCATGTAAATATTTACTGACATGTTTCTACAAAGACAAAAAAAAAAAACTTCAGTTATGGAGTCAACAAGTCAACATTAAACAGCAGCATGAGCCGCTTTCCGACCGGAGGGATTATTGCAGTTCCTAGAACATAACGTTCCTAGACCTTAACGTTCCTAGACCTTAACGTTCCTAGACCTTAACGTTCCTAGAACATAACGTTCCTAGACCTTAACGTTCCTAGACCTTAACGTTCCTAGAACATAACGTTCCTAGACCTTAACGTTCCTAGAACCTAACGTTCCTAGACCTTAACGTTCCTAGAACATAACGTTCCTAGACCTTAACGTTCCTAGAACATAACGTTCCTAGACCTTAACGTTCCTAGAACATAACGTTCCTAGAACATAACGTTCCTAGACCTTAACGTTCCTAGAACATAACGTTCCTAGACCTTAACGTTCCTAGACCTTAACGTTCCTAGAACGTAACGTTCCTAGACCTTAACGTTCCTAGACCTTAACGTTCCTAGACCTTAACGTTCCTAGAACATAACGTTCCTAGACCTTAACGTTCCTAGACCTTAACGTTCCTAGAACATAACGTTCCTAGACCTTAACGTTCCTAGAACATAACGTTCCTAGACCTTAACGTTCCTAGGACTTAACGTTCCTAGAACATAACGTTCCTAGACCTTAACGTTCCTAGAACATAACGTTCCTAGACCTTAACGTTCCTAGAACATAACGTTCCTAGACCTTAACGTTCCTAGAACATAACGTTCCTAGAACATAACGTTCCTAGACCTTAACGTTCCTAGAACATAACGTTCCTAGACCTTAACGTTCCTAGACCTTAACGTTCCTAGAACGTAACGTTCCTAGACCTTAACGTTCCTAGACCTTAACGTTCCTAGACCTTAACGTTCCTAGACCTTAACGTTCCTAGAACATAACGTTCCTAGACCTTAACGTTCCTAGACCTTAACGTTCCTAGAACATAACGTTCCTAGACCTTAACGTTCCTAGAACATAACGTTCCTAGACCTTAACGTTCCTAGACCTTAACGTTCCTAGAACATAACGTTCCTAGACCTTAACGTTCCTAGAACATAACGTTCCTAGACCTTAACGTTCCTAGAACGTAACGTTCCTAGACCTTAACGTTCCTAGAACGTAACGTTCCTAGACCTTAACGTTCCTAGACCTTAACGTTCCTAGACCTTAACGTTCCTAGAACATAACGTTCCTAGACCTTAACGTTCCTAGACCTTAACGTTCCTAGATCTTAACGTTCCTAGAACATAACGTTCCTAGAACCCTTTTTTTTCTCCTGTTCCGACTGGACCAATTTTGGGATTATTAAGTTCCTCTGACTCTTTCAGCTCCTACTTCAGGGCAGGCTCTTTTCCCTTTTCCCTTTTCCACATAGTGGAGGTTAGATGGCTGTGTTATAATAACAAAAGGTCAGTTCTTATGGCCAAAACTGGTTTTGGGGGAGAGTAGTTAGTAGAACTGTTTAGAAGTGGACAGTTCCTATAACTAGGTTCCTGGAACTACTTGGTCAGAAAGAGGCTATAGACTGAAAAAAACGTGTCTGAGAAGTGAAGCCGATGCTGGAGCTCCTTAAAGCTGCGTTCTCTGTAACGTCCAGCAGGGGGCGACTCCACCGGCTCCAAAAAGAAGTCTGTTTCTATAGAAGTCTCTGAGAAAATGAGCCGACTTCTCTCTTGATTTATTACCTCAGTAAACATTTTCATAATGAGTTGATGGTCTCAATCGCTAGTTTCAAGTCTTCTTCAACACAGCATGATGTTCATTTAGTGAATGATGCTCCCATTTATTTTAAAACAGGCGATAAAACAGGGGATGCTTTAGGACCTGTCAATTTCCTACCCCTTCATGATGCTGCCTCTGAAAGACAGGATGTCTGACATGTCTGAATCTGATGATCTGAGTGATGGCCGTGATGCTGAAGTAAAAAAAAAAAGATACTTCATCAAGAGGAGCTGAGTACAGGACGAGGGTGTGGGTCTTGGCATTACCGTCTGAGGGGCACCAGCGACATGGGCCTGGATGATGATGGACAGTCCTCCAATGCCCAGGATGTAGAGCATGTTGAATTGATTGATTAGGGGCCGGTTGAAATGCCACCCCTCCCCAATGACCCAACACCGCCTGATAATCAGGATGAGGAGTTGCCTAGTCTAGCGAATGAGGCTCATTGAGTTGTGTCAGGTCGAGAGCAGGCCGGTTATTTAAGCCCTCTGTAAGTTTCCTTTTTCTTATGGGCTAATACCATTTTTTTCTTGTCTTCTTTACGGTACTATGATGATACATAGTATGGAGGTATGTCCTCCTGATGTGTTGTTTTTGAAAGACACATTTTTTATTTTCTACAGGGGCCGGGGCACATCGCTACGCTCTGTAGCGGCTTCTCCAGCAGGCTGAACCGGCTTCCTCCCTCCCTTCCCTGAAAAAAACAATAAATTCTTGAATATCGCGGCTCGGCTAAGGCTCATAGAGACTCGGCGTGTCCCCTTTTTTTTGTCTAGCCATCACACATCCAGGTAGCGATGTGGCCCGGGCGGGGAAGGGAGGGAGGAAGCCGGTTCAGCCTGCTGGAGAAGCCGCTACAGTGCGTAGCGATGTGCCCGGCCCATATTCAAGAATTGATTGTTTTTTTCGTCTGCTATATTTCACCACTGAATTAATTTCTGAGACTGTTTTATGCGAGACATTAACTGTGTACAGTTTGAATATGGGCAGTTTTACAAACATGTATGGCCAATTGCACATTTGCTCTGATATGTTGTCGGACTTGGAAGCTCCAGTCTTAGGTGACAGCCAGCTGGCGGTGGCCGGGATCGCTTGCTTACTGGTCGGCCAGTAGGCTAATGCTCAGAGACTCAGCTGGAAGTGGTTTCAGACCCCCCACCACACCTGTCACTTCTAAATGAAAAGCTTAATGTTAAATCGAAATGTAAAATCTTAAAATGTCAATGACAAATTGAAAATTATAAAAGGCAAAGGCTAAAATAAAATATATATATTTTTTTTCTATTTGAGATTTTAATTTAAGTATTTCCATTTAAGCTTTTACATTTCACATTTAATTATGGCATGATTTTTCCTAGTAGTGTAGTAAAATAATACTATTTTTAATTTGATCTTGCTTCGTTTTCTCTTTGGACTTTCAATTTGAATTATGAATAAATATATCCTCCATAAGTTAACGTTAGTTTAGCTAACAGCTAATTCGGCTAACCGCTAGCTGACAGCTTGAGTCAGTCTAAAATAACCAGTCCCTCCAGGATTTCGCAGCCTTTTTTTGAGATTGTTGCGGCCCAAAATGCCTGATTTTGCGGGAGCTTTTGTAAAAAGTTGCGATGTCTTTTGTATGTTTGTTGCAATTAAGTTGCAGGAGACAGTGAAAGTTGCAAAAAAGTTGCGATTTTTTAAAAACTTTTGTATAGTTCTTTAAAAATAAAAAGGAAACTCGTTTCGGGGAGAATAAAACTACTCATGTGGATGCGCCGACAGTGTTGTTGTCTTTCCTACTTTGTGCTGCAACTGCTGCACAGCATTTCCCCCTTGGGGATAAATAAAGCTCTATCTTATCTTTTCTCATTTTGGCGCAGCAGTCATCAAGTGCTCTCAAACTGTTATTACGGAGTTATTTCTACACATTTAACATGTTGCAAAGCTGTCTGTCATCGCGAGGACTTCTTGTTTGTGCTCACATGGCAGGAAGAAAGGGGGACACGGAGGTAAAACGTGTGTTTGAAGGACAGGTAGAGACTAGAGATGGTCCGATACCATTTTTTTCTTCCCGATACTGATTCTGATACCTGAACTTGCGTATCGGCCGATACCGATCCGATACCAGTGTGTCATATATGTCATTATGTTTTAACAGCTGTATACTACTATCTCTGTATGATATGATGTATAACAGCTGTATACTACTATCTCTGTATGATATGATGTATAACAGCTGTATACTACTATCTCTGTATGATATGATGTATAACAGCTGTATACTACTATCCCTGTATGATGATATGATGTATAACAGCTGTATACTACTATCCCTGTATGATGATATGATGTATAACAGCTGTATACTACTATCCCTGTATGATGATATGATGTATAACAGCTGTATACTAATATCCCTGTATGGATGTGATATGATATATAACAGCTGTATACTACTATCCCTGTATGATATGATGTATAACAGCTGTATACTACTATCCCTGTATGATGATATGATGTATAACAGCTGTATACTACTATCCCTGTATGATGATATGATGTATAACAGCTGTATACTACTATCCCTGTATGATGATATGATGTATAACAGCTGTATACTACTATCCCTGTATGGATATGATGTATAACAGCTGTATACTACTATCCCTGTATGATGATATGATGTATAACAGCTGTATACTACTATCCCTGTATGATGATATGATGTATAACAGCTGTATACTACTATCCCTGTATGATGATATGATGTATAACAGCTGTATACTACTATCCCTGTATGATGATATGATGTATAACAGCTGTATACTACTATCCCTGTATGATGATATGATGTATAACAGCTGTATACTACTATCCCTGTATGGATGATATGATGTATAACAGCTGTATACTACTATCCCTGTATGATGATATGATGTATAACAGCTGTATACTACTATCCCTGTATGGATGATATGATGTATAACAGCTGTATACTACTATCCCTGTATGATGATATGATGTATAACAGCTGTATACTACTATCCCTGTATGATGATATGATGTATAACAGCTGTATACTACTATCCCTGTATGATGATATGATGTATAACAGCTGTATACTACTATCCCTGTATGATGATATGATGTATAACAGCTGTATACTACTATCCCTGTATGATGTGATATGATGTATAACAGCTGTATACTACTATCCCTGTATGATGATATGATGTATAACAGCTGTATACTACTATCCCTGTATGGATGATATGATGTATAACAGCTGTATACTACTATCCCTGTATGATGTGATATAATTTCTATCTTTGTTGACGGTCTGGTTCAGGTTAAACTCTTTGTGAAACATGAACTCTCCAGAACTTTCTGTTATTCTCCAGTTTGACAGTCAGTTATAACGGAGAAAGAACATCAATGAACTACTTTAACGTAGATTTTCTTTAGGGCTTTATTACGTGGTATCGGATCGGTGCATTAACTCCAGTACTTCCCGATACCGATACCAGCGCTTTAGGCAGTATCGGAGCCAATACCGACACTGGTATCGGTATTGGCTCATCTCTAGTAGAGACACAAAAGCAGATTAGAAAAAAACTCTTGGGAGTTATAACTTCTGTTACATGAATGTAGATTTATTTACAACATTTTATACAGAGAGATATAAAAAGGTGTGGTGACAGAATAACCACCGGGACAGCGTGATGATCAGTAGATGATAAAACCAGAGAGTTAAAAAGGTAAAACATGAGACTTAATAAGCTCGTTAAGTCGGGTACAGAAGACTTAATGAGTAGGGGTGTCACAATTCTCCAAATCCACGATTCGATTTTCGATTTTAGCAAGTCAAGTCTCGATTTAAAACTTTCTTTTCAGCAGTGACGGCAATGGCACAAATGAAGCCACTAGATGGCAGAAGGGTTCTTTACAACAACAGTTTGAGTTCCTCAGAGTTTAAGATGCACAGCTAAACGCACCATTAGTTTAACGAGGTGCACATGAACGCATCATGGAATCCCATCGGAGCCCACATGCTTTACCTTCGTTGTTTGTTTCCATAACTCTCTCACGGGAAGGCTGAATGTTACCACACGGTGACTTCAGGGGAGTTCTGCTGTTTCTCTGTCATCTCTGACTCCGGCAGTGGCCACGGAGTCTGGAAAAGAGCAGCTGCAGGCTACCGCTAACATCACGTTACCCTGTGTCTTTAGCTGCATGCTACTAGCTGCTAAGCTAAGGTTACCCCAGTGTCTTTAGCTGCATGTTATCGACCGGTAAGCTACGCTGTGTCTTTTTTTTTTCTTCGACCATGCGCAGGTAGGCAAGGCTGGAGAAAGAGAGAGAGAGAGAGAGAGAGACAGAGAGAGAAAATACTGGGGTGATCGCCGACATTGCTTTTGATTCAGATAGTCAAAATCGAAAGCTCATTTTGAAAGATTTTTGATTTAATATTGAAATCGTGACACCCATGATAACGATTTCGTCAAGGCAGGAACAAAAGACTTAACCCTTGTGTTGACTTCGGGTCACGTTGGCCCGTTTTCAATTTTTGTTTTATATCAGAAAATATGGGACGTAGAAATAAGCGCTGAAAATGTGTAGAAGAAAAAGTTGATTTAAAACGTCGGAAAAAGCAAAAACAAACTGAAAAAAAGGCGTCAAAAACGTCGAAAAATGCTTTTTTCAAGGTTGACGGGAAGACAACACAAGGGTTAAGCTCGCTGAGTGAGTTATAGAAGACTTAGAGGCAAAAACACCAGAATTTGAAGTAGTGTGAAACCTCTTCCTGCAGCACTCCCTCTCCTCCCTTATTGTTGCACGCGGGACGCAATGCAGAACAGCCAATAGGAACGCTCTCTCTCCAAAAATGACCTGTGATTGGCCAAAGTCTCCAACTGCAAAAACAAACTGCCTACCACGGCTTTAACGAGCTTGTTAAGGCGGGAATAGATGACTAAACTAACTCAAGTGGCGAATCAGAATTCAGATGGCTCCGCCCCCTGCTCAGACTGGCCTGTGATTGGTTGGTAAAGGGTTATAGCATGTCACCAGTTCATCACAATCTGCTCCCTGTTTCCATCAAAACCATCGTGTCCAACAGCCAATCGGCTGTCTCTCTGCTCTCACTCTGACTGTTTGGAGTTGAAAATCTTGGCAAGCAGCGAGACATTTGATTGGCTCTTCTGCTGTATGAGGCGGGCCTTGCTCAGGTGCTTCTGGGTAACGGAGTCTCTCTTCTTCTTCTTCTTCGTCTGGATCTCCTCCTCTGTCTGACGCTGCGTGAAGTCCCACGTCCGCTCGTCCACCTGACGACCACAAATAAAGTTTAAGAACAAACACGAGACAAATAAAGTTTAACGACAAACACGAGACCGCGTCAGAGACGCCACAACTCAGAGCAACTTCCTGTCCGTGTGTCCCGTGGGTTAGTCCACTGCCAGGCCTCTTTAGGAGACTAGCGGGACGCCCTGAGTGCGTTGATCCCAACGGGAGAAGTGAACGTGAACACAGATTATGAGCGATTCTTTCGCCCCGTAGTCACCAAAGTAAATATTGGAGCCATTCTTCAACAAGCCACATCTCTCCAGAACAGTCAGACGGACACATCAGGAGAACATTAACCTCGTTTGAGACCTGTTTCTGTCTCAGGAACAAACTCTCGCGAGATCTGGCAACACAGAGAAGCTAACGTCAGCTAACGGCCCTGACACACCAGCCCGATAATCGGCCGTCGGACAGTCTGGCGAGGTCGGTGACTCGAGCCTGTTCGTCCGTCCGAGGAGCCGTCGGCCTTCATTTTGGCCGACCTGACTTGCTGGGTCGGAGGGCGGGCAGTCGGACTCAATGACCAATCTGATTGGTGGAGCGCTAGCCCTTGACTAGCGAATCAGTGCACTTATGTTACAACACTTACCGGAAATTACAGGCGGGATGAGCCCGACGAACGCCTCTGACGAAAATCTTTCAAACTGACATACAGATTCAGCAACTGCACGGCCCGTTTCTCGCTTAAAATGTTTTCAGAAACGCGTTTCGGTGAACTATTTTTGTAAAATACGAGCTTGTATTCCGATCGGCCGCCATTATTGTTCGGGTTTGAAATCCGGGAGCAGCCAGACCCGCGTGTCTTGTTCGTGATTTCCGCCACCTGCTGTTAAGGAGACGTATAATGTCTCGCGCACGCGCAGAACGTACGATCAAGTCGGCGTCTCTTCGGTGAGTTCTGAGGCACTTTTTGGACCTCGGGGAGACTGATCTGTCCGACGCTCGGCCGTCAGGATGGCGTGTCAGAGACTTAACTGTCACCAACGCCCTAATAAAACTAATCTCCGTGATGATAAAGATGTCTTTTAGTTGTGTGAATGTCTAACTTTAGCAAAAGAAAATAATAAATTATAAAAATCTAACTTTTCATCCACCCACACGACGTTCACTAGACGTTTAAACGGGGACACGTCCGTTTCGGAGACAGGACGTGAGGACCGTTTCACACTGTTGGTGCAGCGGGTAATGTGCTCTCTTTGGCCATGGAGGACCTGTGACCGTGTGTAGTTTAAAGTTCACCTGTTGTCCGTCTTTCTGTCTCTTCCTCCTCACGTTGTCCATGTGAGCGCTCTTATCCACGTTGTTCAGGTAGAAGTTAGTTTCTCTCTTGGCCTGGGACACTTCGGTCCGGAGTCTCTGCTGCAGGACCGTCTGCTCGTAGGCCAAGCGCTCGCTCAGGTGAGTCCACTGGAACCTGTGCAGGTACTACAGACAGACAGACAGGCAGACAGAAAGGCAGGTAGAGAGACAGACATGTTGAGAGACAGACAGGCAGGCAGAGAGACAGACAGGTAGAGAGACACAGACAGAAAGGCAGGTAGAGAGACACACAGACAGGTAGAGAGACACACAGACAGGTAGGCAGGCAGAGAGAAGGACAGACAGGTAGAGAGGCAGACAGGCAGAGAGACAGACAGACAGGTAGAGAGACACAGACAGGCAGAAAGGTAGAGAGACAGACAGACAGGCAGAGAGACACACAGACAGGTAGGCAGGCAGAGAGACAGACAGACAGGTAGAGAGACAGACAGGTAGAGAGACACAGACAGGCAGAAAGGTAGAGAGACAGACAGACAGGCAGAGAGACACACAGACAGGTAGGCAGGCAGAGAGACAGACAGACAGGCAGAGAGACAGACAGACAGAGATAGACAGGTAGAGAGACAGACAGGTAGAAAGACATACATACATACAGACAGACAGACAGAGAGACAAA
>CM042318.1:3492971-3510471 GCA_023566125.1 Zingel zingel
AATCTTAACGTGTAAAGTAACTAGTAACTAAAGTAACTAGTAACTAAAGCTGGAACAGATGAATGTAGCGGAGTAACTAAAGTAACTAGTAACTAAAGTAACTAGTGACTAAAGCTGTAACAGATGAATGTAGCGGAGTAACTAAAGTAACTAGTAACTAAAGCTGGAACAGATGAATGTAGCGGAGTAACTAAAGTAACTAGTAACTAAAGCTGGAACAGATGAAGGTAGTGGAGTAACTAAAGTAACTAGTAACTAAAGCTGGAACAGATGAATGTAGCGGAGTAACTAAAGTAACTAGTAACTAAAGCTGGAACAGATGAATGTAGCGGAGTAACTAAAGTAACTAGTAACTAAAGCTGTAACAGATGAATGTAGTGGAGTAACTAAAGTAACTAGTAACTAAAGCTGTAACAGATGAATGTAGCGGAGTAACTAAAGTAACTAGTAACTAAAGCTGTAACAGATGAATGTAGTGGAGTAACTAAAGTAACTAGTAACTAAAGCTGTAACAGATGAATGTAGTGGAGTAACTAAAGTAACTAGTAACTAAAGCTGGAACAGATGAATGTAGCGGAGTAACTAAAGTAACCAGTAACTAAAGCTGGAACAGATGAATGTAGTGGAGTAACTGAAGTAACTAGTAACTAAAGCTGGAACAGATGAATGTAGCGGAGTAACTAAAGTAACTAGTAACTAAAGCTGTAACAGATTAATGTAACGGAGTAACTAAAGTAACTAGTAACTAAAGCTGGAACAGATGAATGTAACGGAGTAACTAAAGGAACTAGTAACTAAAGTAACTAGTAACTAAAGCTGGAACAGATGAATGTAGTGGAGTAACTAAAGTAACTAGTAACTAAAGCTGGAACAGATGAATGTAGTGGAGTAACTGAAGTAACTAGTAACTAAAGCTGGAACAGATTAATGTAACGGAGTAACTAAAGTAACTAGTAACTAAAGCTGGAACAGATGAATGTAGCGGAGTAACTAAAGTAACTAGTAACTAAAGTAACTAGTAACTAAAGCTGGAACAGATGAATGTAGCGGAGTAACTAAAGTAACTAGTAACTAAAGTAACTAGTAACTAAAGCTGTAACATGAATGTAGCGGAGTAACTAAAGTAACTAGTAACTAAAGCTGGAACAGATGAATGTAGCGGAGTAACTAAAGTAACTAGTAACTAAAGCTGGAACAGATGAATGTAGTGGAGTAACTAAAGTAACTAGTAACTAAAGCTGGAACAGATGAATGTAGCGGAGTAACTAAAGTAACTAGTAACTAAAGCTGGAACAGATGAATGTAACGGAGTAACTAAAGTAACTAGTAACTAAAGCTGGAACAGATTAATGTAGTGGAGTAACTAAAGTAACTAGTAACTAAAGTAACTAGTAACTAAAGCTGTAACAGATGAATGTAGTGGAGTAACTAAAGTAACTAGTAACTAAAGCTGTAACAGATTAATGTAGTGGAGTAACTAAAGTAACTAGTAACTAAAGTTACTAGTAACTAAAGTAACTAGTAACTAAAGCTGGAACAGATGAATTAGATGGAGTAGAAGTAGGAAGTGGCATGAAGAGAAAAGACTCAAGAAAAGTACAAGTACCTCAACATCTGGACTGAAGTGCAGTAATGGAGTAAATGTACTTAGTTACTTTGCACTGCTGTGAATGAGTGAGTGACGTCAGCCTGACTTTACTGATATGTTCAATATGTATTTATTATCGATAACTACGTCACTACGTGTCCATAAAGTATAGAAACTGTCCTTTAATCCCGATAGCGTGATCATTAATGAATAATCATCTGAGAGCAGACTGCAGTAATATCATCAGCTGATTGTTGTTTATGGAGCCGAATCACTTCCGGATTCTCTTCCTTTCACATTAAAACGTTCGAACGTAACAAACGTTCCTGTGATTACGTATTTTTTTTATGAATGAATATAAATCTCACCTTCAGTTTGATTTTAGGATCTTCATCAACACACAGCGGTGCTCGCTCTCACGTGCGGAACCTCCGTCGCGTCTCAATGACGACACCGTAGCGTCAAGTGAACGAAAGTCAGCGGATTTACAACTTCCGGTTATGCCTTCAAAATAAGACTTTAAAATTATTTTTTTATTTTTATTTTATTTTTTAAAAATAAATATTTTTTTATTTCTTTTATTTTTTCATCAAAATAAGAATTTTTTTCTTTTATTTTTTCATCAAAATAAGAATTTTTTTCTTTTATTTTTTCATCAAAATAAGACTTTTTAAAAAAAAAGTTATTATTTTTATTTTATTTCTTAAAAATAAATATTTTTTTATTTCTTTTATTTTTTCATCAAAATAAGATTTTTTTTCTTTTATTTTTTCTTTCTTCAAAATAACACATTTTTGAATGTAATTTTTTTAGTCCTTCAAAATAAGACTATTCATTTTTCTTCAAAATAAGACTCTGGGAACAGCTCTCTTCTGTTTTACTTTATCATACTGACATCCATTAACAATTTCTATGTATTTTGGGTGAGTTACAAGTCATAAAAGCCCAAATTGTGGGAGTTATTAAAGTTTATTATTATATTATCAGCAGATTCACCAAAGAATTTCTCTGAAAAAAAAACAAACAAACACCTAAATTCAACACAAATAAATATTAATTATGAATGTATGATTGGAAATGTAGTCTCTCTCTCTAAAAGGTATTCAGGACCTCTAAAAAAAAGAATCACTTGTTTTTATCACTGCTCTTCGAACACATTTACAGCGTTATCTCTTTGAGTCTTCTTACATTTAACAAAACCTCTTCTGTTGTGAATTATAAAATGTTCAGAGGTAGTTCAGATCCAGGCTACATAATAAAAGAAGAAGACAGTCAGTTCCTCCAGAAAAACGTGATTATGCGATCGCATATTTCATAATCAGCCAATGGCATTTTTTAAGAAAACGTGCTGCATAATCACGGATTTTTGCCCAAAACAATCACAAAAAAACTCCACATTTTTCTGGAAGGACTGGACAGAGATATATTTTGTTATATGTTAAAGTTACATTGTGTAAGATTTCTTCCATCTAGTGGTGAAATTGTATATTACAACTAACTGAATATTACTTTCTAGCCCTTCCTCCTACGGCGGCCGAACCCAAAATGATCTCTTAGTATCTCCATCGTTTACACGCAGCTGTTCTAGCCACTCCAAGATTAACTTTGGTCTTGTTGCTTTGCCTGTCGCGTTGTCGTTTTAATTCTCTTTTTCGCTTCCCTGGCGAGTAATCTCCCCTGGCATTCATCACGGTGCCACTGAGTGTAAAAAGGCGAAAGATGGCTAATATATTATGAAGATGGAGGTATGTCCCTCTTTGGCTAATGTATTATAAAGATGGAGGTATGTCCCTCTTTGGCTAATGTATTATAAAGATGGAGGTATGTCCCTCTTTGGCTAATGTATTATAAAGACGGAGGTATGTCCCTCTTTGGCTAATGTATTATAAAGATGGAGGTATGTCCCTCTTTGGTTAATGTATTATAAAGACGGAGGTATGGCCCTCTTTGGCTAATGTATTATAAAGATGGAGGTATGTCTCTTTGGTTAATGTATTATAAAGATGGAGGTATGTCTCTTTGGTTAATGTATTATAAAGATGGAGGTATGTCCCTCTTTGGCTAATGTATTATAAAGATGGAGGTATGTCCCTCTTTGGTTAATGTATTATGAAGATGGAGGTATGTCCCTCTTTGGTTAATGTATTATAAAGACGGAGGTATGGCCCTCTTTGGCTAATGTATTATAAAGATGGAGGTATGTCTCTTTGGTTAATGTATTATAAAGATGGAGGTATGTCTCTTTGGTTAATGTATTATAAAGATGGAGGTATGTCCCTCTTTGGTTAATGTATTATAAAGATGGAGGTATGTCCCTCTTTGGCTAATGTATTATAAAGATGGAGGTATGTCCCTCTTTGGTTAATGTATTATGAAGATGGAGGTATGTCCCTCTTTGGTTAATGTATTATAAAGATGGAGGTATGTCTCTCTTTGGTTAATTATTATAAAGATGGAGGTATGTCCCTCTTTGGTTAATGTATTATAAAGACGGAGGTATGTCCCTCTTTGGTTAATGTATTATAAAGATGGAGGTATGTCCCTCTTTGGTTAATGTATTATAAAGATGGAGGTATGTCCCTCTTTGGTTAATGTATTATAAAGATGGAGGTATGTCCCTCTTTGGTTAATGTATTATAAAGATGGAGGTATGGCCCTCTTTGGCTAATGTATTATAAAGATGGAGGTATGTCTCTTTGGTTAATGTATTATAAAGATGGAGGTATGTCTCTCTTTGGCTAATGTATTATAAAGATGGAGGTATGTCCCTCTTTGGTTAATGTATTATAAAGATGGAGGTATGTCTCTCTATGGTTAATGTATTATAAAGATGGAGGTATGTCTCTTTGGTTAATGTATTATAAAGATGGAGGTATGTCTCTTTGGTTAATGTATTATAAAGATGGAGGTATGTCCCTCTTTGGCTAATGTATTATAAAGATGGAGGTATGTCCCTCTTTGGTTAATGTATTATAAAGACGGAGGTATGGCCCTCTTTGGCTAATGTATTATAAAGATGGAGGTATGTCCCTCTTTGGTTAATGTATTATAAAGATGGAGGTATGTCCCTCTTTGGTTAATGTATTATAAAGATGGAGGTATGGCCCTCTTTGGTTAATGTATTATAAAGATGGAGGTATGGCCCTCTTTGGTTAATGTATTATAAAGACGGAGGTATGTCTCTTTGGCTAATGTATTATAAAGATGGAGGTATGTCTCTTTGGCTAATGTATTATAAAGATGGAGGTATGTCTCTTTGGCTAATGTATTATAAAGATGGAGGTATGTCTCTTTGGCTAATGTATTATAAAGATGGAGGTATGTCCCTCTTTGGTTAATGTATTATAAAGACGAAGGTATGTCCCTCTTTGGCTAATGTATTTTAAAGATGGAGGTATGTCCCTCTTTGGCTAATGTATTATAAAGATGGAGGTATGTCCCTCTTTGGTTAATGTATTATAAAGACGGAGGTATGTCCCTCTTTGGCTAATGTATTTTAAAGATGGAGGTATGTCCCTCTTTGGCTAATGTATTATAAAGATGGAGGTATGTCCCTCTTTGGTTTATGTATTATGAAGATGGAGGTATGTCCCTCTTTGGCTAATGTATTATAAAGACGGAGGTATGTCCCTCTTTGGTTAATGTATTATAAAGACGGAGGTATGTCCCTCTTTGGCTAATGTATTTTAAAGACGGAGGTATGTCCCTCTTTGGTTAATGTATTATAAAGACGGAGGTATGTCCCTCTTTGGCTAATGTATTTTAAAGACGGAGGTATGTCCCTCTTTGGTTAATGTATTATAAAGACGGAGGTATGTCCCTCTTTGGTTAATGTATTTTAAAGATGGAGGTATGTCCCTCTTTGGTTAATGTATTATAAAGATGGAGGTATGTCTCTCTTTGGCTAATGTATTATAAAGATGGAGGTATGTCCCTCTTTGGCTAATGTATTATAAAAATGGAGGTATGTCTCTCTTTGGCTAATGTATTATAAAGATGGAGGTATGTCCCTCTTTGGCTAATGTATTATAAAGACGGAGGTATGTCCCTCTTTGGCTAATGTATTATAAAGATGGAGGTATGTCCCTCTTTGGTTAATGTATTATAAAGACGGAGGTATGGCCCTCTTTGGCTAATGTATTATAAAGATGGAGGTATGTCTCTTTGGTTAATGTATTATAAAGATGGAGGTATGTCTCTTTGGTTAATGTATTATAAAGATGGAGGTATGTCCCTCTTTGGTTAATGTATTATAAAGATGGAGGTATGTCCCTCTTTGGCTAATGTATTATAAAGATGGAGGTATGTCCCTCTTTGGTTAATGTATTATAAAGATGGAGGTATGTCCCTCTTTGGTTAATGTATTATAAAGATGGAGGTATGTCCCTCTTTGGTTAATGTATTATAAAGATGGAGGTATGTCTCTTTGGCTAATGTATTATAAAGATGGAGGTATGTCCCTCTTTGGCTAATGTATTATAAAGATGGAGGTATGTCCCTCTTTGGCTAATGTATTATAAAGACGGAGGTATGTCCCTCTTTGGTTAATGTATTATAAAGACGGAGGTATGTCCCTCTTTGGTTAATGTATTATAAAGATGAAGGTATGTCCCTCTTTGGTTAATGTATTATAAAGATGGAGGTATGTCTCTTTGGTTAATGTATTATAAAGATGGAGGTATGTCCCTCTTTGGCTAATGTATTATAAAGATGGAGGTATGTCTATTTGGTTAATGTATTATAAAGATGGAGGTATGTCCCTCTTTGGTTAATGTATTATAAAGATGGAGGTATGTACCTCTTTGGCTAATGTATTATAAAGATGGAGGTATATCCCTCTTTGGTTAATGTATTATAAAGATGGAGGTATGTCCCTCTTTGGCTAATGTATTATAAAGACGGAGGTATGTCCCTCTTTGGTTAATGTATTATAAAGATGGAGGTATGTCCCTCTTTGGCTAATGTATTTTAAAGATGGAGGTATGTCTCTCTTTGGCTAATGTATTATAAAGATGGAGGTATGTCCCTCTTTGGCTAATGTATTATAAAAATGGAGGTATGTCTCTCTTTGGTTAATGTATTATAAAGATGGAGGTATGTCTCTCTTTGGTTAATGTATTATAAAGATGGAGGTATGTCCCTCTTTGGCTAATGTATTATAAAGATGGAGGTATGTCCCTCTTTGGCTAATGTATTATAAAGATGGAGGTATGTCTCTTTGGCTAATGTATTATAAAGATGGAGGTATGTCCCTCTTTGGTTAATGTATTATAAAGATGGAGGTATGTCTCTCTTTGGTTAATGTATTATAAAGATGGAGGTATGTCTCTCTTTGGTTAATGTATTATAAAGATGGAGGTATGTCCCTCTTTGGTTAATGTATTATAAAGATGGAGGTATGTCCCTCTTTGGTTAATGTATTATAAAGATGGAGGTATGTCCCTCTTTGGTTAATGTATTATAAAGATGGAGGTATGTCTCTCTTTGGTTAATGTATTATAAAGATGGAGGTATGTCCCTCTTTGGTTAATGTATTATAAAGATGGAGGTATGTCCCTCTTTGGTTAATGTATTATAAAGATGGAGGTATGTCCCTCTTTGGTTAATGTATTATAAAGATGGAGGTATGTCCCTCTTTGGCTAATGTATTATAAAGACGGAGGTATGTCCCTCTTTGGCTAATGTATTATAAAGATGGAGGTATGTCTCTCTTTGGCTAATGTATTATAAAGATGGAAGCGCTACATGGCGGCCGTCATTCAAGCGACTCGCCCGTATGTATTCCGAATTATTCTGAATGTCAGATTCTACGCTTACGAGAATACTTTGATTAGTTGGTGGAAGTAATTACACATGAATGAGCACGTATTTGTGAAAGAACAAAGGCGTTTTTGCTGAGAATCAACTCAAAAAATTACACAATGTAGGTTTAAAAAAAGTCACACAAAAAAAAATAATGAAATATTTTTTCTTACAGTTATAAAAGTGTAGTTGTTGTAACTCACAACAGTCGTAGTTTGGGGCAAACACATACAAATAAACACCCAACACTCATACTAAATAGAGTTTTAATGTATATTCATATACTGTAAATATATCCGGAAAACATGTAGTAAACATAATTGTACACAACAACAGGATATACTTATGTTCCATACTTCATTTCAAGTATGAAGATTAGTTATAGCGTCGGATACGTCGCAGTGCTTTCCTGGAAGATGGAAGAATATTTCAAAGAATAAACAGTATAGACGTTATCTGGAAGATTCCCATCATGCAGTGCAGTATATTATATATATATATTGCAGATAACTTTGGTGGTGTCGAGTAAAAACAAAGCGTGTTAGCTAATTTTTTGCTAAAGCAGAGATAACAGCATCTGCATCGATGATGAGAGGATACAAACAGCTCATTAAAGTTTGATTTACTCTAAACAAGACAAATATCTGCCACCGTAGCTAAAAACAAACCTCGTAAAAGGAATAGGCTGAAGCCAAGGCTTGTTTTTGCCTATCCTATCCCATAATAATCCCTATAGAATCACCCAGAAATCCCAGAAACAAAACCAAATACTTGAGTACAATCCTAGAAATACATTTTACAATTTACATTTTATTCAAATTACTTCATAACCGTTAATTAATTTAGATTTTAAAGAGCTCATATCATGCTCATTTTCAGGTTCATAATTGTATTTAGAGGTTGTACCAGAATAGGTTTACATGGTTTCATTTTCAAAAATCACCATATTTTTGTTGTACTGCACATTGCTGCAGCTCCTCTTTTCACCCTGTGTGTTGAGCTCTCTGTTTTAGCTCCAGAGTGAGACCTCTCACTGCTGTAACATCTTTGTTGGCAGTCGCACATGCTCAGTAGCTAGGTAAGGACTACTAGCCAGTCAGAAGCAGAGTATGAGGGCGTGCCCTGACAGTAGCTAGGTAAGGACTACTAGCCAGTCAGAAGCAGAGTATGAGGGCGTGTCCTGACAGTACCTAGGTAAGGACTACTAGCCAGTCAGAAGCAGAGTATGAGGGCGTGTCCTGACAGTAGCTAGGTAAGGACTACTAGCCAGTCAGAAGCAGAGTATGAGGGCGTGCCCTGACAGTACCTAGGTAAGGACTACTAGCCAGTCAGAAGCAGAGTATGAGGGCCCTGACAGTACCTAGGTAAGGACTACTAGCCAGTCAGAAGCAGAGTATGAGGGCGTGCCCTAACAGTATAGATAAGGACTACTAGCCAGTCAGAAGCATGTCAACTTCCGTGTTTTGGTACAGTTGGTTTTTACACCTGATGCAAACCGTATGAACACATGAACTGTAATGACCACATTTTTAAGTGAACTTGGGCGCGGATGTATTCACACCATAGAAATAAAATGAATAGAAAGTATGGTAACGTATAAACTTCCGATAATAAGCAGACTTCCGTAAAGTCGGAGCGGTTTTGCAGTAACTGATAAACGAGCAGCAGAGTAGTAACGTTACGAGGCAGAGAGCCAGGCGAGCGAGCTGTGACACAGTTTACGGCGCCACTGACGCGTATTGTCTCTATGACAACTAACAACAATCGCCATTTTGTTGTGTACTTATCAAATGACCACGGGAAACAGTTCAATGGCCTTTCTATCCATTTCATTTCTGTTTTACACACTTATCAAACGAGCAGGACTTTAGGGTCAACTTTAGGATGTCTTACTGCCTTATATTACATTTCCGACCTCACGGGGAGAGAGCGCTCTGCCTTTTTATTACGAGTTTACAGACACGTCTCTGCTGATTGGGTATCACCTGAGCCAATAGACTAGAGACACGCCCACCAAACGAGAGAAAACATAACTCAAACAGACTTAATATTTACAGTCTATGATCTCAAAGCAGGTGCACACAGTTTCACAACGGTGCACACCGTTGTGAGGTTGAACGTGCCCCGGCTCTGTCTCTCTGTCTGTCTCTCTCTCTGTCTGTCTGTCTCTCTCTCTGTCTGTCTGTCTCTCTCTCTTTCTTTCTCTGTCTCTCTCTGTCTGTCTGTCATTCTCTCTCTCTCTCTCTCTATCTGTCTCTCTCTCTCTCTGTCTGTCTGTCTCTCTCTCTGTCTGTCTGTCTCTCTCTCTGTCTGTCTGTCTCTCTCTGTCTGTCTGTCATTCTCACTTTCTCTCTCTCTCTCTTTCTCTGTCTCTCTCTGTCTGTCTCTCTCTGTCTGTCTCTCTCTCTCTCTTTCTCTGTCTCTCTCTGTCTGTCTGTCATTCTCTCTCTCTCTCTGTCTCTCTGTCTGTCTGTCTGCCTGTCTGTCTGTCTCTCTCTTTCTCTCTCTGTCATTCTCTCTCTCCGTCTCTCTCTCAGTGGGGTCGAAAAATCGATTCGATGCCGTGCATGTGTTCTCAAATTAATAAAGATGTGTTCTTAATGTCCTTGCGTTTTGTCTATTTGCGTGCGTTTCATTAAGTTGCGGTGCGTGTGCCCCTGTCGGCCACCGTATGATAGGTTATTGCCGGCGGTCCGTTACCTAAATTAACACTGACGTTCAAAAAAAATGTACAACCAGACTCAACGTGAACAATAATCAGCTGTTGGTGTTTCTCAGGGATGATCGGAGGCGAGAGTCTCTTTTTGGGTTTGATAATTCAACTCAGATGCACGTTGACTTCAAAGTTTCTATTCCAAAGAGAATAAAAAAGTCAAATAACAAACGATTTTCACATTAACT
The DNA here is from genome assembly GCA_023566125.1 of Zingel zingel. NCBI lineage: Eukaryota > Metazoa > Chordata > Actinopteri > Perciformes > Percidae > Zingel > Zingel zingel. The sequence goes on from CM042318.1 coordinate 3,503,263, forward strand.
TCTTTTTAAAAATCTTTTTAGTGTCTCTGCACAGTTTGATGATCAGAAACCAGAGGGCTTTGACTTCATGTAGGACCCCATGAAATCTGTGCTTAGCTTTTTTTTAACCCTCCTGTTCTCATCGGATCAAATTTGACCCATTTTCAAAAAGTTTCTATATCAGAAATTTGGGTTTTCTTTCAAACAAATTGTCCAAAAACATAACGTGGATGGTTCCATACAACCATTACTCTTTACAAGTAAAATAAATGATCTGGTCACTACTTTCATTTAATTTGGGTGCGATATTTAATTTGATAGCTTTTGATATAAATAAAAAAAAATGAACTCAAAGAACGTTGGAAATAACAACAAAAACGTCAAATAAGTGCAGTAAAAATCTACAAAAACATCGCCAACAACATCGGAAATTTATGACAAAAAAAGTGACCAAAAAGTCGAAAAAGTGACAAAAACATTGGGGAACAAAGTGACGAAATCTTTTGAAAAAAGTGACAAAAGCTAGTCAGGCTATCACCAGACCGAGCGCAATCTTTTAAGATTGAACATTAGTCTGGGGAGTCTGCTCTGTATTTTCTACTGCACAAGAGGCGGGATCAACGGGGATAGTTCAAATGACTCTGTACGCAACTGGATAGTCCTTCAACCAATCAGAGCAACGATCCGGGTGACGTAGCAGCGACAGAGGCATCAACGGGTTGTTGCGCTTCGGTGGCCGTCATGTTGAATGTAAACAAGAAGCTGCTTGGTCGCTTCTCTATCGTCGTCGTGTTAAACACGCCAATAGCGCGCCAGGTGGATAAGCCAGTTTGTGATTGGTTCCCGCAAAATTGTAACGGAAGCGGGACAGAATAATGTTTCCAGACTGAGCTGCAGGGAGAAATCAAATCGCCGACCGATTGGGCTGGCTTTACCATGTCTAGACAAAAACCTCACCAAATTGACCCAAAATTTGGGAAGACAACACATGGGTTAAATTCTCAAATTCACGCCCCGCACCCTCTGCAAAAAAAGGACACTTGCCATTGGGCTAAATACGTTTTGTGGGGGACACCCCAGGGCGTCCAGAATGTGTGATTGTTCTGGTCGTGGCTTTTGTAATAAAATATCTTAAAGCAAAGAGCCAATCAGATGAGGGTCCCTGGGACGAAATCTCGACGTGAAAACGTTTGGGAGCCATTGTGCTATGAAACGGGGTGAACAGAGCCAGGCTTTCGCTGCGTTTGCTGGTAGGGCTGCAACTAACGATTAGTTTCATCTGTAGATTATTGTCTGGATGAATGGATGAGTTGTTTGGTCTATAAAATGTCTAGAAAATGGTGAAAAATGTGGATCAGTGTTGCCCAAAAAAGCCCCAAGATGACGTCCTCAAATGTCTCGTTTTGCCCACAACTCAAAGATATTCAGTTCACTGTCCCAGAGGAGAGAAGAGACTAGAAGATATTCAGATTACTGTCAGAGGAGAGAAGATACTAGAAGATATTCAGATTACTGTCCCAGAGGAGAGAAGAGACTAGAAGATATTCAGATTACTGTCCCAGAGGAGAGAAGAGACTAGAAGATATTCAGATTACTGTCCCAGAGGAGAGAAGAGACTAGAAGATATTCAGATTACTGTCAGAGGAGAGAAGATACTAGAAGATATTCAGATTACTGTCACAGAAGAGAGAAGAAACTAGAAAATATTCACATTTAACAAGCTGGAATCGACGAAATTGTGACTCAAACCGATTAATCGGTTATGAAAACAGTTGGCGATTAACTTAACAGTTGACTACTTATTGAATAATCTTTGCAGATTAAAACGTATCTGTAATAATCAATAACTCTGTACACATTATTACTGTAAACTACCGCCCACATCAACAGTTTGTAGTTACATTCATCAGCATTAACTCAGCGCTAACGTGGCTAACTTGAAGCGTCACTTTGACTCCGCCCCCCTGTGATGTCACAGCTTTAAAAGGGAAACAGCTACGGCGTTTAGCTGAGAAAAAGTGAGCGTCACGCGGCAACGACAGTTGAAGCTATCGTTCGTAGTTCCTGTCGCCCCCATGAGGAATAATGACAACAACACTGTCGGCGCGGCAACATGATACAAGCCTTCCGTGATCGTGCAAAGATAGTTGTTCCCATCAGTCACTTACACACGAAAACATAGGGAAATAGAGTCCAGGTTGCAAAAAAACGGTAGTTACCCTTTAAGCGTTTTGAGTTGCGTTGTTGCTAAAATGTTATATAGTACCGAGTTTGGTACTATAGCACATTTATTACAATTATATTTAGGGATAGACCGATTGTTGCCTGATAACCGATAAAGTTAATGAATTAAAAAGTACTCTATTTTAGAGGATACCCGACCCGAGCCCGACGGTAGCCGACCCGAGCTCGATGGGACCCGACGGCTGGGCCCGACGGTACCCGACCCGAGCCCAATGGGACCCGACGGCCGGGCCCGACGGTAGCCGACCCGAGCCCAATGGGACCCGACGGCCGGGCCCGACGGTACCCGACCCGAGCCCAATGGGACCCGATGGCCGGGCCCGACGGTAGCCGACCCGAGCTCGATGGGACCCGACGGCTGGGCCCGACGGTACCCGACCCGAGCCCAATGGGACCCGACGGCCGGGCCCGACGGTAGCCGACCCGAGCCCAATGGGACCCGACGGCCGGGCCCGACGGTACCCGACCCGAGCCCAATGGGACCCGACGGCCGGGCCCGACGGTAGCCGACCCGAGCCCAATGGGACCCGACGGCCGGGCCCGACGGTAGCCGACCCGAGCCCAATGGGACCCGACGGCCGGGCCCGACGGTAGCCGACCCGAGCCCAATGGGACCCGATGGCCGGGCCCGACGGTAGCCGACCCGAGCCCAATGGGACCCGACGGCCTGGCCGGGTTCGGACAGATATTTAGATATGATGTTAGGGTTCGGGTCGGGCTCGGTCACATCATCCTTCCTACAGCTGCTTAATAACAGCTTTCCACATAGACACACGTTCATGTGTCATTAGTATGAGAAAAAATGAGATTTTAACTGTGTCGGGCTCGGACAGAAATATCTTAATACCTGTTGGGCTCAGGTCGGGCTTGGACAGAAAAATGCGGCCCGATCCGCACTCTAGTGTACTTTGGCTCGGCTCCAGCTCTGTGTCTGTCCCTCTGCTCCGGTTTCTCTCACCACTGAGTCTCACTTAATGTCCCGCCCACAACACTATCTGACTCTCTGTTACTGAGTTTGGTACCCAATCCTAGTTTTCTGGGTGAAAGTATTACTATTATATTATTACATTATATTATATTTTGCGAGATTTTGCGTAACTTCTGGCCGTAGCTGTATCCCTTCTACCCACAACCGCGTTAAACTCTCAGAAACTTCTTCTCCGATTGACGGCCTTCAAAGAGAAGTCGTCCCTTTGAGCGTCAGCGGATGCAACAGAACAACATTTTAGAAGTCACACATTACTTAAATATATTTTAAACACTAAATAATTGATTGCAGAGATTTTCACGCTGTTACATTTCCCTTTTTCTGTTCTGATTTTTAAACAAATGTTCTTGTATGCTTTCTCTCTGATTGGTTGTTTAAACTGGACACACATTTGGGGCTAAACACTTCTGGAATCAATTATTTAGTATTTTCAGTTTGACATTAAAGAGTTCTGCCAATCAGCAACGAATGAATCCACTTATAATCACTTAAACACGGAGGAAGTGCATTATTTGTGTGTGTGCTGTAGATTTCTAACCTGTCACAGAGTTGTACATGTGTCATTTTTACAGCAGCTTAAAGACTCGTTATTCACACTGATCAATCATTATTGTCGTCTGATCAATATTTCTCTATTGCTAATAATTCTTCACAGCTAAAAATATAAATTCACATCAACAACAACAACATCATCAAACAAACTGTTTTAAAAATATTAAGGCTCCTAAACCTAAAAAAAACAAATCCAAAGAAATCACTTTGTCTGAAGGGACGAGAATCTCCAGACAAACTATCTGAAAGTGACAAACTGGATCAGACCAGCTCCGCCCCCTGCATCAGACCAGCTCCGCCCCCTGCATCAGAACAGCTCCGCCCCCTGCATCAGAACAGCTCCGCCCCTGCATCAGATAAGCTCCACCCCCTGCATCAGATAAGCTCCGCCCCCTGCATCAGAACAGCTCCGCCCCCTGCATCATATAAGCTCCACCCCCTGCATCAGAACAGCTCCGCCCCTGCATCAGAACAGCTCCGCCCCTGCATCAGAACAGCTCCGCCCCTGCATCAGATAAGCTCCACCCCCTGCATCAGATAAGCTCCACCCCCTGCATCAGAACAGCTCCACCCCCCTGCATCAGAACAGCTCCGCCCCCCTGCATCAGAACAGCTCCGCCCCCTGCATCAGAACAGCTCCGCCCCCTGCATCAGAACAGCTCCGCCCCTGCATCAGATAAGCTCCGCCCCTGCATCAGATAAGCTCCACCCCCTGCATCAGATAAGCTCCACCCCCTGCATCAGAACAGCTCCACCCCCCTGCATCAGAACAGCTCCGCCCCCCTGCATCAGAACAGCTCCGCCCCCTGCATCAGAACAGCTCCGCCCCCTGCATCAGAACAGCTCCGCCCCTGCATCAGATAAGCTCCGCCCCTGCATCAGATAAGCTCCACCCCCTGCATCAGATAAGCCCCGCCCACTGATACCACAACTCTTCATGAGGTTATCAATCTGTTTAGAACTCTCTATGTTGGCTGGTTGTCAGCTGATTGTCGGCTGAGTGTCGGCCGAGTGTAGGTCGACAGTCGGCATATTGTCAGCAGATTTTGGCCAACAGTCGGCTATATGTCGGCATATTGTCAGCAGATTTTGGCCAACAGTCGGCTATATGTCGGCATATTGTCAGCAGATTTTGGCCTACAGTCGGCCAAGTATCGGCATATTGTCAGCAGATTTTGGCCAACAGTCGGCCAAGTATCGGCATATTGTCAGCAGATTTTGGCCAACAGTCGGCTATATGTCGGCATATTGTCAGCAGATTTTGGCCTACAGTCGGCTATATGTCGGCATATTGTCAGCAGATTTTGGCCAACAGTCGGCTATATGTCGGCATATTGTCAGCAGATTTTGGCCAACAGTCGGCTATATGTCGGCATATTGTCAGCAGATTTTGGCCTACAGTCGGCTAAGTGTCGGCATATTGTCAGCAGATTTTGGCCTACAGTCGGCTAAGTGTCGGCATATTGTCAGCAGATTTTGGCCTACAGTCGGCTAAGTGTTGGCATATTGTCAGCAGATTTTCTGGCCAACAGTCGGCTGAGTGTCGGCAGACTGTTGGCTGAGTGTCGGCAGACTGTCGGCTGAGTGTCGGCCGACTGTTGGCCGAGTGTCGGCAGACTGTCGGCTGAGTGTCGGCAGACTGTCGGCTGAGTGTCGGCAGACCGTAGGTCAACTGCAGGCCAAATCAGACACAATTAGAAACTAAACAGATTCAGAGTCTCATGAAGAAGGGTTAACCCTTGGCTGACTGTCGGCTGAGCCAATCACAGCCTTCCACTGTCCTCTGACACGTCATGCGGTTTAGGAAGGAGGGGGCGGTGATGTCACTGAGGCTATGGTGACATCACATCGTCCTCTCCCAATGTCCGACACAACAACTTACTGTCCTCCAGTAAAAACAAAAACAAAAAATCCTGTTTAAATAAAATTCTCTGTGATTAACAGCTCACGGCTGTTTACTGCCGACTTACAGGTATAACTCTATATATTTACAGTATCACTGTACTTTTTACAGTATTAGTATATCTATTACAGTAAACAGTCTGAGTGTAACACACACACACACACACACACACACACACACACACACACACAGACATGCAGAAACCAGTTACACACTTTCAAAATAAAACAGTCAAAGTTTCTTCTCTTTCTGCAGATTTCAGTTTGAACAAACATGGCTTCTCCTGCAGCTGTTTGATAGTTTCAGTCTGTTTTTATAATAAATAACATCAACGTGTAAATGTAATACTGTTCAATACTTCCAACAGATTATAAAGACCTTTAAACTTTAAAAATAAGACGTTCTTCATCAGCTCTCTTCAGTCACATTCAGTTTATATTCAGAGTATAAAACAGGTGTCTTTCTGCAGGACTTCCTGTCTGAACTGATGACGAGTTCACGTCTTTCAGCCATGTTAAATGGAAACTTCAGTGGACGCCGTTTACAGGATCCTGTTAAGAGTCTTACGTGATTAATCTGAAAATGGAAGACAGAATTCACTCCAACATTTTGTTCTGTTAAATAAGCTTTAACCCAATCGTCTGTTCATCCGTTCTGATTGGTCGGATGGCCGCTGTGATTCATTATTGCATCTGTCTGTCCATTTTCTTCTCTCCTTGTCTTGATAAAGCAATAATTTCAGGGCTCAGTTTGTTTCCTTCCTTTGTTTTACTTCCTGTTCCCATTTTACTCCTCCAGAAAAAAAAAAAAAAATCATCATCACCTTTTCTTTCATATTCCCTTTATTTGGCAGACTCCTCTTCCCTTGAGATGTCCGAAAAGCAGACCCCGCCTCCACGATGTCAGAAGAGCAGACCCCGCCTCCACGATGATGTCAGAAAAGCAGACCCCGCCTCCACAATGTCAGAAGAGCAGACCCCGCCTCCACGATGATGTCAGAAAAGCAGACCCCGCCTCCACGATGATGTCAGAAAAGCAGACCCCGCCTCCACGATGTCAGAAGAGCAGACCCCGCCTCCACGATGATGTCAGAAAAGCAGACCCCGCCTCCACGATGATGTCAGAAGAGCAGACCCCGCCTCCACGATGATGTCAGAAGAGCAGACTCCGCCTCTTGGCCGGACTGTTTGCTGGACAGAAAAAAAGCTTTTATTTTAAACTAAAAAATGATTTAAACTAAACAAACAAGTCATGTTTGTGACTCGTATTAGGGGTGTAAGAAAAAAATCGATACACTTGAGTATCGCGATATTTTATATTGCAATACTATCGATTTTCAAAAACACAATATAATTATTTACGTTAAAAAAACATTCATGTAAGACAGTGGTTCACGTTTATGTTGTGTTTAAACCCCCTACCGCTAGATGGCTATGCTGAGACACCACTAGTGTCCTCGCCTAGCAGTGCTTAGCAGTGCCTAGCAGAGCCTAGCAGTGCCTAGCAGTGCCTAGCAGAGCCTAACAGTGCCTAACAGTGCCTA
>CM042318.1:3520471-3575471 GCA_023566125.1 Zingel zingel
ACAGACAAAGAGAGAGAGACAGACAGACAGCGAACACACAGAGACAGACAGAAGTTTAATATAATCTGTATTAATTAAAACACCAATTACTAATAACACAATAGAAAGAGGTAGAGTAGAAAGAGGTAGAGTAGAAAGAGGTAGAGTAGAAAGAGGTAGAGTAGAAGCAGGTAGAGTAGAAAGAGGTAGAGTAGAAACAGGTAGAGTAGAAAGAGGTAGAGTAGAAGCAGGTAGAGTAGAAAGAGGTAGAGTAGAAACAGGTAGAGTAGAAGCAGGTAGAGTAGAAGCAGGTAGAGTAGAAGCAGGTAGAGTAGAAGCAGGTAGAGTAGAAGCAGGTAGAGTAGAAAGAGGTAGAGTAGAAAGAGGTAGAGTAGAAGCAGGTAGAGTAGAAGCAGGTAGAGTAGAAAGAGGTAGAGTAGAAAGAGGTAGAGTAGAAGCAGGTAGAGTAGAAGCAGGTAGAGTAGAAAGAGGTAGAGTAGAAAGAGGTAGAGTAGAAGCAGGTAGAGTAGAAGCAGGTAGAGTAGAAGCAGGTAGAGTAGAAGCAGGTAGGCGCACCAGAGACACTCTGCGCAGCCGTCTGCTGATTGGCTGCTCGAACAACGCTGGACCAATCAGATTAAACTTCTCCAGGTAACCGTCCGGAAGACGAATGTCGGCCGGTAACGAGAGACGTTTGTTAATGTCCTGACACACAACAGAGACAGAGACAGAGAGAGAGGAAACAAACAGTAAGATCATCATTATGATTGCATTAATTAAACGGTGTTAATGTGAAAGTTGATTGCCCTTCATTAGCATCCATCTATCAGGGGCTACGCAGCTAATCTCACTACTACTCTTTACATTTACTGTTTGACCCTTTAACTGCAACAGGAACGGTCCCCCAGAGCCTACGCTGGTCGTTTTGCTTCTTGTGATGTCATTTCTTGTAGTATATTCAAATTCTTAATATATAATGCAAGCCAATGAACCATAACAATTAGTAAAAGTATTGAAAATGTGTCAAAAGAAAAATCGGACGCGTTTCATACATTTTTGTGTGTGTGTGTGTGTGTGTGTGTGCGTGCGCTTGTTTTACTATATTCGTGGGGTCCAAAAACCGGGGAATAGAGTATACTTGTGGGGTCTGCACAGCTTTGTGGGGCCCAAAATGCTGGACCCCACAAGGTTAAAGGTCTGTTTGAGGGTTAAGACTTGGTTTTAGGATTAGGGTTAGAATTAGGTTATGGTTAGGGTGAGGGTAAGGGTTAAGGTTAGGCATTTAGCTGTGATGGTTAAGGTTAGGGTAAGGGGCTAGGGAATGCATTATGTCAATGACAGGTCCCCACAAAGATAGTTAAACAAAATGTGTGTGTGAGAGTGTGTGTGTGTGTGTGTGAGTGTGTGTGTGTGAGAGTGTCTGAGTGTGTGTGTTGCTCTGTGTGTGTGTGTGTGTTATAATTGTGTGTTGCTGTGTGTGTGTGTGTGTGTGTTATAATTGTGTTGCTGTGTGTGTGTGTGTGTGTGTGTGTGTGTGTGTGTGTGTTATAATTGTGTTGCTGTGTCTGTGTGTGTATTATAATTGTGTGTTGCTGTGTGTGTGTGTGTGTGTGTGTGTGTGTGTTATAATTGTGTTGCTGTGTGGGTGTGTGTGTATTATAATTGTGTGTTGCTGTGTGTGTGTGTGTGTGTGTGTGTGTGTGTGTGTGTGTGTGTGTGTGTGTGTGTGTGTGTGTGTGTGTGTGTGTTATAATTGTGTTGCTGTGTGGGTGTGTGTGTATATTATAATTGTGTGTTGCTGTGTGTGTGTGTGTGTGTGTTATAATTGTGTTGCTGTGTGTGTGTGTGTGTGTGTTATAATTGTGTTGCTGTGTGTGTGTGTGTGTGTGTGTTTATTATAATTGTGTGTTGCTGTGTGTGTGTGTGTGTGTGTGTGTGTGTGTATTATAATTGTGTGTTGCTGTGTGTGTGTGTGTGTGTGTGTGTGTATTATAATTGTGTGTTGCTGTGTGTGTGTATTATAATTGTGTGTTGGTGTGTGTGTGTATTATAATTGTGTGTTGCTGTGTGTGTGTGTGTTATAATTGTGTTGCTGTGTGGGTGTGTGTGTATTATAATTGTGTGTTGCTGTGTGTGTGTGTGTGTGTGTGTGTGTGTGTGTGTGTGTGTGTGTGTGTTTGTGTGTGTGTGTGTGTTATAATTGTGTTGCTGTGTGGGTGTGTGTGTATATTATAATTGTGTGTTGCTGTGTGTGTGTGTGTGTGTGTGTGTGTGTTATAATTGTGTTGCTGTGTGTGTGTGTGTTATAATTGTGTTGCTGTGTGTGTGTGTGTGTGTTTATTATAATTGTGTGTTGCTGTGTGTGTGTGTGTGTGTGTGTGTGTGTGTGTATTATAATTGTGTGTTGCTGTGTGTGTGTGTGTGTGTGTGTGTGTGTGTATTATAATTGTGTGTTGCTGTGTGTGTGTGTATTATAATTGTGTGTTGGTGTGTGTGTGTATTATAATTGTGTGTTGCTGTGTGTGTGTATTATAATTGTGTGTTGCTGTGTGTGTGTGTGTATTATAATTGTGTGTTGCTGTGTGTGTGTGTGTGTGTGTGTATTATAATTGTGTGTGTGTGTACCTCAGTTGAGATCTTCTTGTTTCTCAGTCTCACTTTAACTGGACTCTGAACGCCGTCTGAAGAAGAAGCCAGATCACTTTCTCCATCTGAACTCATCTTCACATCCTCATGGACGATCTCTGAAACACACACACACACACACACACACACACACACACACACACACACACACACACACACACACACACACACACACACACACACACACACACACACACACACACACACTTTTTGTCGCCTTTCTGGAGTTTTTCTCCGAAGTCTTTGTTGCTTCTTTCGGCCTTTTTGTCGCCTTTTTGAGGGTTTTTAGTCCTTTTTCCAAGGCTTTTTTTTGCGCATTTTCAACATTTTTGTGTCTTTTTTACAGTTTTTTTCCCACAATTTTTCTGTGGCTTTTCTCAATACATGCAGACATGTCCCGGGACCTCCTTAGCGAGTTGGACATCTCAACCCCCCCCCCCCCCCTCCATTGTTGAAACCAAAGTTACGCCCTTGAAGCATTTTTGCTTATTTTGATGAATTGTAGGTACTCTTATGACTCGGGCTGGGCATCGCCAACGATTCCACCCATTTAACTTGGATATAAAAAGAGATTCTCAGAGAACTTCTGCTGTATATTGAACAATCAAGAAACAACCCTAAATGTTAATGTTTACATTAAGAATTGACCGCTAAAAAGTTTGTTCAAAGTACTTTTTACCGATACATCCATGGTGAAAAGGCAGATATAAAAAGATTGATATCAGATCACTCAAACAAAGATTGATTTTACTTGGAGAACTGATTATTTTAACCCAGCCCTACGCATGATTCTTGCATTTATCGGGTTAAAGTCACCTTGGATAAAAGTGTCAGCTGAATGAATACGTGATATTTCTACATGTGTTTGCAGTATTTGGGTCGTTTGGTGTGACTCAAGCAGTGCAGTATTTGTACATATATTAACCCTTGTGTTGTCTTCCTGTCGACCGTGCAACTTTTTGTTTTTCTGGGTCAAAATTGAAACTTTTTTTTCAACGTTTTGGACGTCTTTTTCGACACTTTTTCTGCTTTTCCACTTATGTTTTTGTCACTTTCTCCCAACATTTTTCGTCACCTTTTTTCAACGTTCTTTTATAAAAAAAAAATTTAAAATCTATGAAATTGAATAAAACTTGTGAAGAGCGTTGTAGAGAACCAGCCACGTTATTTCTTTTGAAAATTTGGTTGAAAGAAACCCAAATTTCTGATATAGAAACTTGAAAATAGGTCAAATTTGACTCGAAGATAACAGGAGGGTTAAGATCTGCAAAAGTTGTCAACTATTAAATGAATTGCAAATTAATTTGATTATCGATTAAGAAAAAAAAAGGTATAAATTCTCTATAATAATAATACACTAATATCTTGGAGTTGTGGACAAAACTGTAGGGCTGGGCAATATATGGATATTATATGGATATTGTGATACAAGTCTAGATATCGTCTTAGATTTTGGATATCGTAATATCGTGATATGAGACTAGATATCGTCTTAGATTTTGGATATCGTAATATCGTGATATGACATAAGTGTCTTTTCCTGGTTCTAAAGGCTGCATTACAGTAACGTGATGTACTTTCTGAACTTACCAGACTGTTCTAGCTGTTCTATTATTTCCCTTTTCCCCACTTAGACATTATTGTATATTATTTTGCACATTTTGTCTCGTGTTCTGAAAGTCCCACTTTGAGAAACACTAATTTTTCACCATTTTCTGACATTTTATAGACCAAACCACTAATCCATGAATCGAGACCATGATGGACAGATTAATGGACAGTGAATGTGCAGTTGCAGTACCCAGTCGAGCGGTGTGGTTGAGGTAGGAGCTCAGGCTGCGTCCGAGGCCTCGAGGTTTCCTCAGCGAGCTGCTGTACGACTGAAGGAGAGACTGAACGGAGGAAGAGGAACCTCGGACCTTCAAACTTCCAGAAGAACCACGAAGAGACATCACCTCTGATGGAGGGGTGATGGAGGGGTGATGGAGGGATGAGGGAGGGGTGATGGAGAGATGATGGAGGGGTGATTGAGAGATGATGGAGGGGTGATGGAGAGATGATGGAGGGGTGATGGAGAGATGATGGAGGGGTGATGGAGGGGTGATGGAGGGATGAGGGAGGGGTGATGGAGAGATGATGGAGGGGTGATTGAGAGATGATGGAGGGGTGATGGAGAGATGATGGAGGGGTGATGGAGAGATGATGGAGGGGTGAGGAAGGGATGATGGAGGGATGAGGGAGAGATGATGGAGAGATGAGGGAGGGATGAGGGAGAGATGAGGGAGAGATGATGGAGATGAGGGAGAGATGAGGGAGGGATGAGGGAGGGATGGTGGAGGGATGAGGGAGGGATGATGGAGGGATGAGGGAGGGATGATGGAGAGATGATGGAGGGGTGATTGAGAGATGATTGAGGGGTGATGGAGAGATGATTGAGGGGTGATGGAGAGATGATGGAGGGGTGATGGAGGGGTGATGGAGGGATGAGGGAGGGGTGATGGAGAGATGATGGAGGGGTGATTGAGAGATGATGGAGGGGTGATGGAGAGATGATGGAGGGGTGATGGAGAGATGATGGAGGGGTGAGGAAGGGATGATGGAGGGATGAGGGAGAGATGATGGAGAGATGATGGAGGGGTGATGGAGAGATGATGGAGGGGTGATGGAGAGATGATGGAGGGGTGAGGAAGGGATGAGGGAGGGATGAGGGAGGGATGGTGGAGGGATGAGGGAGGGATGAGGGAGGGATGATGGAGGGATGAGGGAGGGATGATGGAGGGATGAGGGAGGGATGATGGAGGAATGATGAGAGATGATGAGAGATGAGGGAGAGATGATGGAGAGATGATGGAGAGATGAGGGAGGGATGATGGAGGGATGAGGGAGGGATGAGGGAGAGATGATGGAGAGATTATGAGAGAAGAGGGAGAGATGATGGAGGGATGAGGGAGAGATGAGGGAGAGATGATGGAGAAATGAGGGAGGGATGATGGAGGGATGAGGGAGGGATGATGGAGGGATGATGGGAGATGAGGGAGGGATGAGGGAGGGATGATGGAGAGATGATGGAAGGATGATGAGAGATGAGGGAGGGATGATGAGAGATGAGGGAGGGATGATGGAGAGATGATGGAGAGATGAGGGAGAGATGATGAGGAATGATGGAGAGATGAGGGAGAGATGATGAGGGATGATGGAGAGATGATGCAGAGATGAGGGAGAGATGATGGAAGGATGATGAGAGATGAGGGAGGGATGATGAGAGATGAGGGAGGGATGATGAGAGATGAGGGAGGGATGATGGAGAGATGAGGGAGGGATGATGAGGAATGATGAGGGATGATGGAGAGATGATGAGGGATGATGAGGAATGATGAGGGATGATGGAGAGATGAGGGAGGGATGATGAGGAATGATGAGGGATGATGGAGAGATGATGAGGGATGAAGGAGGGATGATGGAGAGATGAGGGAGGGATGATGAGGAATGATGAGGGATGATGGAGAGATGATGAGGGATGAGGGAAGGATGATGAGGGATGATGGAGGGATGAGGGAGAGATGATGGAGGGATGAGGGAGGGATGAGGGAGAGATGATGAGGAATGATGGAGAGATGAGGGAGAGATGATGGAGGGATGATGAGAGATGAGGGAGGGATGAGGGAGAGATGATGGAGGGATGATGGAGGGATGATGGAGAGATGAGGGAGAGAAGATGGAGAGAAGATGCGGGATGAGGGAGGGATGATGAGGGATGATGGAGGGATGTTGATTGGTTGATTTTGTGGAAAAAAGAGAAGAAAGAAAATAAAAATAAACATGTGTCATCAGATCAGAGTAGCAGACTGATTGATAGTTCCAACAGACAACCAATCAAAATCAAAATCATAAATCCAACCAACCAATCAAAATCAGAGGGAGGAGTCAGGCGGCATGTTTCTGTCTCGACTTTGACACTTTGACTGACTTTCTTAATACCAAGTTCTTGCATACTTGGAAGTTCGGACCAGGGGTTGAAGCCAAAACATCTGGATACATTTTTCCCAAAGATGGTTTCTGGTAGCCTGTGTCACTGCCCGATGTGAGTCGAGCACAGATTTGAGTTGCGTCACTTTGCGACAAGTAGCCTCCAAGATGCTAACGGCTTTTTGAGCTAACGTACAGTCTATGAGCTAACGTTAGCAATCAAACAATCATAGATAGCTAAAACGTTTTTGAAATTACTGCTGCTGCTGGCTACAAGTTAGCAATCAAACACAACAAAGGCTGTCACTTGAATGGTGTTTTGAGCTAACGTTAGCAATCAAACACAACAAAGGCTGTCACTTGAATGGCGTTTTGAGCTAACGTTAGCAATCAAACAATCATAGATAGCTAAAACGTTTTTGAAATGACTGCTAGCTACAAATTAGCAATCAAACACAACAAAGGCTGTCACTTGAATGGTGTTTTGAGCTAACGTTAGCAATCAAACACAACAAAGGCTGTCACTTGAATGGCGTTTTGAGCTAACGTTAGCAATCAAACAATCATAGATAGCTAAAACGTTTTTGAAATGACTGCTAGCTACAAATTAGCAATCAAACACAACAAAGGCTGTCACTTGAATGGTGTTTGAGCTAACGTTAGCAATCTAACTATCATAGATAGCTACAACGTTTCTGAAATGATTACCATCTTCTGTTATTGTATGGAAAGAGAAATGTTTATTTATCGATTTCACAAATTTCAGTAAGACGTTATGCAGTAAACCGTTTAAATCTGAGCATGCTCGACTCACATCTGCACTCGACTCACATCTGCACTCGACCCACATCGGGCAGTGACAGCCTGACAGGCCAGTAGGGTTGGGCATCTCATGGGTTCCAAATTTAACATGCGCAAGTTCTGGTTTCCGTACCGGCCAGGCTCTTGTTGTGTTGCAGCCTTGGAGTACAGTAAGCGGCGCTCTAGTGTGGCTTTATTTTACGCTAAAAAAGCCCGGTGAAACTGCAACCCACCATCGAATCAAAATAAAACTTTCCTCGGAATCAGAATCATTAAAATCCAAACGATGCCGAAACCTACAAGCCAGACCCACGTCCAGATGTTGGGTCTGGGAACTCCCCATTGGCTGGGCTCAATCTGAGGGGCGGGTTAAACGGTTGTTTTTCAGATTCCCTCTGCACGCAATAGGATAGCTCTCCAACCAATCAGAGCAACGCTAGTTAATAGATTCAACTTTAAACTCCGACCACATCTTCCTTTTTTAAGAATGACTTCAGTGCCGTTCGTTGTTCTTTCCTCAAAGAAAACCTGAACTCCAAGTCTTCCAGAGACCGCTGTTCGCCAGCAGCAGCCGTCTTCTTTGTTTTCAAGTAGCAGGGAGTTCACGCGGAGCCGTCACAACTCTGCTGTCATTATGTTAAGCCCCGCCCACCGACTCTATACACGATGTGATTGGCCTCACCAGAATTTGGTTTTTCCAGCTCGCAGGCCAACGGAGAGTTGCTAGACGACCCTGGCTGCTAATTACATTCTCTGCCGATAAGTTGCGTCTAGATTTCTAGGTTATAAATTCTGATGTTTAATCCCAAATGGTTTCTGTCATTTTAGGTAGCTCTGATCATGCTGATGTGTGTTCAACTGTTCATTTTTGTGATGTCAGTTTGGTTTTTATTAGTTATTTGATGCTATAAAAACGGGGTGAAACGTCATGATTGGCAGATGGGATTGACTCATGATTGGTCGGGCGTGTGTATGGGCGGGACTTTGACTGCTTGATCTTGATCACTACTGCTCAGACTCTGGCTCCAGAATTACAAGATGGCAGCGTCAATATCCAGGAGATTTTGGCTTCACTTTTGTACAGCGGGAGGAAGTGGAGACACGTCGTCCATCTTTATGTACAGTCAAAGAATTTCTAATAAGGGAAGAAGTTCCACGTCTCTCGATACAGAGAGAGACGAACTGAGGCTTCTGAACTGGTTGCAGTTCCACTCTGGTTCCATATAGGGGGCGCTCACAGGCCAGTGCAGAATGAATGGGACTCTATGGATCTGTACCCCTCAAAATCCACTTTTCTCAGGATATCATTTTTTGTCTAGTAATTTGAATGTTGCATTCGAAAGGGGAGGCTAAGAAAATACACACTGCTGGGTGTTCGATTTTTTTAAAGTGGCTTTTTTGTTCTAAAAAGCCTTTTAAACTGTCAATGACGTCATACACATATGATGTCAATGACGTCATACACATACGGCCAGAGATACTGCTTTACAGCAAGCTCCTTTGTGCTCTCGAGGCATCGACAAACAGCTGACAGGTTAGACTCTCCCTGTCTATACTACACAGCTGACAGGTTAGACTCTCCCTGTCAATACAACACAGCTGACAGGTTAGGCTCTCCCTGTCAATACAGCACAGCTGACAGGTTAGACTCTCCCTGTCAATACAACACAGCTGACAGGTTAGGCTCTCCTTGTCAATACAACACAGCTGACAGGTTAGGCTCTCCCTGTTAATACAGCACAGCTGACAGGTTAGACTCTCCCTGTCAATACAACACAGCTGACAGGTTAGGCTCTCCTTGTCAATACAGCACAGCTGACAGGTTAGACTCTCCCTGTCAATACAACACAGCTGACAGGTTAGACTCTCCCTGTCTATACAACACAGCTGACAGGTTAGGATCTCCCTGTCAATACAACACAGCTGACAGGTTAGGCTCTCCCTGTTAATACAGCACAGCTGACAGGTTAGACTCTCCCTGTCAATACAACACAGCTGACAGGTTAGGCTCTCCTTGTCAATACAACACAGCTGACAGGTTAGGATCTCCCTGTCAATACTACACAGCTGACAGGTTAGACTCTCCCTGTCAATACACGTGCTAGAAAGAGGTTTGCTAATGTTATAAAGAACACGCCGAAATATTCACTCTGACATTCTGGCTCCGCTTCGGATGCCGTCAAGCAGGAGCTCCGGTCGTAATCAGTCCTTCACTGACCAATCAGCATTCATTAGCAGAATGCTAGCGTGTTATGAGCAAGAACAACTCAATCTGTAAGAAATCGAAAGGACATAAGTACTCGTTCATTCGACTTACGACCTATAATCCATGTTGAACTTGCAAAAACTACAATCAAATCTGAGATTTCTCAACGACAATCAGGCGAAAGAGACACATTTAGCCGTCTAGCTCCATAGAGTCCCATTCATTTAGCCTTCTAGCTCCATAGACTCCCATTCATTTAGCCTTCTAGCTCCATAGAGTCCCATTCATTTAGCCGTCTAGCTCCATAGACTCCCATTCATTTTGCACTGGACCGCGATCACCCCCAGTGGAACGCTGGTACAATGGAGCTAAATAGGGAGTGGCTTTGATACAGTCTATGGTTCGGCCGGGGAAGCCGCGGTACGAAGTATTTGGAACAGCAGCGTACCTGATGACATTTTTTTGAAAACTGGTCCCGGTTCAACTGTTTTTCGGTACAAAAAACCCCTATATAAAGAGGCACAATACAGCGTACACTCTGCCATCAGTGTCTGATTAACTAAACAGTACATTTGTAGAATGTAACTGAAATACACTTAGGCTATGTTCATACTTGGCGTCTTTTTTTATGCTGTCAGCGTCTGTTTTACATTATAATCCTACGGAGTAAACCGTGTTATCAAAAAAGTTGTGAGCGCTTTTTTAAACGCCACCGCTGACTTCATTTCTGCAGCTCAGGGCGTCTTTTTGAAGTTGAACTTTTCTGAAGAAAAAAAACCTGTCTTTTGTATATATACAAAAAACAGGTTTCCTTTTTTAGAAAAAGCAACATTTTTTAATTGCCAAATTCCAAGACCCTTAAAAAAAAAGTACATTTTTGGTGGCCCAAATGTTAATATTATTCACCCCCTTCCCCTTCTTGCCTCTGGCTCTTTGCACTGGATATGCAAAAGAGCTGTTCACTAAGTCCAGGTAAATGTGACTGTACAAAGCTTACAGCAGGGCTATTCAACTACACTGTTCTGGGGGACACATTTTCAGAAGCCTATTACACAGTGAGGAGAAAGAATAAAGAATGCAGACATCACCGGCATGATGACGTCATTCACGTGCATATTAAGTGGCCATGCTGGAGGGGAGGAGCCGGTTTGTCTCCGGCAGCAGCTAAGTTTCCAATGATTAGTAGCAAACTAATAAACAGTTAGACTACAAACAGACAGCTTTCGTTTTAGCTTGTTGGTATAACATGGCTATTTGCAGAGTAGCATGCTGTAGGCTAGCTGTGTAAAACAGCGCGGTGAACGAGAGCAGCAGACGGTAGTCAGCTACCTGGTGTCGGTTCGCTCCGTGGAATGGATGAGTAGGCTGGCTGTTTTCTACAGAGATGATGTAGCAGCACGTTTGCAGCTTAAAATGATCCCAAACTTTCGTCGTTTTCTCTCGCCTGTCTCTTTTAGATCCTCGCTATTTTCGTCTTCCTTCATTTGTAATCTGGGCCGTCACTCGTGTGTCCACAGAAGCGTCAACTTGTTAATAATCCTCCGTGCGGAAACACAACCTTAATTGCTTCGAGGATTTTTTGTCATCTAATTATTCAAGTTATTCGAGGAATCGTTTCAGCCCTAAACGTTAGCATCTCCCTCTCCCTCTCCCTCTCTGTTCTCTAGCTCGCTCCACCACTTTGTTTTATCTAACGTTATCACCGCTCCACATAGCACTCTTGGATACTGTAGCTGTTATTATAGCAAGAAAAGACGCTCTCGGCTGCTTTTTGGAACCAAAAAAGCTACCAGCTTTTTTTTTTTTCACAACAAAAGCACTCTAGTCAACTTTTTCTTATCAAAAAAGATGCCAAGTGTGAACACAGAATCACAAAATGTGTTCATTATTATAGTGTATGATTATTTTAGGAATTATGCATGACTGATATTTTTTAAACAAACATTTAATTGAGGATCAACGACCACATTCACCTACCTGCTGACAACACCTGTGGGAGCTTACAGGCTACTGACTGCGTGTGCGTGTTACCTGAGTCACTGTGTGATGTTGCTTCCTGGTTGATTGAGTCACTTAGCGTCCTGTCCCCTCCCCCGGCCCCACCCCTCCCCAGAGTGAGTGACAGCTGCCGTTTGATCTTCCTCATCCTCTCCATGAGGGGGGGCCGAGGGGGCAGGGGAGGGCGTGACTCTAAAGGGGACGGGGCCGCCAGCCTGGAGACCACACCTGGACAGGTAAACACAGGAAAGGAAGATTACATTAGATTCAACTGTATTGTCATTGTGCAGAGTACAAGTACAAAGACAACGAAATGCAGTTTGCGTCCAACCAGAAGTGTAAAAAGAGCAGTAAAGTGCAACGTGATATACAAGTATAGACAGGTGGTGCATAGACAGGACAAGAAATACAGTGCGTGTAGTGTAATATAAATTAAACATGAGGCTAGAATGCCAAAATACATCAGTATGTTTGTCAGTGTGACAGCCAATCGGCTAACTCCTGACCACAGGCTAACTTATGGTTGTACGTAGTCTCTACGCAGAGCCTGTGCCGTAGCCAACGCTTTTTAGGAGCAGTTTTAAAACGCCATTTAGAGGATTTTTACTTCTGCGCTGGTGTGCCTGCATCGTTCTAGCGTATCTCTTTAAGAGAATAGCATGGTATGGTGTATGTGTGTGTGTGTGTGTGTGTGTGTGGCTTGTTTTACTATATTCGTGGGGTCCAAAAACCAGGAGTCCAGTATACTTGTGGGGTCCCGACAGCTTTGTGGGGCCAAAATGCTGGAGCCCACAAGGTTAAAGGTCTGTTTGAGGGTTAAGACTTGGTTTTAGGATTAGGGTTAGAATTAGGTTATGGTTAGGGTGAGGGTAAGGGTTAAGGTTAGGCATCTAGTGGTGATGGTTAAGGTTAGGGTAAGGGGCTAGGGAATGCATTATGTCAATGACGGGTCCCCACAAAGATAGTGCCACAAACCTGTGTGTGTGTGTGTGTGTGTGTGTGTGTGTGTGTGTGTGTGTGTGTGTGTGTGTGAGCAAGTGAGAGAGTGACGGGGATTAGCTCCAGATTACCGACACTGGCGGTGCAGACAGAGAAACAAAGTATCTCCCCTGTGCTTTCTGACCACAATTGGAAATCTCATGCAGGCAAAGTTTACTCTCTTCTTGATCTCATGTTGTTCACGGAGAACCCAGAAATGAGCAGAGGGAAATGGGACGCTACCAAACCCAGCCAGCGTGGTGTGTAGTTACATTTTCTGGGGAGATTGCACATCAGGCTACAGCGTAGGGTCTGTATCTGTGTCTATGTGTGTACCTATAGTGTAGATTAGATTGGACTTTATTGTCCACCTTAGTGGAAATGTGTCTTTAGCTTCTCCAATACATTCAAATACAACAATGACACCAAACATTACATGTACAACACACTAAACACTACACAACATTAACATAAAACTATTTGGCAATTGTAGATTCAATGCAGAGCCATAAATAATAATAGGGACTGCAGATGAAAAGTAGACTTCTGGCTAACTCTGGCATATTGACAGAAATGTTTATTAATATGCACTGTCCCTGGAATAGTAAAAAAAAAAAATCAAGCTTTACTGACAGGTTGTCTACCTGACAGCTAACATGCTAATTGTCTGACTGACAGGTAATCTTCCTGACAGCTAACATGCTAACTGACTGGTTATCTACCAGACAGCTTACATAACATCTGGCTGACTGACAGGTTATCTAACAGACAGCTAACATGCTAACACCTGGCTGACTGACAGGTTATCTAAACAGACAGCTAACATGCTAACACCTGGTAGGCTGACAGGTCATCTACCTGACAGCTAGCATGCTAACACCTGGCTGGTTGACAGGTTATCTAACAGACAGTTAACATGCTAACACCTAGTTGGCTGACAGGTCATCTACCTGACAGCTAGCATGCTAACACCTGGCTGACTGACAGGTTATCTACCTGACAGCTAACATGCTAACACCTGGCTGACTGACAGGTTTTCTATCTGACAGCTAACATGCTAACACCTAGTTGGCTGACAGGTTATTCTACCTGACAGCTAACATGCTAACACCTGGCTGATTGACAGGTTATCTACCTGACAGCTAACATGCTAACACCTGGCTGACTGACAGGTTATTCTACCTGACAGCTAACATGCTAACATCTGGCTGTTTTCTACATGTAACGTTAGTATCATGTTGTAACGTCACAGTGCACCAGTTACACTTCCACTGATTTCACGGAACATAAATAATTCAAGCTAACTACATGTCCTCAGCTAGCAGCTAATATTTATGTTCTTCTCTGTGATGCAGTCTACGTTTTGTCTCTACGCTTCTACATCAGCGTCGGGAGGACGGGACCCGTCTATGTCCAGTGTGTCTTCTCTCTACATGCATCTGTATCAGTACGTCGGGAGGACGGGACCCGTCTATGTTCAGTGTGTCTTCTCTCTACATGCATCTGTATCAGTATGTCGGGTGGACGGGACCCGTCTATGTCCTGCAGTAAATGTCATCAGTGTGTTATAAATAGCAGCGGAGGCGGAGCAGGTTCAGCTCTGGAGCTGCTCCGCCGTCAACAGCTCGGACAGTTTGTAATAAAACGGTTTCCCCGGTAACACACGACGCTCGGCGGTGTGTGTTACTCACCGGGAGTGTTTGTCCCGGTCGGTCCCGGGTTGTCGTCGGCTCGGTTCAGTCTGACAGAGTCTCGGGTCCTTCCGGCTCCCAGTAATCTGCAGCCATGTTGCTGCTCCGTTCAGCTCCCCCGGTGCGTCGGTCCTCACCGACGGAGACACTCACCGCACCGCGAGTGACGTCACAGATGGCAGTCCCCCCCCCCCCCCCCCCCCCTACGGTACTTTATTTTTTTTTAAATAATTTTACAAACACATTATTATAGAAACAAGTGTTGTTGTGGGTCCGTGTAACGCTGATCAGTTCAATTCTCTAAGCACAAACGGACATTTGGAAAAATAGAAAAATGGGTTCAAATATCACATTTTTTATTTTTTTCCACCTTGACTAATTAAAAAATTTGGTTTTTCTAATTTTCTGTTTTTTATTTAGAGGATCAGAATTTGAGAAAATTACAAAATTGCGTCTGGGCTCCAATTATTCAACACTGCCATGGTATTCTCTTCCTCATTCCGTTTTTTTTGGTCCATATGCAGTTAATGACCTGCATATTCCCCAAAGTAGAGAGAATATCATCGCAGTGTTGAATAATTGGAGCCCAGACGCAATTTTGTAATTTTCTCAAATTCTGATCCTCTGAATAAAAACAGAAAATTGGAAAAACTGTTTAAAGATCCAATTTTTTTAATTTGTCAAGGCGGGAAAAAATGAAAAATGTGATATTTGAACCCATTTTTCTGTTTTTCCAAATGTCCGTTTGTGCTTAGAGCATTGAACTGATCAGCGTTACACGGACCGTTGTGCTTCAGAGCATAGATATTCAACAGGGGATCCTCAGAGTTGCTGCAGGGCAGCCACCAAATTATTGTTTAATTGTTTAAAATACAAAAATAAAAACTTGAATCCAACATATTATTTGTAAAGATAAATCTTTTTTTTTTTCACACAACATTGATGATAGGCTTAATTATGTAGCCATCCATAGATACAGTACAGTTATATATATCTATATATTTATCTGTAGTTTTTTTTATTGTTTACTGTTTGTTTACTTTTTGTAAAAAAAATATTTAGCTAAAAGTTTATTGTTATTGTTATTCTTATACTTTTTTTTTTATACGTCTTTATTTAAAGATAAAGAATCTTTAAAAATGTGCTACTGGATATCTAATTTCCTTGCGGGAGTCATCCCAAAAGGATCAATAAAGAGAAGTCTAAGTCTAAGTTAAGCTTAAGGATTCACTGTGCCACAATCTAACATTAAAACATGATGTATAAATATATGAATATGTCAACAATTATTATTTTAATACCCTAATATTGTATGCCCCATAAAAAGGTATGTGTGAAGGCTTTATGCCACCCTACATGTTACTGTATTTTATATTCCTATTTCATACAATATATGTAGTAAGGGGTCCATGCTCCATCCAGGCACCTTATTGGCCTAAAAGACGTTGAAGACCCCTGCTTTAGAGTCATGTAGTCTATGTTATGGAAGCCCATTTCTGCCAATGTGATGAAAAAAGATCATGTAAAAGGTATTTTCTCAAAATAAAGAGATAGGCCTAGTATTTTTTTAAATAATGACGTGCTGTAGTATCACAAAATGAGTTGGTATTTCAAAAATAATGAGCTTTCTCAAATTATACAGACTCGTTAATTTGAGATACTAACTCAGGATTTTCAGAAAATGTTTATTTATAAA
The DNA here is from genome assembly GCA_023566125.1 of Zingel zingel. Taxonomy (NCBI): domain Eukaryota; kingdom Metazoa; phylum Chordata; class Actinopteri; order Perciformes; family Percidae; genus Zingel; species Zingel zingel. Next base: position 3,536,433 of record CM042318.1, read on the forward strand.
AGTTATTTTGATAAAGTTTCTCATTATTTTGAGATACTACGTCATTATTTTGATAAAATGTCTAATTATTTTGAGGTTCAATTCAATTTTATTTATAGTATTCATCATAACAAAAGTTATCTCAGGACACTTTACAGATAGAGTAGGTCTAGACCACTCTATAATTTACAAAGACCCATCAATTCCAGTGATTCCCCCCCAAGAGCGAGCATAAGTGCGTAAATGCGACAGTGGCGAGGAAAAACTCCCTTTAGGAAGAAGTCATTATTTTGAGATACTAAGTCATTATTTTGAGATACTAAGTCATTATTTTGATAACGTTTCTCATTATTTTGATAACGTTTCTCATTATTTTGATAACGTTTCTCATTATTTTGAAATACAAAGTCATTATTTTGAGATACTAAGTCATTATTTTGATAACGTTTCTCATTATTTTGAGATACTAAGTCATTATTTTGAGATATTAAGTCATTCTTTTGAGATACTAAGTCATTATTTTGATAACGTTTCTCATTATTTTGAGATACTAAGTCATTATTTTGATAAAATTTCTCATTATTTTGAGATACTAAGTCATTATTTTGAGATACTAAGTCATTCTTTTGAGATACTAAGTCATTATTTTGAGATACTAAGTCATTATTTTGATAAAATTTCTCAATATTTAGAGATACTAAGTCATTATTTTGAGATACTAAGTCATTATTTTGATAAAATGTCTCAATATTTAGAGATACTAAGTCATTATTTTGAGATACTAAGTCATTATTTTGATAACGTTTCTCATTATTTTGATAACGTTTCTCATTATTTTGATAACGTTTCTCATTATTTTGAAATACAAAGTCATTATTTTGAGATACTAAGTCATTATTTTGATAACGTTTCTCATTATTTTGAGATACTAAGTCATTATTTTGAGATACTAAGTCATTCTTTTGAGATACTAAGTCATTCATTTGAGATACTAAGTCATTATTTTGATAAAATTTCTCATTATTTTGAGATACTAAGTCATTATTTTGAGATACTAAGTCATTCTTTTGAGATACTAAGTCATTATTTTGAGATACTAAGTCATTATTTTGATAAAATGTCTCAATATTTAGAGATACTAAGTCATTATTTTGAGATACTAAGTCATTATTTTGATAAAATTTCTCATTATTTTGAGATACTAAGTCATTATTTTGAGATACTAAGTCATTATTTTGAGATACTAAGTCATTATTTGAAGTAAGGAAAGGCTGGGGACTTGTTATTCTCGTTAACAACAGATGGTGGTCTAGGGGTGGGGGGGAAATCGATACAGGATAATATTGCGAAGAATTAATAAGATAGAATAGATTTTAAGGTAATGTTACTTGTTTTTAAGGCATTACATGGATTGACCCCTTTATATATTGCTGATCTCCTTACCCTACATCACTCCTCCAGGAACCTAAGATCGTCTAATCAGTTCCTTTTGAGCTATTCCACAGTCTCGGATGAAAACAAAGGGTGATCGCTCCTTCTCCGTTGTGGCCCCGAGACTCTGGAACAAACTTCCCATTCATATTAGGTCCTCCTCTACCGCCGAGATCTTTAAGTCTCGTCTTAAAAATGTTTTTTATTCTTTGCCGTATGATTTGGTTTAGAGACATTTGTATAGAAGTGTGTTGTTCGTATGATGTTCATTGTGTCTATATTTTTATTGTCTTCCATTGTTTTTATAACCTAATATAACTCTGTACAGCACGTTGTTCAGCCTAGGTTGGTATAATATATATATATATATATATATATATATATATATATATATATATATATATATATATATATATATATATATATATATATATATATCTCACATGAGAATTTAACTTTGTGGTACTAGAATAATATTTGAATTGAATAATTGAAGGGAGAATAACAAACGGAGAAATCTTTCTTTTTACATCAAACAGACGTTGACAAAGTTTTCCTTTGGAGACATAATTTTAAGTTGGAAAAAAAGGTCATAAATTGCATTATATATGTTTAAAATCACAACATAACATTTCTGCTAGCTCTCAGTCTCGACGACACACACACACACACACACACACACAGTTTTACTTAACTTTATTCACAGACGTAAATATTACAGAACTTGTGTAAATACGTCTGTTACAGTAATCCTTTTTTTTTTTTTTTTTTTTTTTTTTTAAGGGATGCACCGAATCCAGGATTCAGCTGAATATTGGGCTTTTTGACGGGGTTCGAACCTTAGAATTCTTTCCCAGCGAACCGACCCCTACGCTTGCACTCCGCGCGCTACGCTGGCCGCCGTAATGACGGCGCCGTTGATTACGGGAAGGTGTTAACGTAGGTGGAGCGTTCAATGCAGCAGGCTGTGAGGAAGTGGAAATGGAACTGGTGAGCAGAAAAAGTGATGTTTGGCAGCACTTTCAGTCAAAAGAAGGCCGTTCAAGTCCAGCTACATGTTCAATCTGCAATGCTGATTAGTCTGGTGGTGGCGAGGACCCTAAACAATACACAACATCACCGCTGTTACAACATCTGGTATCAAACATCTGGAAGAATACGAGTTGTGATGAAGGAATCTACAGACAGCAGAAGGACAGTCCCTGCTGACTTCATTAATGTGTTGACTGAGTTCATGGACTGAGGATGGGAGGAGGACTCAGCAGAATCTCAACCAGTGGGTTCAGGATTCAGCCGAACACCAAAAATCTGGATTCGGTGCATCCCTATTTTTTTTTTCCCCCTCAAGGAACTTATCTGAAGAACATTCAGAGTTCTTCTGTTCAGGACTTTTAGCCAAGCTTCATTCTCGATTCTGGAGATAGTTCAACATAAAGACGAAGGACGAGTTCAACCCCAACAAACTGTTGCAACACGTTTATTCAAACTGAAACGGTGGCGCCTGAACACCCTGAGCTTACATACAAGTCTCTGCTGATTGGGTGACGCCTCTGACACACCCGCCAAACGAGAGAAAACTCATCAAAGTCCGTTTCACTCAGGCTGTGTCTCAAAGCGCCTACTTCCACACTTCAAACACTTAGCTGTAAGTACATCGTGGAGATAACGCAAAAAGTCAGAGCACTGAAAGTACCCGGATGACCCCCTAAAAACGGTCAAAAAGTTCAGCGTGGAACGATGGACACTACTCGCACTAAACGGGCGCCATCTGGACTACAAAGCAGAAAGGGGAGGGACCAAGGACGTCGACCGGCAGCTGATTGGACGAACGCGTCACGTGGGACTGGCTTCTTCCGGATTTCACAACCGAGGATCATGGTGGCACGTTCAGAATACGATCTCGTATTGGACTAAGATAGTTCACCGAAACGTGTTTCTGAGAACATTTTAAGAGACAAATAGGCCGTACGGCAGGAAGTGGTCAGTGCACGTTAGCGGTGGACTGACGGAAGGATACAGAATGAGACACAGCCTCAGTTTCGCAGAAACGTGGCGTTCAAGTCGGAAGCCGTAGCAAGACAGTTGACATCGTTCTGAGATTTATAACGTCCCCGTGTTCACCAGTCTCTGACCAATCAGCAGCTGGCGTCTCTCTGGCTGGCAGCTGACTCTGCGGTTTGTGTCCGGGGTCGTTTGCTCGGCGGCTGCTCCGATTGGCCGACGTCTCTGAATCCCTCGGAGGTGATCTGGTATTGGACGGTGGCGCCCTTGTGATCTGGAGATTTAAAGATGGCTGCCATCCGGCGTGAGCCCGCCCAGTGTAGGAGGAGCCGGATGGTGGGGGCGTGGCCCCAGCTCTCCCCGAGGGCGGGGACAAGCTGCGATTGGCCGCCGCTTAGCCGGGTGGTCATTTGGTTGGTCATCGCCACGGCGATGCCGCGACCGGTCGCCATGGCGATGAGCTGCTGGGCGAGCCCGTTGAGGATGCGCGTCCTCTGCGACAGATCGTCAAAGTGCTGCCGGAACGGGAACGCCACGCTGTCAATCACCAGGAGGCGGACCCTCGGGTGCTCGGACAGGAAGTCAGGCAGCAGGTGGACCTCTGCGAGCAGCTCCACATAGTCATGGCAACGCACCTGAATGAGGCGAGACAGACGGCCAATCAGAACCTAGTCTAGTCAACGCTTCATTGTTTTTGAGTGTTTGTATTACTGTGCTTGATGTAACGGTGAGCTAGAGTGCCGTTACCAGGAACATGTTGGACAGGATGGTTTCCACGGTGAAGGTCTCCATGGCGACTCGTTGCTCGTCATCTTCGACCAGTAAGGAGCAGTGGTGGACGGCTGCGGCGGCGATGTCGACGACTCTCTGCAGCAGGAAGCTGCCCTCGGTGTCGATGTAGACCACCTGGCCGCCAACGCCGCCGAAACACTGAGGGACCTGGACGTCCACCGCCAGCTGCAGGCTGAGAGGACGATGTCATCAGTGACATCAGCGTGACATCACAGAGAGATTTGACGTAAAGAGAGAAGCTAGCAGGCTGGAAGAACTACACATCAACAGGGTCCCAAACATTTACACGGCTTCTTATTTCATAACAGATATGTTACAGATTATACCGTATACAAGCTAGTACCTGGTTCAGCTATCGGGGGGGGGGGTCTGTAGTGTGTGTGTGTGTGTGTGTGTGTGTGTGTGTGTGTGTGTGTGTGTGTGTGTGTGCGTGCGTGTGTATGTATGCGTGTGTGTGTGTGTGTATGTGTATGCGTGTGTGCGTGTGTGTGTGTGTGTGTGTGTGCGTGCGTGCGTGCGTGTATGCGTGTGTGTGTGTGTGTGTGTGTGTGTCTGTACGTCCGTGTGTCTGTACGTCCGTGTGTGTGTGTGTGTGTGTGTGTGTGTGTGTGTGTGTGTGTGTGTGTGTGTGTGTGTGTGTGTGTCTGACCACAGTTGTGTCTTTCCGACTCCCGGAGCTCCACAGATTTCTGTGGTTTTCCCGACAGGAAATCCTCCTCCGAGAGCAGCGTCCAGCTGAGAGGAAAAGGTCACGATGCTCTTCATCTCCTCCTCCTTCTGCAGGAGCTCCAGAGCTGTCAGAGAGGCTCCTCCTCCTCCTCCTCCTCCTCCTCCTCCTTCATCCCCTCCTCCTCCCTCTCTCCTCACAGCCTGCAGCACCTCCAGCGCCTCCTGCTGGGTCAGACTGGCCTCTGCAACACAACACAAAGCATCACATCACATTCAAGTGTGTTCCCGCAATCGGACGCAGGTGCGCATATTTAGCGGAGGGGTTTAGGGGTCCCTCACAAAAGAAATGCAATTTGACATCATTTTGAACCGTTATCATCACCATATCTGTGTCTAAAACGTTGGAAAAGCTAGAGCAGATAAAGAAAAAACACTCAAAAAAGCTTACTATCACAAAGGAGAGAAGAAACTAGAAGATATTCAGATTACTGTCCCAGAGGAGAGAAGAGACTAGAAGATATTCAGATTACTGTCCCAGAGGAGAGACTAGAAGATATTCAGATTACTGTCCCAGAGGAGAGAAGAGACTAGAAGATATTCAGATTACTGTCCCAGAGGAGAGAAGAGACTAGAAGATATTCAGATTACTGTCCCAGAGGAGAGAAGAGACTAGAAGATATTCAGATTACTGTCCCAGAGGAGAGACTAGAAGATATTCAGATTACTGTCCCAGAGGAGAGAAGAGACTAGAAGATATTCAGATTACTGTCCCAGAGGAGAGAAGAGACTAGAAGATATTCAGATTACTGTCACAGAGGAGAGAAGAGACTAGAAGATATTCAGATTACTGTCCCAGAGGAGAGAAGAGACTAGAAGATATTCAGATTACTGTCAGAGGAGAGAAGAGACTAGAAGATATTCAGATTACTGTCAGAGGAGAGAAGAGACTAGAAGATATTCAGATTACTGTCAGAGGAGAGAAGAGACTAGAAGATATTCAGATTACTGTCAGAGGAGAGAAGAAACTAGAAGATATTCAGATTACTGTCCCATAGGAGAGAAGATACTAGAAGATATTCAGATTACTGTCCCAGAGGAGAGAAGATACTAGAAGATATTCAGATTACTGTCCCAGAGGAGAGAAGAGACTAGAAGATATTCAGATTACTGTCCCAGAGGAGAGAAGATACTAGAAGATATTCAGATTACTGTCCCAGAGGAGAGAAGAGACTAGAAGATATTCAGATTACTGTCCCAGAGGAGAGACTAGAAGATATTCAGATTACTGTCCCAGAGGAGAGAAGAGACTAGAAGATATTCAGATTACTGTCACAGAAGAGAGAAGAGACTAGAAGATATTCAGATTACTGTCAGAGGAGAGAAGAGACTAGAAGATATTCAGATTACTGTCAGAGGAGAGAAGAGACTAGAAGATATTCAGATTACTGTCAGAGGAGAGAAGAGACTAGAAGATATTCACATTTAACGAGCTGGAATCAGAGAAATCTTATTTCTTTTTAATACAAAAATGACTCAAACGATTAATCGATTATCAAAATAGTTGGCAATTAATTAAATAGTTGACAACTAATCGATTGATCGTTGCACCTCTATTTTGTATAATGTTGATTTGTGCCTATATGTATCTTGTTGTCTCTACTGTAAGGTATGTGTCTATATTACTATTTGTCTACTGAATGTTTACTGCTACATGTCTATTTGTTGAATGTATAGAGAATTAACACCGACCGAAGTCTAATTCCTTGTGTATGTAAGTATATCTGGCCAATGAAAATGTTTCTGAGTCTAATTCTGACCCTGGACGTTGAAATCGGAGTTATTTTGCCCGGAGTTTGGTGAGAGAGTGACGGGTACCTTTGCTGAGCTGCAGCGGTTTGAGGTGCAGCAGGTCCGCGGGGAACTGGAAACCAGCGCTGACCAGTTTCACCTTCACACCGGGACTCAGACACAAACTGGACACCGACCTCTGCATCTCCACTGCTTCAACTTCTGACGTTAGCTTCCACTTTCAAAACAACCGCCATGACAGGTCCCCCAGCACGTGGCACGCCTTGCACGTCAACAGCGTCAAACCAGAAACTTCCGGTTTGACTTTTCAAAGTAAGAATTGTTCGAGCTAATTAAAAACTGACATTCATAACACATAACATGTTCATTTTCCTGTAAGAGTTTCAGCTGTTTTTAGTTTCCGACAACTATAACAACTCTAAGACATCCTTCCACCAACGTCTCTACAATCTTGCAATTATTAGTCATATTTTATTTATTTATTTTACTGTTTAATACACTTTCAGTATATTTTATTTTCCTACATCAATCTTTATCACTGCTAGCTCCCCTTTGCAAAAAAAAACAATATTGGCCTAGTAGTAATTTAACTTAAATTCAAATTTCAGTAATGTTTTAAATAGTCCTGCATTGCCAGCTCTATCTCCACAGCGCTGTGTATTAAGGTCTGGCAGTAGGCTAAATGAGGTCCGGCCTTTCCAAACGTAAAGAAAAGAAGAGTTAAAAGAAGCAAGTCAGTCCCTTCCACTACATTAATGCTGACAGCTGACCAGCTCCGTAGGCGTAATTTACAGGGGTCCAGATAGCAATGAGTCGGCGGACCACCGGCGGTGCTCCAGAGGCAGTAGAAGCGTCAGAATGGCGTAATCGCAAACACGTTTTCCGGCGCACCGCCGCCGGCAGCCGCTTCTTCCTACCGCCTTCGGTCCGCGGCCGGCCCGCGGGCCAACCGCCGTTCCGCCGCCGTTGTACCGAAGGCGGCCCTTCCGCGGAGGCAAACGCTATTTTCGAGCGATCTGCTGCCACTTATTGTGTGATAGACTAAATAATTAAATAAATAAGGTTCCCAGACAAATGAAACAAAAGCAGTACACACCTCAGGATAATACAATAACATGTTCATTCTAAGAGGCTATTGTCAAGGTTTTAAAGTCTGATAGCAGACGGAATGAAGGACTTTGAGTAGCGCTTTGCTTTCCTGCGTGGCGCTGGAAAGCGTCGGCCTGAGGGCAGTAATGTGAAGTGCGTGGACAGGACGTGGACGTGTTGGTCAGTTATTTGTTTGGCTGTGTCAAGCTAGGTGCAGTAGGTAATCGCATACAGAAAGACCACAGCGTAGCCGGATACTTTACAAAATAAAATTAATTTCAAAATAAAACACCTAGGTTTATGGTGATTTTGGCTATCTTGACTTCTAGACTGTGTCTAGAGCGAGACAAGTGATCAGGCACACAAAGAGAGACTGACGGACAGACAGACAGACAGACAGAGTGACACACACATGCGCACAGGCATGAATCTACGCTTCACGGTGCTTCCCTGGCCGTGTGTTCCCGTTGGGGCTCTCCAGCACTTTGTTTTGTTACCGGCGGTTGTGCAAAGTTCTCTGGCTGTTCAGGTGACACGTTTAATGGCTGTTTACGAGCCATAGGCGAACCGCGCCTGATTGAACATGTGCAACATGTGTTGAGTTTTATAAAAAAACAAATTACAAAGAACACACACTCCCTGCTTGGCATTTTACCTTTGCTGTATGGTAAATCCACCTGTGACCGCAGAGTACAAGTCCTGCTGCTAACGTTTAAAGTAAAAAGAGAGGCATTATGAGCACAATGTATTCTACTTTAAGGTGGAGACGTTTAACTATAATATAGGCCATATGCTGGATAGTTTAAGAAATAATGCATCATATTTTATTTGTGATATTTTGTAAGTAGAATCTGAATCAGCAACGTTCTCTGTCTGGTAAATGAGGTATAATGTTTCCTCTGAAGTACAAGTACACAGTAAGGCAGTAGTATACAGTTAGTTGCATATTAAATGCTTTGGGGTCCTTCTGTAAGTTATTTTGGAGTACAATGCTTCTGGAGAAAGCTACAAGCAGCAATACAGGAAGCCAAGCAATCAGCCCATTCCAAACAGGCACGTTTTGAATGGGCACTGCACTAGTTATTTAGAAAGATAATAACTTTTTTGGTTGGGATCATAGAGGCTCGCAAAGAGATATAGGACGAGACAGTTTCTGTAATTTTGTGTGTGTGTGTGTGTGTGTGTGTGTGTGTGTGTGTGTGTGTGTGTGTGTGTGTGTGTGTGTGTGTGTGTGTGTGTGTGTGTATAGACTGTACAGATTAAAAACACATTTATTTGGAACTATGCACCATATAGGGCCGTGAGGCGCTAATTGGTGTTTGAGATAGTAATATAAAGGAGTGAGGCAGATTGCTGAACAGGATATATTTATTTATTGAAATCAAATCTGAACTGTCAATAGATCTTCCAGAGTGACGTCGTCGAGGCTCGACGTCCTGGTAGAAGTGACATCATCAGTGGCGATGTGACATCATCGTGACAGATGTGTCGGCTCACGGCGGGGGTCTTCACAGGGGTTTGGAACAGAGGAAAGATTTCTTCAGATCACAATTTGTGTCGTTGACATAATCAGTTCCTGTAGACAGAGATTTAAAAAATAATAAAAAGGTAGTTTTGACCTTGACATCGTTTCCCTTTTCTCCACTAAGCCCGTCAAACTTTCTTTATATAGCGCTCTCCAAAACTGATCAAATGCTTCACTGTTGCGTAAATGACAGCACATTTCAAAAGATAAAAGAGACAACCAAAAATAAATACCATGTATAAATGAAACAACATTTAATGATGTCGGGTTAAAAGATCCTTTTTCTTTCTATTATCAACAGATAATTAGTTCTTTACCGTTATAGTTCATCTCCATGCAGTTTTGTATTTCCTGGTTGTTGGGCTCCCCTTTGCCCCATCCTGTGAAGTCAAACTTGGAACCATCACTCCACAGCCACACACCCTCCTGAAAGAAAAAGGTACATAGCCTTTAACTTCATTTATACTAGGACTGTCCCGAATACCATTTTTTTGTGCGTCAAAGCTTCGTTGGTGGCGGCCAAAAGTGATCAATGCGGCGTTGGGAGTGTCACTTAAAGACCCATTTGTGTGACGTCCTGTTGTGTCCTTTAACTCCCCCCCACAAGCTAATATTCTGAATTGCAAATTTAGTATGTGTTGTCTGTGAAGACCAGACTTTTTAAAGCTTTGTGCACCACAATGTATACTGCTCACTTTTGGGGGCGCTATTAAAAAAACGCAGTGTGCAGAAACTCAATGTGGCATACTGTATAATGATGGCATGAGGCTGCTGCTTAAAATGCCTCGATGGAGCAGTGCAAGCCAAATGGTTGTAAGTGTTGATGTATCCACCTGTCCTTGGAATTTCATGGAGATTTGTTTTGCTTGTTTCTGATCCAGCCTTAATTTATACATTTTAGTTTGTTGTGTTACGGTTATGTTGATCAAAGACTGGTTCCAGCATGTACTGTACAGAAAGGTTGGACTCACCTTTGCTGAATAGTAGCCTCCGACCCAAGAGTTTTTATGTGAGCCAGTCACTAGCTGAAGCCCCGCTCTGAGTAACTTGTACTCCTCTATAGTGGGGAGGGAAGCCAGATTTCCACCGATAATAGTGCAGAAATTCTGATGATGGAGAAAGAGTGTGGAGCAACAAAAGACAGTGAGAACAAAATAATGCATAGATAAAATGAGTTGGATGGGGACGGAGAGTTATAAAAAAAACAGTAGAGACAATTGGGCCTATCTGGCACCTGGCGCAACGCAAAGCCTGACGCAGTTATCAATTCCCCGTCCAGCGCCCACGTTGTTTAAACAGCAAATGCACCTGCGCCCATCTGTGCTTCCATGGGTGTGCTGGTCTTACAGGGAGGTGTGTTCAGGTGCATTCTGGGCGTGCTGGTCTTACAGGGAGGTGTGTTCAGGTGCATTCTGGGCGTGCTGGTCTTACAGGGAGGTGTGTTCAGGTGCATTCTGGGCGTGCTGGTCTTACAGGGAGGTGTGTTCAGGTGCATTCTGGGCGTGCTGGTCTTACAGGGAGGTGTGTTCAGGTGCATTCTGGGCGTGCTGGTCTTACAGGGAGGTGTGTTCAGGTGCATTCTGGGCGTGCTGGTCTTACAGGGAGGTGTGTTCAGGTGCATTCTGGACGTGCTGGTCTTACAGGGAGGTGTGTTCAGGTGCATTCTGGGCATATTGTTATCTTGAGGCAGCGGAAAGTGGTCGCTTCATTGACCAACAAAAACCTGGTCTAAAGTCAATAACGCAGCATTTCATTGTTATTTTATCGCCTGCTTCACCTTGTGGAGTTTTGGGGGCATAGTGCTCCTGCCAAATATGATCTGCTCGCACGCTTTCACTTCACGCACGAGCAGATCAGTTTCTTCTCTCCTTCCTGCTCAGCAAATCCGCCATCATAATAGCAATGCGCAAAGGTACAAACGCGCCTGGCTTTTAAAGGAAATGGGAGATGAGGACTGATCTCAATAAGTGGCGTATGTATGACACGCCAATTCGTTATCAAGACGGCCAGGGGGAAGCTACTTTATCATCACTCCCCAATATCTCATGTAAACCCATACTGCGGGGAGTGATGAGGTCGGAGTCTGGCACCAACACAATACTTTACTGTTATAATAAACATTTCAAACATGAGTTGTCTGCAGTGCCGGCCCGAGCCTTTTGGGGGCCCTAAGCAGAATTTGATTTGGGGGGCCCCCTCCCACCACGCGGAGTCACCTGTGCTTGACGATTGACACAAATGTCACACTGTAATGTTACATTATAAATTAATACAGTGAGGTTATGTATTAATACAGTGACGGATTATGAACTACTGTCCCCCTGGGCACAGATGCATAAGGACCTTCCCCCCTACCCTATTTGTGCAAAAGTGGATGCAAATGTGGAGGGGGGGTCTGGGGGTACTCCATCTATTCTGAATTTTGTGATGTGATTTCCTGTATTCTGGTGCATTTTTGGGATGTCAGCTGGAGAAGGGCAATACCTAAATTTGTTCAGATTCATAGCCTTTTGTTTTTGACTTATTGAGGTAATGACTTCACGCAACTACTTGGGCTTCAGGGCCAAACACGTTCAATCCCACAGGACTTTATGTTTGAGTAAAAAATTACATCTATTTATCCTAATAGGGATGCTTATTTAGATTTTTTTTCCTGACCGATAGCCTGCCCATGTTAACCACTTATTAACCGTTAACAATCAGCCGACTAAGTCCAAGTCCACCCGTCTGGGAGAGTTAGCAGCCACAATGTTGCGTACATTGTTGTTGACACATGCAGAAACTTTACCAGTCCCCAAGTCTCCACCACATCAATTAGTTCAGCTGCATGGTTGACAGCTGTGCGTCTGCCTGACATACTCTGTGTTAGTAGGAAGTAGGGCTGGGCGATATGGCCTAAAACAAAATCCCCAATTTTTTCACAAAAAATCTGATTCACGATTTTAATTGATCGATTTAAATCAACACACAAACTGGTTGCTATGGACTTGTCACTAAGCTTCCTCAGTCGTTGTATATTTTAGCTATATAGGTAAAGCTGCCGAAGCTGAAAATGATCCAAAACATTATCCAAAACATATATATGTTTATTTTTAAAGCAGATTTTAAATGACAATGTAACAATTTAACAATTCGCCCTTATGAAATGAATGCCCGACACTTAAATTCAACTAAAATGTAACCGTGACCAATCAGTGTTGGACCTACAGTCTGTGGAGATGCCTCTCCAAACGCAGAAACGAAGTGCAGTCACACCATAAAACGTTAAGACACGTTAAGAAAGAAAAATCTGTATTTTGCCGTAATCCAATAACACGGAAAAAGAAGTAATCCACAGCGATCAGTAGATCCACAAAAAGGGTCACGGTGCATCCAGCAAGGCCTACGCGCGTCACACGGGTCAGACCCATCTGGTAGCGGGGGCCGACACTGAGAGCTACATGGACATTTTCACCAAACAAGCCACTTTGACATGTTGCTGTTTTTATAAATACCAAAGTTGAGTCAACCCCAAGCTCCTCAGCTCCTCTAGTTCGTTTCGTGCCTTCTCCATTTTCAGCGTAGCTCGTAATCGATACCACCCACGCTGGGCACATAGCCAATGATTGAATGATTTGTCATGACATAGTGTTGATGGGAAATGTAGGATTAATACAACAAGCATTGTCGCCAGAGAAAGATTACCTTTCCAAGCCAAACACACAAAACCAACCACAAATATTGGCGGAAAACAGACCAATCTGGCTACACTATCATTGCATCATCTCTGCAGCCTACAGATGCAAACAGAGGCTGTGTCATTTGCTTCATTCATCACCAGCCAAATTGGTTAGTAACTTTACAATGTTACCCACAAAGTTAACTGTGACCCGCATTTAGGGTTGGAAAGAGTCAATTTAAAGCCCTGATATAACTGATATAATTGATATAATTTCAAAACCTACCTCTGCATCAGCCCAGTTCTTTTCACCGCAGTGGAACATGTAACAGTGTTGGTAAAACAGAGTCCAACCAGGAGGGCAACATTTGCCGTATTTATCTATAACACAAATGTAGATAATTAGAAGAACAATCATGTAAAGAGCTTCCAATTGTCCAAAGCCAGGGAGGTCTGATAATGGTGTCCCTCGGCACAATCTTTATGGACAGCCTCCCAAATAGGACCTGCTTTGCCTCGAGCAATCCTAAAATCATTTTTATACTTTAAAATAACCAGAAGTGCAATCACAAAGTGCATACTCCAGTCTTTCACCTCCACCATTATGAGAAGTACCAACCTGGTGCTGTCAGATTCTCTGCCTGTAAACATAAAGTAATGATCTTTAGTTTTTAACCCTTAGAGTTTAAAACATACACGACATGATTTTGAGTTTTGATTGAAATGTGTTTTGTAGTTTACTTTCTTTTTATTTGCAATATATTAAAACTGTTAGGGGTGTGAGATGGAGGACCCAAATGCAGAGAGCGACAGCAAGCAGGAGATGATGTGAGCTCGTAGATTTTTAATAAAACAAAAACACGGCAGAACAGAGGCTGAAAAAAACAAGGAGCATGCAGAGGGATACACAACTGACGGCACGGGAGTACAAATGAAGGCAAAACAATCTGACACACAACAAGGGGAACACAGGGGTTAACTACACGAGGTAATGAACTAATGAGGGACAGGTGACACAACAGGTGAAACACATCAGGACAGGGCAGGACAATCAACAAAGGCGGGAAAACAGAAAGTAAAACTAGACAAGACAAGATCGGACACAGACTATCAAAATACAACAGGAAATAGAACATAAACCGGGAAGACACAACACAGGATACATTTACAAGACAGAAAAAATACAGAATAAATATACAAACACAGGAAACATACAAAAATAACTAAACCAGGCAACAAAATTAAATAAAACAGACAACATAAATGTCCAAACCATAACAAAAATATTCACATTTCAATTGTATTATTCAGTCATGTTAACAAACATGATGTTGGGCTGGAAGAACTCTCTCAAGACTGGTTCAATGTAAAAAGTGAAGGTGTTATAAAACCAAAGATCTTTGTAAAGTAAATGTTTTAGTGTGCGTATGACTTACATTTGCTCCAGTCCACAGTCCACTGGTCAAACACAGGACCACCATGAAATGAAGACCTGATGCCATCTGGGTAGAGACGCAGTATATCAATGATAGCTTATTAATGAAGTTACGCAAAAGGTGAACTAAAATACAAAATTAAAATGACAATTTCAATCATTGTAATTGCAGCAATGCTATTTGGTGATAGAGGAAGATTAAATAAAGTTAGCACGTTTTACAGAAACAAGGCATTGTGATAAAGACCAGATGTAAACTCTTTTCTGTAGATATGAATTAAAACTGTTGCTATGATTAAAGTCAGGAATGAGAGCCGTACCTTGTTGTGATGATCAGATAAAGTTGAACTTGCAGCAGTAGCAGGTGGCACGGTGTCTTTGAGACAGAAACCCAGAGCTTATGTACCTTCTCTGGGTGTGTTTGGCTCAGACACCTGCAACGTGTCTTTCTCTGTTCACATGATAGTGTTTAATTATTATAATTAATTCTGAGTTACCTAACTGAACGCTCTTCAAACAAAGACAGAATGATCCACTCCATTTTAGCTATCATCTATATTATGTTTGATGTTTGTTGAGACTTGGTGACTTGGACTTGAGTCGACTCGAGTCACTGTTTTGATGACTTGCAACTTGACAAAAAAATAATTGACTAGAGTCTTGACTTGGACTTGTAAGTTAATGACTCGAGACTTGCCTTGACCTTGATGCATGATGACTCGGATGTGTATTTATAAGTTTGAATGTTAGCTGTTAAATATAAAATAATATAATTCAATGTCACCTTTCTGTCTAACTATCAAGTATGCCATGCAGTGGCAGCAGCGCAAACTGTGAATCACGATTGGACGACTCAAAAAGCTGCCCGGTATGTGATCGGCATGATTGGATGACTGGCTGCCAGTCAAACCTGTTGCTATGGCAAAACGTAATATCAAAGACCCTTGATGATGCCTCATTAGTCGGACCACCACAACAGCAGCGACTGTGCCACGAGTCATCACTTTTGGATTTAAAAATTGCACGCAAGAAGAAAAAAGCAAACTGCTGAATGCAAGACCTGTTCATCAAAAAAAGTGACTTGATTTGGGACTTGACTGGCCTTAACTAAGGACTGGACTTCATTTGCCCCAAAAAAAAGTAACTAGAGACTTGGACCAAATGACTTGAGACTTACTTGGGACTTGAGCAAAGATGACTTGGTCACAACACTGCCTATTACCCTGTAATAGCTCACCTTTAAAATTAAATATCAATTTAAATAGAGGCCATTATTTTTACACACTGGCCCCATGGGCCACCAAGCCCTTACATTTGGTGGCCAAAGTACATTTTTGGTGGCCTAAATGCAAAAGAACAGATAAAATTCACATTAAGTACAACTAGTAAATATCTCATTCATATTATTTATTAATCATTTAATAATTGTTATTCAATAACTAAAACTTTAAATACAAATGTGGCCTTTGACATGCTTATATCTGATGTTTTTAGCTCGCTACAGGCACTTTGTTAGCATTTCACCCTAACCCTAACCTTTTTAGTTTATAGAAGACACCAACAAGTTCAAATCTTCACCTTAACTGTCAGGAGACACAGTTCAAATGAATCTCAATAATATGGGGCTGACTTTGACATCAGTTCTAACACCAAAACCAGTTTTCTAGTGATAGTTACATGAAAAGATGACACCAAACTCTGAAAACCATTTCTTGATGGACCTGGCTTTGTGCACAGGAACAGAATTACCACATTGAGCCATGAAATGGACAAACACAAACCGTTGACACAAAGTTAGAAGAACCCTCTCTAAAATATCATCAAAGCATGAACCCCTGACCAAAAGCACACATGACAATGTGTACATGTATGTGATATGGGGTGTCCGTACTCTTTTATTTATTTTTATTTTTTACTTTTCCATTTATTGTAAGAAAGCAGTTCATGTAATGATGTTAGGTACAGCACCGCTACTGGCCTATTTACTCATGATCGTCTCCTCATTTCAACCAGGATGTTTGAAGTTAAACAGAATCATCTTAATTAAACACTCAGAGCTGTTAGTTTAAAGGAGACGTTAACCCCTAACCCAGAGACTGTAGCGTTTTTAATCTAGAGTGAAGATATGGGCATCATTTGAAACTAGACGACCTAAGGTATCCGTTAGTAACAACCATGTCATGTGAAGTATATGATGATTTACAACTTTGACTTAAGTTTAATTACGCCTGCATATTTTAATTCAAATGTATTCCATACAATAATGTGTTACTGAAGTCATGGTGGGAAGGAGAGGCCCTATACAGGAAAGAGTTCGAGGAGGATACAGATGTGGAGTCTAAGAGAATAACAGGACAAAACAAAAGAGACTCTGTTTCTTCTAGTCCATGTATAGGACACTCGTGGTTGACCTTTATCTCAACTCATATATACACCCTCCCACTACATGCACAGTATATATACCATGTGTTAACCGCAGAACTTCAGAACGACTTATTGGAAGAATTGGGTTGGTTGTTCTCCAAGCTCTCTGCAGGAGTTTGTTAACAATGATGCTGAAAATCTTGAATTGTAATAAAACCTTTTATAATCAAGAACAGTGTCGGCGGATTCCTCTTCATACAGCATCACAGCATTACTTTTAAAAGACACCACACATGCTTGCATGTCGGGGAATAGGGATAAATAACAGTCTGAAGTTAGGCTAAATTTTGGCGTTGGAAAAATTGGAGGGGATGGCCCATTATTCAGAAACCAAAATAGTCTGAAAAATGTCCCATTAGACGGTCCATTATACCTCTTTCACATCGATGGCTCAATCAGGGTTATACCCAGGTCGACTGTGTTATTGAATGGGTTAACCCCAGGAGATATTCTAGGATTTCTTTAAGTGGGGTGGCACAGGGGGAACCAATAATCAGTCAGGGGGGGTCTGGGGGATTATATCAGAAAACAGCAATCCTCTACTGCCTCCCAAGAAAAGTCCTCCTTCTTCCAGGACGCTTGAAACGCTCTCTTTCGCTTTAGCTCGTACAGCCACCTTCTTCTTCTTCTTCTTCTTCTTCTTCTTCTTCTTCTTCAAGACAGCCACCAGTCACTCGTCACTAGCACTCAATTCTTAATTGGCCAACGGTACATTCAAACCAAATCATTTAACAAGAATTCTCTGACGTGGGCAAGGGGAAGCGGCAAGAGAACAACTTAATTTATGATGCGATGATGATCAGAACTTTTTCCATACATCATGCTATACATTTATGTAATATTTGCTTGCCCAATGTGGCGTTTTACTTGCCCCTAATTCATGAACCCTGCTCCTATAGAAAATGGCGATTTCATCTGATGTGAACATGATATGAGTCCACTGACTGTCGGCCTTACACTTTCCAGACTCTGTTTACATGTTGCTTCATTTAACAGACCTGGGGCCTTAACAAACTCAGAGTTTTCACTAAACCTGCATAACGTGTTTCACAACGGTAGTTAACAGCTAGTTCATTCAACCCGGGGCTCCCAATCCAGCGACGAGCCCGTCCACATGAAAGGGCCGGTGCTCCCTAGCAGGTTAGGTGTTCAGCATAAGTTACCATGGTGATACAACCCGGTAACAAGCGACCCACCACAAAACCCTGGGTTGAACACTGCATGGAGATGAACTACTTTGGTACGCACTGATTATGTGTTATGTATCTGTTACTATATGAACATAATGTGAGATTGATCAATAATTAAAGCAAGCTAACGTTAGCCAACGTACACCGGCTGGCTGGCTTGCTGGTTCCGCCCTGCTTTAATGCTGCATCACTTACCGAGAATGAGCAGCGTGCTGGGTCTAACGTTAGCGGTCCACTGACCCACTGCAGCTGGGTCTAACGTTAGCGGTCCACTGACCCACTGCCGCTGGGTCTAACGTTAGCGGTCCACTGACCCACTGCCGCTGGGTCTAACGTTAGCGGTTCGATGACCCACTGCCGCTGGGTCTAACGTTAGCGGTTCGATGACCCACTGCCGCTGGGTCTTACGTTAGCGGTTCGCTGACCCACTGCAGCTGGGTCTAACGTTAGCGGTCCGCTGACCCACTGCAGCTGGGTCTAACGTTAGCGGTCCGCTGACCCACTGCAGCTGGGTCTAACGTTAGCGGTCCCCTGACCCACTGCAGCTGGGTCTAACGTTAGCGGTCCGCTGACCCACTGCCGCTGGGTCTAACGTTAGCGGTTCGATGACCCACTGCCGCTGGGTCTAACGTTAGCGGTCCGCTCACCCACTGCCGCTGGGTCTAACGTTAGCGGTCCACTGACCCACTGCCGCTGGGTCTAACGTTAGCGGTCCGCTGACCCACTGCCGCTGGGTCTTACGTTAGCGGTTCGATGACCCACTGCAGCTGGGTCTAACTTTAGCGGTTCGCTGACCCACTGCCGCTGGGTCTAATGTTAGCGGTCCACTGACCAACTGCCGCTGGGTCTAACGTTAGCGGTTCGATGACCCACTGCCGCTGGGTCTAACGTTAGCGGTTCGATGACCCACTGCCGCTGGGTCTTACGTTAGCGGTTCGCTGACCCACTGCTGCTGGGTCTAACGTTAGCGGTCCCCTGACCCACTGCAGCTGGGTCTAACGTTAGCGGTCCCCTGACCCACTGCAGCTGGGTCTAACGTTAGCGGTCCGCTGACCCACTGCCGCTGGGTCTAACGTTAGCGGTTCGATGACCCACTGCCGCTGGGTCTAACGTTAGCGGTTCGATGACCCACTGCCGCTGGGTCTAACGTTAGCGGTTCGCTGACCCACTGCCGCTGGGTCTAACGTTAGCGGTTCGATGACCCACTGCCGCTGGGTCTAACGTTAGCGGTTCGATGACCCACTGCCGCTGGGTCTAACGTTAGCGGTTCGATGACCCACTGCCGCTGGGTCTAACGTTAGCGGTTTGATGACCCACTGCCGCTGGGTCTAACGTTAGCGGTTCGATGACCCACTGCCGCTGGGTCTAACGTTAGCGGTCCGCTGACCCACTGCCGCTGGGTCTAACGTTAGCGGTTCGATGACCCACTGCCGCGTATGAAGTATGAACATCAGGCCACTTATGTAGGCTATGGCGAAAGCTGTGCGTGGAGCTTCCGCAGAACCATAAAACGGCCTTCAAACACCATCAATGTTTCTATCAAACACTAAGGGCGTTTTCACACCTACCTCATTTGGTCCAGACTTTCGAACTTTTTTTTTTTTTTTTTTTAAACCAAAGGATGCAGCCAATGGCCAAGTGTGAATTTGCTTAAGATGCAAAGGCGTTATACTGTCAGCTATTCCACCAATCAATAGATAATCTTTCTCAATGGTTAAAGACAACACAAGGGTTAACAAACAGCCATGTATATCGGCTCTTCCAGTCTCTCCACTGCTGGCTGTTCCAGTTTAACGGGAGAGAGGAGCAAGAGGGGTTAGGTCGGCTGCGTGAGCGTGTCAGCTGGGTGGCGTGTCCGTTTTTATTTTGGCTCCTATGGTAACAGGTTAGAGATTGCACACGGCCTCCGTGACACGCACGTCTCAGGCGCGGCTCGAGCCGTGCTTAAAACGCGTGCATGCTAGAAATAGAACCAACGCAAGCGTTTCCAGGCAAAATAGAATAGAAAAGATGTTTATATGTCATTTTGACACAAATACATATTAATATATGACCTGTTGATATTTGAAAGTCTCGAGGCTTTGACATAAATGCAGATATAAATGTAATTTAAAAATGAATAATTATCAATTTTCAAATATTGCACCTGTCAATACAGAACGAAATATTCTGGAGCCTATTTTGCCGTCAATACTGCCGACGTTGTCTTTTATCAATGGGAAACATAC
The DNA here is from genome assembly GCA_023566125.1 of Zingel zingel. Lineage (NCBI taxonomy): Eukaryota > Metazoa > Chordata > Actinopteri > Perciformes > Percidae > Zingel > Zingel zingel. The sequence goes on from CM042318.1 coordinate 3,556,663, forward strand.
ATGTGTACAGACACGGCTAGCAGCATCAGCAGCGTCGCGTCAGACACCTTTCTGGTGTGCAAAGACGTAGAAAACGCCACGCAGCTGACACGCAGCAGAAACGCCACGCTCACGCCACTCAGCCAGTGCGCAGGAGGCCTTAGGATCATTAGTTATTACATTATTACCAATAGTCAACACTACAATATCGTTGCGGTATCGATATCGAGGTATTTGGTCAAAAATATTGTGATATTAGGATTTTCTCCATATCGCCCAGCCCTACTGTCATGTCGTCAGCAAACTTTATGATATGATTGGTGTTAAAATGGGCAGAGCAGTCATGGATGAGCAGGCTGAACAGCAGAGGGCTCAAGACACAGCCTTGAGGTGACGCTGTGCTCAGCAGGAATGATGGTGGCGCTTTTAAGGCAGGTGGGCACCACACGTTGAATGAGCGAGATGTTGAAGATATCTGTGAGCACTTAAACTTCTACTCAAGTCATTTTTTGATAGAGCACTTGTATTTTTTACTCAAGTATGGGTCTCTAGTACTTTATACATGTCTGCTGGTACACAATGCACTCTTATGCCATAAAAGGCTTAAACTCTAGTTAAAGGCTTAAGCTTAACCGTCAGAGACATGTCCTTGATCGACTTCCTCAATGATTGCACACAGCTAATATTCCACACACATCAAATATTTAAAAAAAAGACGAGCCAGTGACAGAGGATGAGAGTCAGTAGTCATGTCCATTTACTGTCATTGCATACACGTTGATACAGAGAAACGAAAAACAAAAAGATACAAACAGCTAAATTAATCTTTCTTCACCCGAGTTGTTACACAAACACAAATAACGCTTCTAAATCAAATAAGCAGCTGCACTTTTCTCAAACATTAGATACAATTATTAGCTTCACACACCCAGCCGCACTGTTACTGTAGTGGACACATCGAGACACAAACGGCAACAAATTCAAAAAAGATAATGAAATCAGTATGAGGTCCTGCTTCTGCTTCGTCGCACTCAAATTATATCATTCTCACAATCACAGACGTCGTCTACAACGTAAAAACTAAGAGGAGAAACCTTTAACGCCCCCAAAATAAGCTGAGTTCACATGTTTAGCTCCATTTGACTCAATTTTGTTTTGAATGGTACATTGCTTCAACCTTGACTTACTGTAAGTTAAAGACATTGTTTTTTTATCCACAGACTGACTGATACTTTCTCCTTTAATATCTAAAAAAGGATGGAGGAAGTGATATTCTATATTTTTCTTATTGTACACAAATCCTGTAAAAAGATCCAAACCAACAATGAGGGCTTGTAGTTAACAAAGTATTTAGATTAGGGATGCACTGAATCCAGGATTGGGCTGAATATTGGGCTTTTTGACGGGGTTGGGTTTCTGCCCAATGTTCCCCACCGAACCGACCCCTACGCTTGCACTCCGCGCGCTACGCTGGTCGCCGTGATGACGGCGGCGTTGATTACGGGAAGGTGTTAACGTAGGTGGAGCGTTCAATGCAGCAGGCTGTGAGGAAGTGGAAATGGAACTGGTGAGCAGAAAAAGTGATGTTTGGCAGCACTTTCAGTCAAAAGAAGGCCGTTCAAGTCCAGCTACATGTTCAATCTGCAATGCTGATTAGTCTGGTGGTGGCGAGGACCCTAAACAATACACAACATCACCGCTGTTACAACATCTGGTATCAAACATCTGGAATAATACGAGTTGTGATGAAGGAATCTACAGACAGCAGCCAGAATGTAACAACTTCAGGTACGGCAAAGGAAGGACAGTCCCTGCTAAGAACTGGTGTTAACCATTTGTTGAGTGCATTAGTGTGTTTACCGTGTTAATGGACTGAGGATGGGAGGAGGATTCAGCAGAATCTTAACCAGTGGATTCGGTATTCAGCCGAACACCAAAAATCTGGACTCTGTGCATCCCTAGTTTAGAGCCGGACGAACACCTTGTTGGTTTTGGTCTTTTCGTGAAATATGTTGACAGACACTCATAAAAACCATAGAAAACCACCAGCCTTGTGCCTTAGCATTGATTTAACAGACTTTACTGTGTCATTTTAGAAATGTACCGTATCATGATCCAGACTTATGAGCTCCGTCAACTCCAAAAAAAAAACTTTCAATTCAAATCATAAGCTCACATAATTGCAGCCGTTTGAGATGGTTTTTTTCTTTGGTACCTTAATTTTATCACAGAGTGTAAAGTCAGACTTCTAGACGCATTCTCCGTGAGACCTGCAGCGGGTTTGGGCCGTTTAGAAGAGTCTCCCGAGCTACAAGACGCTGAACACACGTTCCCAGTGTCCACTGGGCTGAAAGAGCCCAAATACGTCTCTGCAACTCAAACAAAACAAAAAAAAGGAAAAAGAACATACAAGCGTGCAGACACACTAACAGACATACCCAACACATCCTACGTTAAACATTCGCTGGAATAAAAAACCCCAAAAATTACACAAAACTACATATTTTTGTTGGGTTTTTTTTATAGAAAATTACAATTCAGAAATTAAAACTAGTAGAAATATTGAGTGTTCTCAGATTTAGTTAATCATCAGCGTTCATAACAGTACTATGGCAGCGAGCGAGGGGGAGGAGACAACTTGTTGTACAATTACAGGGGCAGATACAGGTAGCACTTCACGTTACCTTTATTCCAGTGTGGAAACGTTTTGACTTTAAAGGACAATTCCGGCGCAAAACGAACCTAGGGGTTAATGACAGATGTGTGCCCACTCCATCGCTCTCTGGGACATGTTTTCATGCTAATCAAATGTGTTTGGAGCTAGCGCAGACCGCTGATTAGCTTACAACGCTAGTATTCGGAGCACAGAGAAAGTCGCTATTAATACCACTAAAAAGGCTCTAAATATCACCACACTTCAACGGTAGCATAATGAGGGTTCCTTAAATGTTAACCGAAGCATTGAGAACTTTCTAAGTGTGCAGACAGTTTATTAAAAAGATTTTAAAGACAGTCGCGTTCTCGTATACAGGCGGCCGCCGTCTTGGGAGCTACTGTCTTTCTAATCTATCTTTTTAATAAACAGTCTGTACACTTACAAAGTTCTCAATGCTTGGGTTAACATGTAGGGACCCTCATTATGCTACCGTGGAAGTGTGGTGATATTTTGAGCCTTTTTAGTGGTATAAATAGCGTTTTGTTTTTACTTTCCCTGTGCTCCGATGTAAGCGTTGTAAGCTAATCAGCGGTCCGCGCTAGCTTCGTTCAAGCTACAAACACATTCGATTAGCATGAAAACACATCCCAGAGAACGACAGAGTGGGTACACATCTGTTATTAACCCCTAGGTTCATTTTGCGCCGGAATTGTCCTTTAACCACCGGAAAACTATTGTACTGTAGACACAAAACTCACAGAACTGCATCCTTTTACTGAGCAGTTAAGTAGCAGATATTGCTGTGTGTTTTTGACTAGGATTAGGGGTGTCATGATTCAACTTTCGAATTTTAAGGTCACACACAATTCAATATAAACCTTTTTTTTCTCAACGGGGATGGCAATTCTGCAATAAGAGCCACTAGATGGCAGAAGGGAGAAACACTTAGTTTCTCAGAGTTTACAAGGTTAGTTTAATGAGGTGCACATGAATGCACCATGGAGTCCCGTTGAAATCCACATGCTTTACCTTCGTTGTTTGATTCCATAACTCTCTCACGGGGAAGGCTAAATTTATGTTGCCACGCAGGTTGACGTCAGGGAAGCAGTTCTTCCAGGCTACCGCTAAGCTAACACTACCCTGTGTCTTTAGCTGCATGCTACCAGCCAGTAAGCTAACGTTACCCTGCGTTTTAAGCTGCGTGCTACCAGCCGGTCTGTTGTTTTCTTTGGACGTGCGCAAGTAGGCGAGGCTGGTGAGAGAAAAAAAATACTGCAGGAACCGCTGATCCTGCTTTAGATTTAGAAATTGAGAGCAAAATCGTGACGCCCCTAACTAGGATAAAACCAAAGGAAGTGTTACCCTTTCTACCTCTTCCACACAGTTGGACTGCAGGACGGTCTTTCCCAGAAACAACCTCTGGCTTCTCGCTCTCATACACACCAATGCCTTGTTTTTTTTAAACAGCAGCAACTCTGTCAGCTTCTGGAAAACATGAAAACCAAATGACTGATGTTCTTATTAATTCCTTCACTTTGTTTGTTGCTGTTAAAGTGTTTACTACTTCTGCCAGTAACCAGACGGATGTTCAAGGCTCTGCTGCACACTGGTCCCACTCATCAGGAGCTAAAGGTTGTTTGTTGGACAAGACCAAGTTCATTGTGTTTCTCCTCCGTCTCCTCTTCCTCTTCTCCCCTGGTTGTGTTTGTGGCCGCCGGCGCGCAGCTGCATTCGGAGCCTCCCTGCGAGGATCCTGGAGGCCGTCACACGGCGAGGCAGCATCGGTTCTGGAAGAGATGCTCGACCACTGAGGAGTCGGCCAGCGTGGAGATGTCGCCCAAGTCCCTTTCGTCACAGGCGATTTTGCGGAGCACCCGTCGCATGATCTTGCCTGCAGAGAGCGGAGGGCATTGGTGATGATTCGGCATTTGTGTTTGTTGACATAGTTAGACTAACGCTTTGGCTGCATTGAACGTGCAACGTACGAGGACTGTTCGCGGAGCGGATGTGCCGCGGGAACTATCTATTAACTGGATACACCTGCTTCTCACACACACACACACACACACACAGCGTAGGACTGTGTGATTCACAGGCCAGACGGAGAGCTTTTGCTTTGGGATTGTTGTTGCTCTTCAGTTTTTTGGAGCCGGCACAGCGCTGTGAAATGTCAATTTTATTGTCCGCTGTTATCAAATGACGCAGGTGAAGGAATCAAGAAATAAAAACCGAAACTCTCAAAACAAAACTGCTGATATGCTTATTGACTAGGGGTGTGACGAGACCCTTAGCTCACGAGAACGAGACGAGATTTTAACACCATTTTATAGAAAACTTCAATTAAGAAATAGTCTTTACTCAGAGAACCGAGGTAACAATGTAACCAAGCGTTTCAACAAGGAAGTAGGCTGCTCTTGTATTGATTCATGACCATTTAAACGACGAGGGGAGAACATTTCTCTTTGTTTAATATCATTAAAAGTAAAGTTAGGTGTGGCCGGGTTGGCTCGGTGGGTGAAGCAGGCGCACATATACTTCGAGGCTTATGCCACGACGCAGAGGTCCAGGGTTCGAGTCTGACCTGTGACGATTTCCTGCATGTCTTCTCCCTCTCTCCCCTTCCTCACCTAGCTGTCCTATGCATTAAAAAAAAAGAGAGGAAGAGAGCGATCTGCCGAGTTAGCGCCACACTGAACTGCACGCTGCGGCCCGTCTGTGTGTGTCAGGCGAGAGCGAGAGAGCATCCGTACCCTCTGACGTTCTACCGCTGGGCACTGACGAGTAGGGTTGGGTACCGAAACCTACGCAACCGGCAGGAATCGGACCGGATTAGAACGCACATTTCAGTTCCACTTAATGTGTCGACTGAAATATTTCCCCCCTGTCGCTCCGAAACGGACGTAAACATTACGTGACTTAGGTTTACTTATTGTATATTTAAGTACTTTAAAATGTTAATATATTGTTAAAGTTAAATCATTTTCAATTAAAAAAATTTTCTCTATAAAGAAAATGTGATGTCATTTGTCAGTTTTTCAAGAATCGGTTTAGGAATCGAAATCGTTTTAAAAAGGTACCGGTTCGGCATCGGAATCGTACAAATGATACCCAACCTCTATCACTGACAGTCATTAAATCATTTCCTGTCTATTGGCAGTTTCATTTAAAAGAAATATAGACACTGTGTGATCCATTTCTGTGTAAAAGCCTCATGTAAAAAAAAAAATAATAGAAGACTATCCTCCCCGGTGTGTACGCTCCACTTCCGCTGCTCTCGTGTCCGGTGTCACCAGTTTCACGGATTATAGAGGGAGTGTAGTGTTGGAGCAGACGCTCCGTGTACGTTATGTGTGCACTGTGGCCGGCTCGTAAAAGGACGACAGATAGTGGATTTTTAAAGGCCGATATAATAACAACTGTTTGGAGCAGAAAAAAGCTGAATCTGCTTAAGTCCAATATCAAGTCATTTGAAAGAACTGCCTGGAGTCATTGGGGTGCAATAAAAAGGAATAAATATGTAGAAAAACAAGAAAAAGAGATTAATTATAAGCATTATCATTTATTTGATCAGTTGTAACTTTACCAGATCTGGTCTTGGGGAGTCCTGGAGCATTCTGGATGAAGTCTGGTGTAGCGATGGCACCGATCTTCTCCCGCACTGTGAACACCACAAAACAACCAAATCAAAACTGAAAACCAGGTATTACTATAGAAATAAAAATGCCTCAAAAGAAAAGAGTCTCCTGTTGCCACATAACGCTCACTTTTTCTTGCCCAAACTTAAGCGCAATGCCCGCTGAAATGACCGGCAGTGCTCTGTGGCCGGCTCACAGTCTCCTATTTTGGGTAGCTGAACCACCAGCTTCTGCTGACCTGACGGAGCACCATGTGGAGCACCGTAGCGGCTTAAACAACTAGCAATTTTCATTTTATTACTGCTAGTTACTACAAAGTAGAGCCCGACCGATAAAGGAATTTTTAAGGTCGATATCGATACAAATATTTGGCGATTTAAAAATCTGATATATTCCAATATATCGGCCGATATATATTTAAAAAGAAAATCCAGAAACTCGTAACAAAACATAAACAGATATCCCTAACATTAGTTATTTGTAGTTATTAATGAATTCTCACTAAAATAATATGATAATTTGTTTTATTGTCACAACAGAACATCAAAATATATTAACGCTCTGATAAATAAAATGTATAAAAATGACGGCTGTCAGCATTAACGCGTTAATCGAGATGCGATTAAAGGCCGAGCATAACGCGTTCATTTTTTTTAACCGCATTCCGGCATTTATTAATGTATTTGACCCTTCACTGGGCTCGGCGTGGTCCTACCAGGAGACTATTTTGACCCTTCACTGGGCTCGGCGTGGTCCTACCAGGCGACTACTTTGACCCTTCACTGGGCTCGGCGTGGTCCTACCAGGAGACTACTTTGACCCTTCACTGGGCTCGGCGTGGTCCTACCAGGAGACTATTTTGACCCTTTGCAGCCCCGTTACTTCTCATCAAGCTGCCACTTCCTCCTAACACATCCTGCTGCTGCAGGCTGCAGAAGGATGGAGAAAGACAGCAGCTATGACTCTGAATGGAGCTTTTTATTTTCAAAACTCCCGGACGGCTCGGAGACAAGTCGAAAGCCATATGCACGTTGTGTAAAGCCGAATTAAAATATCACCGAAGCACGTCAAGCTTGAGCTACCAGCTACGAGCTAAGCATATAGTTCAGTTAACGTGATGCTACCCGCTAGCATGCTACAGAGTGCTTCTTCCCGACCTGGGGATGAAACCAAATCCCCAAAAATTACTACAGCTCTTGCGAAATGGGTGGCAACTAACTGCAGACCTGTCAGCATCGTAGAGCACTCGGATCACTACTTTTATTGAATTTGGGGGAAATTTATTACATTTTATAGCATATGGAGAAAAAGAAATAAAATAATGTCGAAAACAACAACAAAAACGTCGAAAGAATCTCAGCAAAAGTAAAAAAAAAACATCAGAAAAAGTGGAGAAAAAAATAAAAATTGTAAAAAAAATGGCAAAACATCGGGAAAAGCGACCAAAAAGAATTATTAAAAATTAGATTTTACATTTTGACCCAGAAAAACAAAAGGCTGCATGGTCGACGGGAAGACCACACGAGGGTTAATTGTATACATCTTCTTTTTTTTTAATGTATTGGCGTTTCAGTGGAGACTCCCTAACAAAAATACAATTATAAAACACATTTTAATGTAAATGGACTCTTTTTATATAACGCTTTTCTAGTCTTGACGACGACTCAAAGCGTATTTACATAGTACAGGAACCATTCACCAGTCACACACACATTCATACGCTGTGCAGAGGCTGCCATACAAGGAGCCACCTGCTCATCAGATAAACATTCACACACATTTACACTCGGGGTTCAGTGTCTTGCCCAAGGACACTTCGACATGGGACTGCAGGGCCAGGAATCGAACCACCAACCAACCTTCCGATAGGCAGGCGACCACTCTACCACTGAGCCACAGCCGCCCCATAATGCACATTTCCCTAACAAAGTCTCTACCAACCTTGTTTTTTGAGCTCTGCCTCCAGCGTGCGGCTGTACGTCACTCCATCAGTGAGCGTTACGAAGCAGTAGAGGCTTTCTCCTTTCACAGGATGAGGTCTGCCCACCACAGCGGCCTCTGCGACCGCCTCGTGCTCCACCAGAGCCGACTCCACCTCCGCTGTGCTCAGTAAGTGGCCTGGAAGGGACAAGAGAGCCACAATGGGAGGGTGGGTAAAGGCCTTTTTACAGTCGCCGTTCCCGACGCAAAGGTTTATCCTGATTTAGGTGATCTAAACCAGACAGGCTCAGCGGTCGGACTTACCAGAGACGTTGAGCATGTCGTCTATCCTCCCCGTTATCCAATAGTAGCCATCCTTGTCTCTACGGCAACCTAAACATAAAAGAAGTTAAGTTCAAACAAGTGACTGTAGTTTCACTGGGAGGTGATGGGAGTTCTTTCAATCGTGTGTACAAACATAACAAATATTCAAAGAAAGTCAACAATAATAGGCGATATTATGAAATGATTAGATGAAATATGAATTAACGTGACATAAGTACAAGAAGCAGTCTGAAGATGTTGGAAACAGATCTAGATTTAAAGTAATAAATACAACAAATAGCATATGAAGGAAACAAAGAACTAAACGAAAGGAGATGGGGTCTCTCTCACCGTCTCCCGTGACGTAGTATCCAGGAAACTTCTTGAAGTAGGTGGTTTCAAACCTCTGCTGGTTTCCGTACACCGTCCTCATCATGCCGGGCCACGGCTGTTTGAACACCTGTTGGAACGCAGACAGAGATCAACATACACATCCAATCCACTTTCAGTGGAGTTCAAGCCGCTCCCTGCTGGTCGTAGCTAGAGATACCCTAACGTCAGAACCAACCCAGCAAAAAAACTCATTCATTCCCATGGCGGTAACCCAATTAGATAAGACGTGGGGAAGGGTGTGACTGGAGGAGGAATATATGTGAAGTACTGTGCAGTAGTTTCATTTATTTATGACATTAGGGAAGTGCAATATATTCCTTTTTACTGTATTCTATTTATTGATGTGTGTATATTATGTGTTAGATAAATAGTGCTGGAGATGTCTGGTTCAACGTGTGAGTTGTGGATTATGTGTGGCGATATGCCTGTACTGTGCAACAAATGGCCTCTCGGGACATTCAAGTTTTCTAAGTCTAAGTCGAAGGGTTTCTGCAGGTTTTAACAAGTCAAATTTAAGACTTTTTAAGACCTTTATGAATGAAATGTAAGACCTACACTACCGGTCAAAAGTTTGGGGTCACGTAGAAATGTCCATTCCAGACAGAATACCAACTGAGATCAGCTGCATTGTTTTAATCAGGGCAGCAGTTATCAGATTACATCATGTGATGACATCATGTGATGACATCATGTGATTACATCATGTCTAAAGGCTTCTCGACTGTTGGAGACAGAAGTGGCTGAAGAAAGGCTTGAATCCATGCTTTCTGGTCTAACCGTCATACCCAAATTAAAAGTGGTCCAGCTCCCAGATACTCTGACCCTCTGGGGTGAGTCTGATGTCGTTGGAAAGGTGATGGGGGGGGGGGGGGGGGGGGGGTGGGGTGTTTGAGTATTTGAGAAGTGTTGTATTTTGTAGTTTTTTGGCTTTTTTCTTTGCACTTCAAATGGAAATAAAAAAACGCACAGACATATCTGTAGAAATACAATCATATAAAATCCATTTTAGAGTCTTTTGGCTTCATGTTTCCTGCAGTGAGCGGAGACATGCGGCTGATGCCCTGAGCTGTCTGTCAGCTGTCAGATGTGTTAACAGCAGTGGATTCTAATCATTTCACAGATGTAGGACTTTGACGGAAATAAAAAGCCTCCATTCTAGCCTCTGTAACGCTGTGTCAGACACTGGGAACAACAACTAGAGAGAGTTACCTTTCCAACGACATCAGACTCACCCCAGAGGGTCAGAGTATCTGGGAGCTGGACCACTTTTAATTTGGGTATGACGGTTAGACCAGAAAGCATGGATTCAAGCCTTTCTTCAGCCACTTCTGTCTCCAACAGTCGAGAAGCCTTTAGACATGATGTAATCACATGATGTAATCTGAAAACTGCTGCCCTGATTAAAAATAACAATGCAGCTGATCTCAGCTGGTATTCTGTCTGGAATGGACATGTCTACGTGACCCCAAACTTTTGACCGGTAGTGTATATCACGACATAAAAGTACAACGCAATGCAGTCACAAACGTACTTGCAAAGTAAATAAATGTATTCAAATTGAATAAAAGTGATACAGAGTAATAATGATCTTTACATATACAGCGAATTATATTCAGACGAGCGAAAGAAAGAACCACAACGCCACGGATGAAAAAAAATCATTTCAGTGAGCATTAGAGGCAGTGTTACACGGACGTAGGGAAATTAAGACCTGTTTAGTTAAGTTATTTAAGACCTAGAACACCACACTTCAGCTGATTTAAGGCTGAAATTTTAGATTTTTTTTTACACCTTTTAAGATCCCGCGGAAACCCTGATACACGTAGGAGCCAAATTTGTTGTTTCCATTGACATACATAAGAATGGACCAACAGGTCCCGTGTCTCTGGACGGAGACCAGTGAAGGACATTAGAAGCTCTTTTCCGGTGATGGCTGAGCGTTACTGAGCAGCCTCCAACTGAGCTTGAAGACGTAGATGTGACGTGAGCAACCTGTCTGAAAGTTGGAAGTCTTCTGGTAGCTGTGCCAAGAGAAATCTCAATCATTCCCAATCTAGCAGAGACGGAGAGCGTAGGTATATGTAAGGAGATAACATAGGCACAGGCTAATTACTGATCACTAACATGATAGTTAACATTAGTAATTACACTTAAACAGCTAATGGAAGTCCAAACTGCCTGAGAGCTTCTCCTGTACTATACGGTAATTCCTCTACTATGAGACAGTAAGTCTCGTGGTTATGACCCAATCGTTAGCCTATTTTTATAACAACGTCTGCTACGGAGCCATAACGTGAGCTACAAGGTAATGGAGCCTTTTATACATTGTCGTGTTTCTTTAGAAATAAACAACGGACAAATAGAGTCTTTAAACACTTCAGATGTAAAGTTATTCTCTGTCAAAGTGACGTCAGAATGAATGGGAGTCAATGGGATGCTAACGGGAGCTGATGGCTTGGTAGCATCAGAATGAATGGCAGTCAATGGGATGCTAACGGGAGCTGATGGCTTGGTAGCATCAGAATGAATGGGAGTCAATGGGATGCTAACGGGAGGTGATGGCTTGGTAGCATCAGAATGAATGGGAGTCAATGGGATGCTAACGGGAGCTGATGGCTTGGTAGCATCAGAATGAATGGGAGTCAATGGGATGCTAACGGGAGGTGATGGCTTGGTAGCATCAAAATGGCGCCGTAGGAGCTACGCGGTCCGAGGAGAAGCTAACCCCCTTGGTTGCTTCAGGTGTTGAGACTTTGGGTGTTGTTCCCTGTATGTACATTGGGTGTCGCTGTGGTATTACCGGGGGCAACGTTATAAAGGTAAGCTCCACATTGTTGTCGGCAGGTGTTTGGGCCGGAAGGGCAAATGGTTTTTGACCGCTATCGCTGTGACACTGAACGCTGTGATGCTGGAGCACACCGACGCCAAAACCTTTGTTCAAAATGCTATTTCATCGTTTATGGATTCAACGCTATAGTGCGTAGTTTCTGTCTACCCCGTGAGGATTTCTAAGTAATGACAACAAAACTGTCGCCGCGTCCACATGATACAAGCCTTCCGTGATCGTGCACGTGACATTGTTGACTATCAGCCTTTAAGGTACTTCAGGTAATGTCTACATTTTGGCCCCTCATAGCAGTTTGAAAAAGACATGGAGGACAGCCCCAGGACGTTAAGTATTCATCATCCTTTCTACAGATTATGGGTAAATGTGGCTGCAAATAGGCCTGAGGGGAGTTTGGGGGGGGGGGGGGTTCTCCCCCAAGAACATGCACCGCATTCATCAATCACCTACTCGTCAGTCAGGAAAGATGCATGTTGCACCCACATAGATCGAAGTGCTGCCCCCAGGTGGTGCGCTGGTCAAATTGCGGTTGAAAAAACAAAAACGGATGACGAGTCGGACTAGGCCCCACATGAAATTTAAGATTTAGAGTGAAAAGATATTGGGCTAGTGACAATGCATTGATCATGAGCCTATAACAAGATTGGACTGATTATCCATTGTTTTTAAATGTACTGAGTGGCATTTTTTCTGCTTTTTCCTGTTCACGGTCCGTGAGGGGAGGGCCACTTTTTGTGAATGAATGACGTCATTCAAGAGCCGGACCTGATTGGTCAACCAAACTATTTAAGGCTATGGTTGAGGTGAATGTGTGAATTTCCCTGATGAAGGTCTGAGACCGAAACCTATTTTTCTAAATAAATGATATATTGCGTAATGGTCGGTGTGCGGGACTCTTCTCTAAGCTTTTGATTGGCTACTTTTGATCATATCCAACGCACTTGCCAGACAAAAGAGGTGTGCAAAAAAGCTTTCTTACGAAGACCTCCTTATTGTAAATTCCAGATTTCAAGACATTTTCAGACCTTAAAAATCGGAAATTTTATTTAAGACGTTTCAAGACTTTTTAAGGACCCGCGGTAAGCGACCCTGGTCATGAAGAGGGAAACGCAGAAATAACAGTTCAGATCATTTCCTTTCTAAAAGATGATTATTAATCTAACCAGGTATCCTTCACTCGCTCCCTCCAGCTCCTCTCCCGACTCATTCAAGACGGCCGGCACCACTCCGAAGAACGGGAACGTCTGGAGGACAGAGGAAAGAAAAATGACAAATTTGTTCAATGAAAATTGTGTATTTATTGTCCTATATTTTACAGGGTTTCTGCAGGTTTCACCAAGTCAAAATTAAGACTTTTTAAGACCTTTTTAAGACCTTTATTACAACATCAACTGAGCCCTAAATTCAGTTTTTTCAAGCCAAGTATCGCTTAACTTGCACTTCCCCATATTTTAAGAATGAAATCCCTTTTTTATGTCTGTGGTACAATCTGAAAGAGACTCGCACCAATAACACAAAGCCGATTGGCTGCAATATAAGTTGCATTTGAAGTCGTAACACAGTGTTTTATATTTGGGCTACAACAGAAAGAACTACAACACCAGTGAATAATAATAATAAAAAAAAAAGAGCATTAGAGGTAGCGTTGCATGGACGTAGGAAAATGAAGACCTATTTATAATTATTTAAGACCTAGAACACAATGCTTCAGCGAATTTAAGACTTTTTAAGATTTTGAAATGTTAGAGCTTAATGCGTTTTTTAATAGCTTGCATGTCTTTCTTCTACTTTTTATTAAGTTTTTATTCATTATCTTATCGCTGTTGCAGTTCAAATGTCTTTAAAACACTCTGAAACTGCCTCATGTATGAGTTATATATATATATATATATATATGCCTTGTCTTACAATTTTAAAGAACTATAAATATAAATAAAACAAAACAAAAAAAACACTAAATAAACACGGAGTGTGTTTTATTTCTACATCATTTACTCACAGCTGATCCTGGTTTCATGGGTGTGGCTGCAGGTAGAGGAGTCAACACATGTCCACCCTGAACAGACAGAAGACATCCCGTTAGAAATGTTCTTTATCCACCATGGTGAGAGTAAACTGTCTCCAGCAGGGGGCAGCAGAGCCTGCAGTCTGCAATCACTGCTTCAGAGAGAGAGAGAGAGTGTGTGTGTGTGTGTGTGCTTGTTTTACTATATTCGTGGGGTCCAAAAACCGGGGAGTCCAGTATACTTGTGGGGTCTGCACAGCTTTGTGGGGCCAAAATGCTGGAGCCCACAAGGTTAAAGGTCTGTTTGAGGGTTAAGACTTGGTTTTAGGATTAGGGTTAGAATTAGGTTATGGTTAGGGTGAGGGTAAGGGTTAAGGTTAGGCATTTAGCTGTGATGGTTAAGGTTAGGGTAAGGGTGTGTGTGTGTGTGTGTGTGTGTGTGTGTGTGTGTGTGGGGGGGGGGGGGGGGGGGGGGGGTGTTAATGTTATGCATATGCAAAGGAATGCCTTCCTTTCTGTAAATCTGTAACATGTATAGATATGAATGTTAAAGGGTAATTTCTGGGGATTTTTTTCTACCTGGACCCTATTGCCCCATGCATTGGTGTCTAAGTGACTAATGTGAACAAAAATCTTTGAAATTGGTCCAGTGGGCGCCTGGGTAGCTCGCCTGGTGAGGCGCGAGCCCATTTATAGAGGTTTGCTCCTCGACACAGCGGCTGCTGGTTCAGCTCCGACCTGCTGCCCTTTGCTGCATGTCGTTCCCCCTCTCTCTCCCCTTTCATGTCTTCAGTTGTCCTATAACAGTTGGCCTAAAACGCCCAAAAAATAATCTTAAAAAAAAGAAAGAAATTGGTAAAGTATAACCCTATAGGACAAATGTGCCTCGTAAGTTTCTGTCTACTAAAAGTTCTGTTGTTGCCGCTGACAGGCTCAGATTATTATTCTAAGTGTCTGACAACATTATGGAAAGGATCCCTACAGAGATAGACCTTTTTGTTAAAGAGTAAGATCCTTTTTATTTAACCACAAACAGCTCAGGCATCGTTAACGCCAAACCCACCAGACCCTATGTAAATAATAAGGACTTTTAGCGTGTATAGAGCCAGCATATCTCCACATGTAAATAGGTGAATTAAGGGATTATTTCAACCAAACCAGAGTGGTGATTGTTGGAACAGTGGAAAGATGAACCAAGACGGCTTTTGGTAGGTTTATTTTGTTTCTGTCGACTTTCAATGAAGTGTATTTTACGATTATAAAATTATTGTTTATTTACATGGAGTCTGGTGGGTTTGGTTTTAGAGACTTTGGGGTTGTTTCATGTTAAACAAAAAATATATTTCTCTTTAACATAAATGTCTATCTCCGTAGGGATCCTTTCCATAATGTTGTCAGACACTTGGAATAATAATCTGAGCCTGTCAGCGGCAAAAACAGAACTTTTAATGGGTGCAAACTGTAACTGCAACTTACATTGTAGCTTGGTTTGTCTTGCTTGATACTGGACCAATTTCCAAGACTGTTATCTTCATCTGCATCCACTCATGCCCTGCTGTGTCCGGTTATGACATGAACTACTACGACTACCATTGTAGTCACTGTTCCATTACCTCCATTGTGACTATTACGCCACTGTTCATCACATCCCCAACCGCCCCTGTCAGACACCGCCTATCAAGAGTCTGGGTCTGCCCAGGTTTCTTCCTAAAGGGGAGTTTCTCCTCGCCACTGTCGCATTAACCACTGCTAATACATGCTCTTGGGGGAATTATTGGAATTGTTGGGGCTTTGTAAATTATAGAGGGTGGTCTAGACCAACTCTATCTGTAAAGTGTCTCGAGATAACTCTTGTTATGATTTGATACTATGAATAAAATTGAATTGTTACTTCCAACAGTCCCTTAGACACAAAAACATAGAAAAATAGGGTCCAGGTAGGAACCCAAGTTCCCTTTACTACAACTCGACTACAGGATGCCCCTCAGTGGATTTCGGATAACTCACAGTTTCTGTCTGCCAAAAGGTGTCAACAATTGGACATCTCTTCTCTCCCACCACACTGTAGTACCACTGCCAGGCCTCGGGGTTGATGGGCTCTCCCACCGTCCCCAAAACCTTCAGAGAATCTCGCTTATACCTGCAGAGAAGAAGTGATTTACCACAGAAACCATTAAAAATGCAGTAATGACTAGCTTCACTGTCTAGAAGTTAGCTTGTGATGGTGAGCGATGACTCACTTCTGCACCGGCTCTCTGCCGTACTTCATCAGCAGTCTGATGGCGGTCGGAGCTGTGTAGAACTTGGTTACGTGATACTTGTCCACAATCTCCCACATACGGCTCACATCCGGGTAGGTAGGCAGGCCCTCAAACTGAGACACAGACAGACAGACAGACAGACACACAGACACACACACACACACACACACACACACACACACACACACACACACACACAGCAAAGAGATTTTGACATGACTTTTCAGACTTGGTTTTAAAGGCCGTCTGTGAGGGTCTGTGGCCCTAGATTTTGCGTTGTGCTCGCTCCGTCGGCACTAGACGGTGGCTTTTCAGCCGAGTGATTAGTTGAATCGATGTCGGAGCACTTCAGTAAAATCGGTGCACAGAAGAGAAACGGGAGACACAAACAAAAAAGACCCAGAAGGCTATTCTTGTTTTTCATCTTCATCTCATAATTTTAATCACGTTCAATGTTGAATTAAACCATGTAAACCTATTCTGGTACAACCTCTAAATACAATTATGAACCTGAAAATGAGCATAATATGAGCTCTTTAAGCAATTATGTAATAAATTAGAAACTGTCAGCATAATCCTCAGTAACAGAGAGTCAGAGAGCGTTGTGAGCGGGACATTAACTCAGACTCAGTGGTGAGAGAAACCGAAGCAGAGGGACAGACAAGGAGCTGTAGCCGAGCCAAAGTAGAACAATTTTATCATCTTCATCGTTTATCAGGCAACTAGAACGCCGATACAGATCATCTGCATCTGCCAAAAAAACTGCCACGATAATCGGACTATCCCTAATGAGCCGGCACTCACCAGGACGCTGGTGGCCCCGTTAGCCAGCGGGCCGTAGGTGATGTAGGAGTGTCCGGTGATCCAACCGATGTCTGCCGTGCACCAGTACACGTCGTCGGGCTGGTAGTCAAACACCAGTTTGAAGGTGACGGCAGTGTAGAGCATGTAGCCGCTCAGAGTGTGGAGAACGCCCTGCAGACCCGAGGGGAGAGGACGGTTTACTTCAGTTTATTTCGATCACATACGTAAATAATAAATGGTAAAAAAGTCACATTAATTCATACCGTGTCATCTTAACTCGTTTATAATCAAAACTGACCTTAAAGGTTATTACGCCTAGCCTTTTTACATTCTATTTTATTCTTAGGCCCCCCAGAATCTTATTAAATGTATTATTATTCATTTCTGTATGTTATATACATATTAACACACATATTACGTGCAGAAGATATAAAACAAAACACATTTCCATTAATATACACATTGCAATACATGCCTTACTTTCATATTTATTAAGGTCCGTTTGATCGTTAGAAAAGATCATCTTTACAAGTCACAGATGGGAATTCACGTGACAGAAAGCCTTCTAAGTTTGTCGTTGGAGGTCAAAAATACTCGTGATGCTCCAACATGAAATTAAAATCAGATGGACACCACTAAGATTATAAATGCAACTTGCATTTAGAAACAGTTTCTGACTTTTCTTTTCAAAATTGACTTACTTTTTTTTTTTTTTACATTTTCATCTGTATTAATTTACGTGCGTGCGTGCGTGCATGTGTGTGTGTGTGTGTGTGTGTGTGCTACCTTTGGCTTGCCAGTTGAGCCGCTGGTGTAGAGGATGAAGAGAGGATCTTCAGACTCGCACCACTCCGGTTCACACTCGTCTGATGCTCCACGGACCAGAGTGTGCCAGCACAAGTCCACCTCGGGGTTCCACGGGACCTGAACACACACACACACACACACACACACACACACACACACACACACACACACACAGAAATTTCCCAAGTTATCAATAGCTGTCAATCAGTCGCTAGACATTAAAAACACAAACATCTCTACAATCTAAAACACAAAAGTGAAAGAAAGTTATTTTGACAAACCAGTGAGAAAAGTGTAGATCTGAGTGAGAGTGAATGAAGAAATAAAGAGTTGTTAGGAAAGTTTTCTTGTGACTTCAGAGCTGGGTCACCTTCCCTTCGATATTAAATAGGATTACTATATGAAGTGAAATGTTTAAATAGTTTGATAAATAATCCGGGAATGTGATTTTTGTTAGACACAAAGCCTGCAAATCTTACATGAAGATAAAAGGGGAGGGAGATAAAGAAAGATTGAAGGTTAAAAAAGAAAAACAAAACAGTCAAACATTTAGTAATGAAATAAAAATCACGACTGTGCAAAACCTAAAGTGCTCTGCATCAATCTCATTTGCCTTAATGTGCCAAAAACATTCAATCTCGGAAAATCAAGCGAGCTAAACCAACCCAGATCTGATGTCCACCCGACATCATGCACACAGAAATACATCTCCCACAATGCCGTGTTCTTTGTGAGCTGACATCATGTTAAAGATAATATCACGTTAGCGACCGACATCTTTCCTACATGTTCAGATTTTTATAAACAATCATTTTAATTGAGTACAAACCAAAGAAAAGAATTGTTAGTTGGAGTTACAGTCTTATCTTTAAAAGGTCAATTTCAACACGTAGCTCTGTCGTTTGGAAATTTGGAGCGCTGGCAGTAGCAAAACTGCGTGTTATCCTCCTGCTAGCGTTAGCACCCAACAGGCTTCAACAGGGCAAGTTTTAAACGTGTTTTAAGCCTCTAAGCATGCTCCAAATGTCATTAGGTGCCTACCCATGTGCAGTGATTCCTTCCGAGGGAACACAGTGAATCTGACTGCAGGAGATGTGACAGAAAGGCTTAAAAGTCGTGTTAATCCAGCCAGTGCTCATACCTCTGTTTATTTCCTGTTTTCCAGTCAAGTCCACACTAG
>CM042318.1:3580471-3597971 GCA_023566125.1 Zingel zingel
ATCATAATATGGCTTAAGTGTCTTTTCCTGGTTTTAAAGGCTGCATTACAGTAAAGTGATGTCATTTCCTGAACTTACCAGACTGTTGTAAGTTATATTATTTGCCTCTTCCCACTTAGTCATTATATCCACATTACTGATGATTATTTATATGAAATCTCATTGTGTAAATATTTAGTGAAAGCACCAATAGTCAACACTACAATATCGTTGGTATCGATATCGAGGTATTTGGTCAAAAGTGAATAAAACGTTCTCAAAGTTCAATGAAAGTAGTTATCATTAATTGTACTAACGAAGAGCGTTGGAGGGAACCATTAGGGGTGCACGATTCCGAAAATGTCACGATTCAATTTGATATCGATTTTCAGGCTCAAGATTCGATTCAAAAATCGATTTGATTCAAAAACGATTCTCGACTAAAAAAAAAAAAGTATTCACAGTATGTAAACGTAGTTACTTTTCCCATGTGATTGCAGTAGACATACAATTACAAATGAATAATCTAGAATCGATTTTGAAATCAGTAGAGCTTGAATCGTAATTCAAATGTGAACAGATTTTTTTGCACACCCTTAGGAACCATCCATGTTATTTTTGGGTAATTTGGTTAAATAAAAACCAATATTTCTGATGTAGAGATTTTGAAAAGGGGTCAAATTTGACCCGAGGACAACATGAGGGTTTAAAGCACCTCAAGTCATGAAAGACAACACAATCAATGCCCCTTAAAAATGACTGTTTATGCTTATTGTTTTTACCGTGCAGCGGTGGTGTGAAAAGTCTGCTGTGTGGGTGACATATTCCTTTTTAAAAAGCAAAAACAGAAAAGGTGTTATGGAGGTTAAGTGGAGGGAGGAGGGAATGAAAATACCTGCGGAACAGGACGCGTTTTCTTTACTCTCGCTGTGTGTTTCTCCTGCTGGACGGGAGGGGAGGAAAGAGGAGGAGGAGGAGGAGGAGGAGAAGTTAACGTGGGAAAGTGGTTATTTAAAAACAAACTAATTAAAAGAACACAAACAGGGTCCACAAGGTCACCTCCAGTTGAAAAATTAAGGGACGTTTTAGGAGCTCTTCCCGAGATTGATTTTGTAAAAAAGAAAACAAGAAATGTTAAATGTGACGCTACGAAGATCCACAACAACAAAACATAAACGACAGCTGAGGAGGAGTCAGTAACAGTCCATGTCGGGTAGATGCAACAGATTAAAAAACAGAATTCAGAGGCATCCACCCGCCTCTAACTTTATCCTGATGCCTAATATCGGCCGATAATATCAGCCCGCCGATATATCGGTCGGGCTCTAGAATCACCGGTTACCTGACGTATTGCCGTGATATTATCTGTATCGGGGGCTGTGTATTGCAGTGTTTTTCAACCTTTTTTGAACCACGGCACATTTTTTACATTAAAAAAAATCCCGCGGCACACCACCAACCAAAAATGTTACAAAATGACACATTATAGCCTAATAAGATCAGGATCTGCATTTTTCCTTTTTAAAAATGTATCCATGGCTGTTGCAGGCATACGTCGACGATCTCGGCCCTACTGCTTACATCCTGTCACGGCCACCAGGGGGCAGTCATTCTACTGCTTACATCCTGTCACGGCCACCAGGGGGCAGTCATTCTACTGCTTACATCCTGTCACGGCCACCAGGGGGCAGTAATTCTACTGCTTACATCCTGTCATGGCCACCAGGGGGCAGTAATTCTACTGCTTACATCCTGTCATGGCCACCAGGGGGCAGTAATTCTACTGCTTACATCCTGTCACGGCCACCAGGGGGCAGTAATTCTACTGCTTACATCCTGTCATGGCCACCAGGGGGCAGTAATTCTACTGCTTACATCCTGTCACGGCCACCAGGGGGCAGTAATTCTACTGCTTACATCCTGTCACGGCCACCAGGGGGCAGTCATTCTACTGCTTACATCCTGTCACGGCCACCAGGGGGCAGTAATTCTACTGCTTACATCCTGTCACGGCCACCAGGGGGCAGTCATTCTACTGTCTTACATCCTGTCACGGCCACCAGGGGGCAGTAATTCTACTGCTTACATCCTGTCACGGCCACCAGGGGGCAGTAATTCTATTGTCTTAAATCAAAAAGGTCATTATTGCGCTATACTGCCACGTAATGACGCAGAATAGTATTTAATTTCTCTGCCAGTCATCACATTGCAGTCACAGATGCGAAAAATTGGCAAATTATTTGCAGTAACTCAATAAAAAATATTTCTTGGACCAATTAAGTAAAATCGGATAATTTCCCACGGCACACAGGACGATCTCTCACGGCACAGTGGTTGAAAATCACTGGTGTATCGTATCGCTCCCGATACAGATAATATCACGATACTGCGATCCTGTGATAATCAATATGTTGCTAGACAATCCTATGATGCAAAATCACAATATTGGTCTAACTATGAATACGTATGGCCCGTGAAAAGGTTAAGTTCAGGACTTCTCTCTTTATTCACTGCAAGTCCAAACTGACACAACTATGGAGCAACTCTGGCTCTTCCTCTTCGGCTCTTTAACTTATGGTGAAGTTTCCCTCGTTCATGAGTTGAGCACGACACAAACGTTAAAAAAAGTGACACAAACTTTCAAAACAAAACGACGAAAATGTTGAAAAAAGGGACAAAAAGTTACGGTTACACTTTACTTGGAGGAATCTACATAAGAGTGACAGGACACTGTATGAACGTGTCATAGACATTATAAACGCTTCGGTCTTAAACCCTCCTGATGTCCTCGGGTCCAGTTTGACCCATTTTACAAAGTTTCTATATCAGAAATTTGGGTTTCTTTCAAACTAAATTGTTGAAGAAAAACAGCGTGGATGTACGACGGAGCGTTAGCGCCACAGCAAAAGAAAAGAAATAAGGAGGAAGATTTTTTTTTAATTTATTTTGCATTTCGAGAATAAAGTCAAAATGTCGAGAAAGAACTCGATATTTCAAGAATCAAGTCGAACTTTTGAGAATAAACCAAACTACTAACTTTACTTATAGTCTTCTACAAAATGCATGAACTCTTTCTCTTTTAGCGCTTCATAACCAGCATGGGGAGAAGTATTAGGACTCTGAAGAGATTGGGTCTCTTCAGAAGGAGCAACCACCCAAACTTGGAAGAGATGGCCGTATTCCTGCAGACTGAAGTAGCTCGTAATGGACAGATGCAATAAGGGTATCCATGGTTACACCTACGTGCAATACAGAGAGGATATGTCGTATCACAGGACACAATAAGACAACTGATCGACTTGATCCTGAAGGAGTGGAGCTCATAGATATGATGTAACCCATATCTATGATGATGCCTACATGACATCATCGTAGATATGATGTAACCCATATCTCTGATGGTGCCTACATGACATCATCGTAGATATGATGTAACCCATATCTCTGATGATGCCTACATGACATCATCATAGATATGATGTAACCCATATCTCTGATGATGCCTACATGACATCATCGTAGATATGATGTAACCCATATCTCTGATGATGCCTACATGACATCATCGTAGATATGATGTAACCCATATCTCTGATGATGCCTACATGACATCATCGTAGATATGATGTAACCCATATCTATGATGGTGCCTACATGACATCATCGTAGATATGATGTAACCCATATCTCTGATGATGCCTACATGACATCATCGTAGATATGATGTAACCCATATCTATGATGGTGCCTACATGGCAGCTGGCACGGCGGACAGTCGCTCTAATGTGATGAAGTGATAAAGGAGTTCAATTTATTCTCGACATTTCAACTTTATTCTCGTCATGTTGACTTTATTCTCGAAATGCAAAATAAATAAAAATAATATCTTCCTCCTTATTTTTTTTTATCTGATGTGGTGTCATCGTCCATACGACTCTGTGATTGGCTGTTGTCGGTCCTCTTCGTGGAACGGATGATGAAGTTAGACTCCATGTTCTCTGTTGAGATGCTAAAGCTCTGACGTCGTGCTATTATTGTGCTAAGCTAGTTTGATGTTGCAGTAGACCCACTGTCCAGAGTTTGAGTTGTAATTGCGTCTGAACTGACTCCAACCTTTGGACCCTTCCTGTGGTCTCCTCCAGCCGGTCTCTCCTCTCAGCCCTCACTAGTTACCTCTGGCATGTGTCTCCAGCAGCAGACGGAGCCGTCTGGTGAGCGACGGTAGCGGGAACGCCGTCCATCAGCGATACAACGTTAGTAACACTGATGTAACCGAGCTTCCAGGCAAGGCATTTTGCATCGAGGACTTTTTGTAATCGAGTTATTCGAGGAATTGTTTCAGCCCTAGTCATTTGGTTTATGTCATGACAAGTTAGGGTTCGGGTTCATGTGTTCTCTTATGTAGACACCTTCAAGTAAAGTGTAACCAAACTTACAAAAAAAAACGACAAATGTTGAAAAAAACAAGCCAAATAACGTTTTTTTATTTATTTAAACGCCATCTTGAGATGCTGTGAAGCAGTGACTCTGGAAGCAGGGAAATTTCCTTAATTAAAATATGGATATTTCTCTACGCCAGAGCATGGATTATCGTTGGACGTGTTGGCCTGGTCTGGAACGGCCCAGGTTGGGTTTATAGTTGATGGTTTACCTGCAGATCAGGGCAGGGCCGTTTGGCGGGAGGAGACTGAGAGCCCAGTGGAGCATCTCCTGCTTCTTTGGACAGGTGCTTCAGCATTATACACCTCTGGATCGGGAAACCCCTGCAGAGACACACACACACGTTATTACAGCAAGCAAATAACCAGCATGTTTCTATCAGAGTGTGTGTGTGTGTGTGTGTGTGTGTGTGTGTGTCCAAGACCCGTAGAGACATTTGTCTTAATGTTTAGCGACTGATTGACAACTTGGGAAATTTGTGTGTTCACCTGTCTGTCTGTGTGTGTGTGTGTGTGTGTGTGTGTCTGAGTGTGTGTGTGTCTCTCTCTATGTCTGTGTGTGTGTGTGTGTCTGTGTGGGTGAGTGTTTGTGTGTGAGTGAGTGAGTGTGTGTGTGTGTCCAAGTCCAAGTCCCGTAGAGACATTTGTCTTAATATTTAGCGA
The DNA here is from genome assembly GCA_023566125.1 of Zingel zingel. NCBI lineage: Eukaryota > Metazoa > Chordata > Actinopteri > Perciformes > Percidae > Zingel > Zingel zingel. The sequence goes on from CM042318.1 coordinate 3,585,553, forward strand.
CTGATTGGTACTATTGATAACTTGGGAAATGTGTGTTTACTTGTCTGTCTGTCTGTGTGTGTGTGTGTGTGTGTGTGTGTGTGTGTGTGTGTGTGTGTGTGTGTTGACAGCTTACTTGTCCCTGCATTTCTGCAGTGCTTCGTCAGCTAAGAGCTTGAGGTTGATCAGCTTATCTCCTCGATAGAAACCATCTGACAGACGGACGAATGAGACGTAAAAACAGACAGAGAAAAGAGAAGAAAGATTTAATCTGCAGTCAGACCAATTTCCAGCCAGAAACTAGAAACCATTTTGCGATGGGATCACACCAGCTGTGACGTCAAATCAGGCCACAGGCGTAAAGTGGGGGGGCCTTTTCCCTACCTTTGCTCAGAACACACCCTTTTTTGACCCTTAGCCTTCATTTAAAACTCAACTATAATAAATATAACACCTGGCAAAGTGGCTCTATAGTAGGTGTGTCCAGGACCACATTTGCGCACACACACACACACACACACACACACACACACACACACACACACACACACACACACACACGCAGAGTCACAGAGTCACACACACACACACACACACACACACACAGTCACACACACACAGAGACAGAGTCACACACAGTCACACACAAACACACGCAGTCACACACACACACAGTCTCACTCACTCACACACACTCTCTCTCTCACACACACGCAGACACACACACACAGTCACAGAGTCACACACACACACACAGACACACACACACACACACACACACACTCTCTCTCTCACACACACACACACACACGCAGACACACACACAGTCTCACTCACACACACACACAGTCAGAGTCACACACACAGTCTCACTCACACACACACGCAGTCAGAGTCACACACACACACACAGATACACAGAGACAGTCACACACAGTCACACACACACCCTCTCACACACACGCAGTCACAGAGTCACACACAAAGTCACACACAAACACACGCAGTCACACACAGTCTCACTCACACAAACTCTCTCTCACACACATGCAACAACAACTAAAAACACGCAGACACACACACACACACACACACACACACACACACACACACACACACACACACACACACACACACACACACACACACACACACACACTTGCAGCAAAAACTAGCCTACAGCACTTCTCTCTTCAGCTCACTGCAAATGATTCTGTGCAGGACTGTCAGTTCAATGTCTATTATTTACTGCCAACAAGTCGCTGTGGATTTGACGCTCCAGTTGAATGACGGGGATTTCATGGGTATTTGAGATAATCTATTAAACTTTATCTACAGCAGTAAAACTCCTAACAGCCAGTTCACCGCTCCTGCTCTCAGTACTTTCTTTAGAAGGGAATAAAGCTCAACCACTACACTGGCGGTCAGGATGAAAGACTATGATCCACTTACTTACTTTAATGAGAACTCCAAACACAGGCCATTAATCCGGCAGATATTCATATACTTGAGGGTTTTCTGTACTATTTACTTTACGTAGTTACTTAATTTTTTTTACTGTTTACCTGAACTTTTTCTATTTACGTAACTTTACTTATTTTTTTGAATGTGTGTGCTATTTGCTCGACTTATTTATTTGTACTTTAACGTTGCACACTGCTGAAGAGATGCTAGACAGATTTTCTTTGTTCTAAGCACAATGATGAGAAAGATCTGTATCAGGGCTGTGTATCGGCAAGAATCTGGCGATACGATACGTATCATGATACATGGGTCACGATTCAATATGTTGCAATATATTTCGATACTGTGTGTAAGGCGATATATTGGGATTTTTTTAAAGTATAATTTTAGAAAAACTTATATTTTTAAAAAAAGACATGATGTTCTTAAAAGTCTAGTAAGTTTACTTTAGGTCAACAATTCAGTACACAGAAAATTCAGTTTGGGATTGTGGTCCCAGGTTCTTAGTGAGCTAATGTTTATATGCTAAAGTAGCCAAAGGTCAGCCATAGATACATTGTTAGCTTCTAGCAAAAAGTCAGGCATTGTGAGGCACTGCTAGGACCTGCTAGGCACTGCTAGGCACTGTTAGGACCTGTTAGGCACTGCTAGGCACTGTTAGGACCTGTTAGGCACTGCTAGGCACTGCTAGGACCTGCTAGGCACAGCTAGGCACTGCTAGGACCTGTTAGGCACAGCTAGGCACTGCTAGGACCTGCTAGGACCTGTTAGGACCTGTTAGGACCTGTTAGGACCTGTTAGGACCTGCTAGGACCTGCTAGGCACAGCTAGGCACTGCTAGGCACTGCTAGGCACTGCTAGGACCTGTTAGGACCTGCTAGGCACTGCTAGGACCTGTTAGGCACTGCTAGGACCTGTTAGGACCTGCTAGGCACTGCTAGGACCTGTTAGGCACTGCTAGGACCTGTTAGGCACTGCTTACACTGTCTTACATGAATATTTGTGCACATAAACAAAAAAAAAAAGAATATCGATAGTGTTTTTGAAAATCGATACAGTATTGCTAAATAAAATATCGCGATACTCAAGTGTATCGATTTTTTCTTACACCCCTAATCTAGAAGTTATTAGTCTGTATTTTCAAGCATACAGTATGCATGTACTGGCTAAATAATGTGAGGTAAAAAATGTGCTTCGCTTTCTGTCTGAACGCACCTTCAGACATGCGTTATAGTTTTGTCTCTTGCCTCTAAAACACAGCGAGCTCAGAGGTCACGGTCGGACACAGAGCGATAGATCTGGAGCTGCTATAGATTGGGTGTCTTCAGCTGAAGGGACACGTCGGCAGGGAATACGTTCCGTTAACGCTGATTTGTTTTCTTCACCTGAAACCCACCTGCTGTGACGAGCAGCGAACACTGCGAGTCCAGGATCCTCTCGCACAGAGACTCCGCAGAGAAACCTGCAAACTGGAAAGAGCAGAGTTTCAACATCCATCTTTTACCATCCATCGTGTACGTGGTAGACATGTGGATCAAGTCAACTTTATTGTTCATTCTGCAATATGTGCCAGACATGCAGAGCAATCGGAAATACGCTTTTCTCTACGAAGGACACGTACAACAAGTATAATATAAAAGATTAATATATACAAATAAAGACAAAAAGATAAGTAATATATACAATTAAACAAGATAAGTTATATGTACAATGGGGGGGGGGGTTTGAGATCTCCAACTATCTAGGGAGGTCCTGGGACACGTTTGCCTGTATTTCGAAAAGCGACAAAAACATTGGAAAAAATTGTGGCAAAGTCACGTGACCTCGAAAAAAAAGACAAAAAAGGAGACAAAAAAAAAATTAATTAAATTAAAAAAAAATTTTAAATTTTTTTTTAAAAAAAAACACAAAAAATGTTGAAAAAAGCACCAAATATTTCGCAAATATATCTGCCAAAAACTTAGAAAGAAAATGTCAAAAAAAAAAAAAAAAAAAAGGTGACAAAAACTCAGAAAGAAGCAACAAGAACTTCTCCAAAAAAAACTCTAGAAAGAAAAAAATTGTCCAAAAAATAAATAAAAATCTTGACAAAAGCTACAAAAACATTGCAAACACGACAAAAACTTCCCAAAAAAGCCCCCCACCCAAGAATTAGGCCTATGTATACAATACAGTAATACATTCTGAATAGTGCAAATGTAAGTCAAAAACAAACAGAAAACTAAAGATATAAAAAGGAAGAGTTTTATATCACCACTATGGAGTGAACGCCTCCGATGCGGACGCAGGCCAACATGGCTACGACCAGCTCCACCACCATCGGCATGTAGATGGACACACGGTCGCCCTTCTTCACTCCTGCACACGGACACGGGAAGACGATCGAGTCAATAACAATAAAGCAGGAGAATTCACTTTTACTGGAAGACTAGACACATCTTTGCAGCCATATTTATGAACACAGTGTTAGCACAGACTGTAAATATAATGGACGAAGCTTCCAGGTCTGAGAAGTGAAGCCAACCGTGGAGCTCCTTAAAGCTGCGTTCTCTGTAACGTCCAGCAGGGGGCGACTCCACCGGCTCCAAAAAGAAGTCTGTTTCTATAGAAGTCTCTGAGAAAATGAGCCGACTTCTCTCTTGATTTATTACCTCAGTAAACATTTTCATAATGAGTTGATGGTCTCAATCGCTAGTTTCAAGTCTTCTTCAACACAGCATGATGTTCATTTAGTGAATGATGCTCCCATTTATTTTAAAACAGGCGATAAAGCAGGGGATGCTTTAGGACCAGTCAGTCAGGACAGAGGCTTAGCGATGCTAACCATGCTAACACTGGGGACATTAAAATTAGGGTTGGGTATCGTTTGGGTTTTTTCCGATACCGGTGCTAAAACAATACTTTTAAAACGGTGCTGGTGCCTAAACCGAAATATATAATATAATGTATATAATATAAAAAAGGAGCACAAAACGACAGTTGGCGAGATTAAAGAACGGCTTGTTTATTGCTAAGGGCACATGGTCAAAATTAAAATGATTGATTAATAATGTAATAACAATAACAATGACTTATTTCACCAGTAAATTGCTGGTAAAAGACAAAAACAAGCACCAGAATGGAGAAGGGTATTTAACAATAACTTTGAATGCACCACAAGGCTGGCGAGTTTCAAGTGAACGCACCGTCTGTGTTGTTTTTCCAACAACGGCAGCTGCTGCAGGGAGATACAGTCACACGTTACACCGCTTAACGTAAGCTGTCAGCATTTTAACCATTGGGTTTAATCCAGCTACTAGCTAACGGTAACGTAGCGTCCCGTGCAGCGATGCTTCTGAAAAAAAAAAAAGTCAGGCAAGGGAATAAGGCACCGAAATTTTTTTTTCTTATTCGTTCTCATTACTACAGTTTACGTCGGAACCAGAGCCCTATTGGCACCGCGTTTCGGTACCCAACCCCAATTAAAATAGACCTCAACTTGTTTTAGGATGTTGTCCGTGTTTTCATTTTAAACGTTGACCCTCTCGCTGTCTGTACGTCTTCACTTCAGCAAAGTTAACTGGAACATTTGGTCGCATTAAAATGTCTTGTTCAGCTTTCTGCTAACCAAGCTAGCTAGCTACCGCTAGCGTTAGCTGATCATTAAAAGGGAAAGTCTGCAGATTTTCTGTTCTGCCGTACATGCAGATGAACGGCTCCAGTACCCCGAAGTCCACGTTTACTCGCTGGTAAATCTCCGCTGATGACTCGCTTCAGAAGGGTTAATAATCTGCACCTTAACCATGAACCATAACCAAGGCTGTCTTGGCCGTGTCACCCTCCCCAGCTCCATCCTCTCGCCAAAAATGGCCACATCCAGTTTAAAAAAAAAACGAAGATGGCAATGGACAAATGACCAAAACTCGAGGCTTGAAAAACGGCAGTCCACAAACCAACGTGTGACATCGCGGACGCTATGTGCATTAGTTCTACAGTCTGTGCGTGTGAAAGAGTAATCAAATCTGGTAGTTTCAGTCGTAAGGTACCCTGAGACTTCAGGACGTTGGCAAACTGACAGACCCTCTGCAGCAGCTCTCTGTAGGTCACCGTCAGCTCATCCCCGGGCTCATTGCCTTCCCTAAAACAAATGGCAAACATACAGAAAAACGTGTCAACAGTCAACATATTCGGTACGATCCTGGGGTTTCCTGTCATTACGAGGTTCAGGGCTCCTGCACACAACCTGCGTGGCGTGAGCGTGTCAGCTGCGTGGCGTGAGCGTGTCAGTTGCGTGGCGTGTACATTTTTATTTCGGCTCCCATGTTAACAGGTTAGAGCGTGCACACTGCCTGCGTGACACGCACGCGTTTTCGGCGCGGCTTGGAAACGCGTGCGTGCTAGAAATAGAGCCCATGCCGATTTTTCACGCGACATGCAAGCGTGTTGGAAGCGTTTCCAGGAAAAATAGAATACGAAAAGATGTTTATATGTCATTTTGACACAAATACGTTTAATAAATGACATGTTGATGTTTGAAAGTCTCGAGGTTTTGACATTAATGTAGATATAAATGTAATTTAAAATAATAATTAATAATTATCGATTTTCAAATATTGCACCTGTCAATACAGAACGAACTATTCTGGAGCCTATTTCGCCGTCAATACTGCCGACGTTGTCTTTGCTGTAATCAGATCAGTATATATTTATATATACTGTTTATGTTTATGGGAAACATCCATGTGTACAGACAAGACTAGCAGCAGCAGGAGCGCCGCGTCAGACACGTTTCTCGTGTGCAAAGACGCCACGCTCACGCCATGCAGGTAGCGTGCAAGAGGCCTTAGGTGCAGCACCCGAGCCCTAAGAATGATTGAAACTAAAAGGCTTTTCTCAGATCTAATGACTGTAGTTGGGCTTTGGCCTGGCTCCAGCATATCCGTCCGAGATTTTAACCCTTCGAGAAACCAACAGGTCATCGCGGTCATCCAATCAACTGGTTTTAGAAGTCCCGAGGACGAGGTACAAACTGTGGGGCGGTACCGAGACTTTGGAACAAGTGACCTCCTGATATCCGCACTATAACAGACGTAGCTCGTTTTAAATCCAACCTTAAAACTTATTTGTTTATTACAAAGTAGCGTTGTGACATTTCCCGTTTTTTTCTGCTTTCATGTATTCTTATATCTATCTATCTATCTACACACACACACACACACACACACACACACACACACACACACACACACACACACACACACACACACACACACACACACACACACACACACACACACACGTTAATTGATTGATTTCCCTCTCTGTGAAGCACTTTGGTTTTTATAAGTGCTCTATTAATGAAGTTCCATCCATCCATCTTCGTCCGCTTATCCGGTATCGGGTCGCGGGGGTACCCGAGCCACATTAACCAGCTCCGACTGGGGGATGCCGAGGCGTTCCCAGGCCAGGTTGGAGATATAATCCCTCCACCTAGTCCTGGGTCTTCCCCGAGGCCTCCTCCCAGCTGGACGTCCCTCCACCTAGTCCTGGGTCTTCCCCGAGGCCTCCTCCCAGCTGGACATGCCTGGAACACCTCCCTAGGGAGGCGCCCAGGGGGCATCCTTACCAGATGTTTATTATTATTATTTTAACAACTGATCAATTAAACCGACTTATTGTTTCTGCTCTGCTACAGGCTCCATGTGTTAAAATATCAAGATCAAAATCTACTTCAGAGAGTTCCATTGTTTTAGTGTTTACATGGTGCATAAAGTGTCAATAATCAAATTACGATTATTCCAGTGTAGAAAAAGTGTTTGTCCAACTTTAACCACGACACAAAGGAGCAGTTACAAAAACAAAAAGCCCCAAAATCTAGACTCTTCTTCAGCTATCTTTACTAAAACTTAAGCCCAGTTGTGAAACATCTCAACTTCCCCCCCGTTTTCACAACGGAGTACCATCCTGGGAGTTTAAGGAACTGTACGCTTGCAAAAGCATCATTGACACACACACACACACACACACACACACACACACACACACACACACACACACACACACACACACACACACACACACACACACACACACACAAGCACACACACAGAGACACAGAGACACACACACACAGAGACACAGAGATAAGCACACACACACACACACACACACACACACACACAGAGAGACACACACACACACACAGATAAGCACACACACAGAGACACAGACACACAAACACACACACACACACTCACATAGAGACACAGAGATAAGCACACACACAGAGAGACACACACACACACACAAACACACACACTCACATAGAGACACAGAAACACACAGACACACTCACATAGAGACACAGACACACACACACACAGAGACACAGAAACAAACACACACACACACACACACACACACACACACACACACACACACACACACACACACACACACAGAGATAAGCACACAAACAGAGATAAGCACACACACACAGAGTTAGACTTCTAGATTAATAGCTTTGTCTCATGAACAGAGCGATGAATGAGCTGCGACAGCTCCGCCTCTCCACATGATTAAGTTACAGCGCGTCTCTCAGCATCACGCTCTACAAACGGAAAAACACAAACCGATAGTGATGGGAGGTGAGAGCTGTGCCCCAATTTATCTACTGCAAAATATTTAAGTCAAAATATAAGTTATAAGTTCTATACTGTCATTAAATATGAAAATGATATACAGTAAATGCATCGTTCTGAGATGATATGATGAGTAAATGTGCATTCACTCGAGCCCCTCGTCGTCCATCTTATTCACACGGTTTACATTTTAAATTCTGAAAAATGTAACAGATTTGAGGTATAAGAGTTTTAATTTAGGCTAAACGACTACAGTAACACTAACCGTTTCTTGTTAGGTCAGGTTGCATCTAGACATTCTTGACTTCATTTGTCAATTAGAGCGGAAACAATTAGCTATTTCAATGTATTAGTCTTTTACGTTTAGGCTGCTGGATTCGACTTAAAAAGGAGCACGCCGACTTATTGGGACTTAAGCTTATTCACCGACTCCCCCAGAGTTAGACAAGTCCATACATACCCTTCTCATCTCCGTGCGTGTCGTAACTCTGTCCGACTGCTGAACACAGATCCTGGAGGTAACCGGCTCCATCTAGCCTAGCTTAGCACAGATCCTGGAGGTAACCAGCTCCATCTAGCCTAGCTTAGCACTAATCCTGGAGGTAACCGGCTTCATCTAGCCTAGCTTAGCACAGATCCTGGAGGTAACTGGCTCCATCTAGCCTACTGCTCCCAATAAGTGACAAAATAACTCCAACATGTTCCTATTTACATGTTGTGATTTGTAGAGTCACAGCGTGTACAAATAACAAGGTCACATGACACACAGCCGTCTTCTAACCGTAAACAAACTGGAACTATATTCTCAGAAAGGCGAAGCACTGCTACTCTGCTCGGGGCTTCTCAGGTGCTGCGAGCAAATCACTCCGCCCAAGTAGCAGAGTAGCAGTGCTTTGCCTTCTAAGAATATAGTTCCCAGTTTGTTTACGGTTAGAAGACGGCTGTGTGTCATGTGACCTTGTTATTTGTTCACGCTGTGACTCTACAAATCACAACATGTAAATAGGAAAATGTTGGTGTTGTCACTTATTGGGAGCAGTAGGCTAGATGGAGCCGGTTACCTCCAGGATCTGTGCTAAGCTAGGCTAGATGGAGCCGGTTACCTCCAGGATCTGTGCTAAGCTAGGCTAGATGGAGCCGGTTACCTCCAGGATCTGTGCTAAGCTAGGCTAGATGGAGCCGGTTACCTCCAGGATCTGTGCTAAGCTAGGATAGATGGAGCCGGTTACCTCCAGGATCTGTGCTAAGCTTGGCTAGATGGAGCCGGTTACCTCCAGGATCTGTGCTAAGCTAGGCTAGCGGTGGGTGCGTCAGACAGTTACGACACGTACGGAGATGAGAAGGGTATGTATGGACTTATCTAACTCTGGGGGATACGGGGAATAAGACAAAGTCCCAATAAGTCGGCGTGTTCCTTTAACCCTTGTGTTGTCTTCGGGTCAAATTTTACCCGTTTCCAAAATGTCTATATCAGAAATCTGGGTTTCTCTTTAACTACCTTCATTTTAATCATCCCAAAATAACAAGGATGATTCCTTACAACGGGCTTTGCAAGTGCAACAAAAGATCGGATCTCTGCTTTCATTGAATTTGGGGCGTTTTATTCGATGTTTGGAAACTGAACGTTGACATATACAAGTCTGTGATTATCCTTCCTTTATACATTATAATATTAGTCTAAATAATTCATAAATTCTGCTTTTTTAAAATCAAGAATAAAGGAATTTCCTATAAATTAGGTTTATTTATTGACCATGAATTCCAAAAATAAGTGTAAAACTAGTGGAAATAAGTTTGTTTAAACATGGTAGTGAAAAGAAGCGTTAAACGTCAAAAAAAGCGCCAAAACATTGAAAAAAAGAGACAAAAACGTCAGAAAAAGTGTTGATTTTCAGTTTTGACCCGGGAGGACCCGCGTGCACGGTCGAACGGAAGACAACACAAGGGTTACGGAAATCGCGTCAATCAAACTGCAACGTTTGAATGCCAACTAAACCTCAAAGATGTAATACTAATAATACAGGCGCTGTTTTCATCATCATCATCATCATCATCAACATCATCATCTGCTGTTTCCCGTGTGCAATAAAATTGGAACAATAGTCTTAATTTTGCCACATTTTCCGTATGAACGCTTAGAAACTGCGGAACGGGGACACGGCCAGTGTTGGGAAAGTTCCATTTCTACTTGAACTAGTTCAGAGTTCAGTTCACACATTTTAAAATGAACTAGTTCAGTTCATAGTTGAGACTTCAAAATGTTGAATAAGTTCAAAAAATGAACTAGTTCATAGTTCTTTTTTTCCCATATGTTGCTGCAAGCTATGATTGCCACGGTCCATATAGAACCACAGACAGCAATTATTTTATCAGTTTTAACACTGAAACTATGAGTCAGATTTATTTGCTTGCACATACGTTGAAAGGCTAGCCGGGTGCTTCCGTTCAGTGTGCCGTTTCAGGTCTGCTGTGGATGGGACTGAAGTGCCGATTTTCTTTTTGAAAGCCGGCGGGCAAAGTTTGCACAGAAATGTAAGATTTTTCCCATCCTCACCGACCTCGTCATAAAACTCGGTTAAATGATCATACGACGCCTCTTTGCTGCCTTTTGTTTTGATGACGCATCGGTGCGACACTGGTGGTGGTACATACTAAGGCCTGTTTACGGTGCGTTTTAGCCGGGCTTTCGCCTGGAAGGCTCTATAGAAATCTGGCGCCCTGTTGAACGAAGTTAAACTGAGAGAGCGTGCCGTTCACAGACACCAGAATGAACGAGCTCTCAGTAACGTTCATCAGGCAGTAATGCAGTACGTTCAGTTCACGTTCGCCCAAAATATGAACGAGTTCATGAACTATCGTTCAATGAACGCGTTCAGGCACAACACCGGACACAGCTGTGTGTTCAGAGAGGACGCAGATGACCGACGACAAGCGGACAACGACGGAGAGACGAGGAGTTAATAACAGCTGACAACTAATAGACTAATCTTTGTACCAATAAGTCTTTTTTTTTTCCTGCGCCTTCTTTCTCTTCTTATGCCAATCTGGTTGTGGCTCATGTATGCAGTATTACACACACACACACACACACGTGTGTGTGTGTAAGTGTGTGTAGCCTGTGTGTGTGTGTGTGTGTAGCCTGTGTGTGTGCGCGTAGCGTGTGTGTGTGTGTGTGTGTGTGTGTGTGTGTGTGTGTGTGTGTGTGTGTGTGTGTGTGTGTGTGTGTGTATGTGCGTGTGTGCGCGCGCGTGTGTCTCTTGCACAGCTGAAAGGGCTCCGTGACCCTCTTGGCACTGACAGCTGATGGGACTTGCATTCCCAGAATAACTGGCTCTTTTATAAAGCTGACCTTGATAATCAGTTCCAACAGGACATCCGAGCTGCAGCGTTCCCAACCAGGACAACACACTGAACATTAGAGCCAGTCTGGCTTCACTGGTCCCACACATTGGTCCTGTTTACACTTCAGACCTTACTCATCTCTCCAAATAACCATCATTCCACACGTGACTCTAGTTGTTTGGGGAAGAAGATATCGTAACGTTCTCGATATTAATACAGACAACTTAAGTATAATTTATTGACAAGACAGACAGACAAACAGGCAGGTAGGCGCGCACACGGAGACGCACACACACACACACACACACACACACACACACAGAGACACAGAGAGAGAGAGACAGAGAGAGAGACACACACACAGAGAGACAGGGAGAGAGAGACAGGGAGAGACACAGAGAGAGAGATAGACAGACAGAGAGAGAGAGAGAGAGAGAGAGAAAGAGAGACACACACACACACCTGCCTCAACATATGTTGTGAAACTTTAAAAACAAAGATGAGATTAGGTCTGAAGAGTAAGACTATTATGTATTATATGAAATATATTCTACTCAGTAAAGCCTTTATGATCTCACAGTGGACGCAAACAAAAACATGAAACTTCTAATAACTGGATTAAGACATTTCTAATGCACGTTCGCTCTTAAAATGCATCATGTATGATATCTGATCTGTAGGTCTCATGCTTCTGTGTAAAGCCGTTTATTTATTTATTTATTAGTAAACAGAAAATGTATTTCAATTGAATCCATTAACGGTTCCTCCATCCATCCATCTTCGTCCGCTTATCCGGTATCGGGTCGCGGGGGTAGCAGCTCCAGCAGGGGACCCCAAACTTCCCTTTCCCGAGCCACATTAACCAGCTCCGACTGGGGGATCCCGAGGCGTTCCCAGGCCAGGTTGGAGATATAATCCCTCCACCTTGTCCTGGGTCTTCCCCGAGGCCTCCTCCCAGCTGGACGTCCCTCCATCTAGTCCTGGGTCTTCCCCGAGGCCTCCTCCCAGTTAACG
>CM042318.1:3602971-3617971 GCA_023566125.1 Zingel zingel
AGTAAGTAAGTCAAGTTCATTTGTATATTTCTAGAGCACGTTTGAACACAGCTTAAAGCGTAACTCTCGCCAAAATGCAACCTAGAGTCTTTTTGTGAATGTACCAGAGTCAAACTTTGGTTTAAAAGCATATTTAGGATGGAATCGCAACTTTTAAGATGGACCGTATTCTCGTTTTTGGGTCAAATGGCCTTCTGAATGGGAGTGCTAGCGGCACTTTGATGCTAGCCTCAAAATAGCTATTTTTAAACAGTAAGAAGGCTCGACACAACATGAGACTTTGCTCCCAGTATCACCAGGGACTCTACACCTTAACTCCACCGGTGACCAAGATATATACTATAACCAGGGGCTCTACGCCTTAACTCCACCGGTGACCAAGATATATACTATAACCAGGGGCTCTACGCCTCAACTCCACCGGTGACCAAGATATATACTATAACCAGGGACTCTACACCTTAACTCCACCGGTGACCAAGATATATACTATAACCAGGGACTCTACACCTTAACTCCACCGGTGACCAAGATATATACTATAACCAGGGGCTCTACGCCTTAACTCCACCGGTGACCAAGATATATACTATAACCAGGGGCTCTACACCTTAACTCCACCGGTGACCAAGATATATACTATAACCAGGGGCTCTACACCTTAACTCCACCGGTGACCAAGATATATACTATAACCAGGGGCTCTACGCCTTAACTCCACCGGTGACCAAGATATATACTATAACCAGGGGCTCTACACCTTAACTCCACCGGTGACCAAGATATATACTATAACCAGGGGCTCTACACCTTAACTCCACCGGTGACCAAGATATATACTATAACCAGGGGCTCTACGCCTTAACTCCACCGGTGACCAAGATATATACTATAACCAGGGGCTCTACACCTTAACGGAAGCTTTGACAACATTGGTCGTGTACCCAGAGTTTACTAAAAAGAAAGGTTTTGAGCAACAGATATATATATATGCACAGATACAAATACCCCCCCCCCCCCCCCGCCCTGCTTGGTAAGTGTAGTAGGGACTTGTCCCACCCAAAGACCACGCTGCTTCCTTATTAACCCCCTCAGTACCGGCTGTCTGCAGGTAACAATGAGTCAAAAGGTAGTACTTTGAGTCAAAGGTTGTACTTTATAACTGTGGTTTCCAACCTTTCAGGTCTCAGGGTCTCTGCAGGTGTCACCAAGTCAAAGGTAAGACTTTTAAAGACCTTATTAAAAAGACCTTTATGAATGAAATTCATGAAATTCAAGAAACATTGTCTAAAACAATTCCCTGATTTTCCTCGTTGGCATCATAGGACGGGTGTCTAGACTGGCTGCAGTATAAGTTGCATGTTGGTCTCATTTGTAGTCGTAATACAGCAAATTATATTTGGACTACAACAGAAAGAACTACAACACCACAGAATGAAAACCAACAACATTGGAAAGCATCAGAGCAGGCGTTACACGGGCACAGGAAAATGAAGACCTGTAGAAAATTATTTAAGACCTAGAACACAACACTTCAGCGAATTTTAGACTTTTTAAGGCCTAACATTTTAATGTTATTCATGTCTTCAGCTGTCCTGTCAAATAAAGTTATAAAATGCCCACATAATATATATATATATATATATATATATATATATATATATATATATAAATAAACCTGCAAAGTAACTATCTAATAATTTTAGTAGAGTAGAAGTAGCCAAAAAAACCTCTGCACATACTATATATATATTTATTTATTTTTTGCACATTCTGCACTCATCCATTCAGTCTCCTTTTTCTTTTTTTCTTATGTTAAACAGCTATTTTGTATATATCTGTTCCCGTATTGATTATTCCATATTCATGTTTATTATGTTTGTTTCTGTGCACCGACCACCAAGGCAAACTCCTCGTGAGTGTAATTTGATTTGGCAATATGACCTTTTCTTTCTGAAAATACTGAATACAAGCAGCTCAACATTTGTACAGTACTTAGTTTAGTTTATTGGTTTATACATCTACAAATACTACAGATTAATATACACAATCAATAAAAGATGGGATGGAGAGATGCCAAAAAAAACTCAAAAGGGCTTAATCTGGGCACTCTCCAACGCATACTCCAATTAAAAGAGAAAGAAACTAAAATACTTAAAAGAAAAGGAAAAAATAAGAGGAAAAAAAACTAAAATTACACACAATACTGTGCAACAGTTACATCCCATAGTACATACTGTAATTACACCTATACATAGCTATATTCTGCTGCTCTTCATACTACTCATCCTGCACATACACTTATTCTCATTACTCTTATGTTATCACACTGCACATAGCTGTACATACTGCACGTATCTGTCTATATGGTTCATTCAGTATATCCATATATTATTTCTTATTATATATTCTGCTAATACACTGCATTTATCTATATCTATATCATTCATATTACTAGTATAATGCCACTGCTACTACATTGCACATATCAGTACATGTTGTTCATACATTGTTCAAATTACATAGCCATATTTATTCCGCTCTTATAACTCTGCACTATATTTCTTGTCCTGTCTATAGTTTGTATATCACATTGCACTTATCAGCTTTTTTTTGCACTTCTGTTTGGACGCAAACTGCATTTCGTTGTCTTTGTACTTGTACTCTGTACAGTCAGAGTCAGAATCAGAAAGGGCTTTATTGCCAAGTATGTTGCACATACAAGGAATTTGTCCTGGTGCAGTTGGTGCACGTCACACATTCAAATATAAGAAAGATTAAAAAAAAAAAGAATATAAACAATATAAATATAAACATATACACACAGAATGTATTAATAACGATAAAATAAGTAAATAAATAGTAAAAAGTGACAATAAAGTTGCATTTAATAACATTGCACAGACAAAAACAAACCTCTAACAGCTTTAATACTAATACTCTAACTGTTATAGCTACTTTCCTCCTTTCCACCACTGGATTTAAATACTATAAACGTGGACTTACCATCGGGATGCTCTATGGATTTCAGGTAGAGCTCTTTATATCTCTCAAAGCTGGGGATGTGAGCCTCCTTCTTCAACTCCTCGGACCCGTGGAAGACGTCTTCCCTCGGCGCTTTGTCGGGAATCATCTCTGAAACGGCAGAGCGCGCTTCCAGCCTAGTTTAGATCGACAGAGATCGATATATCGACCGCACGCACCGATCCTTTCACAGATGATCGATATCGGCACTGCTGGGTGAGCAAACAGGCTGCAGCTGCAGAAACAAGCTGCACAATGATGCAATGCCGTTGCAGCGCTACGTTCATTCACACTTCCTTGTTTTGCAGGATGTGTTTCTGTTATTGTTTAAACTTTAAGTGCAAAAGCCGCGTTTGGACCCGACACGTGCAGCTGCAGTTGTAATGTGAAGCCCGGGTCAGTTTTGGTGCAGTTCCGGGTGGATGTCTCCCCGCTCCCGAGGGTGTGAAGTCCTGCACACTCGGATACGGCTGAGTGGGTGTCCAGCTAAGCTAACAGGCTAAGCTAGCTCACTAACTAGAACGAGCGTTCGCGCCGAAACGAGGCCCTTCCGTTTTACGAAGACTTAATATCTTTTTAATTATCAAATTGAAAGCTTTCTTTCAGTCAGCAGAGTGTGCTTCATGCTGTCCGAGAGGCTGCGGGTGAACAGCAGGGACAGTCGACTGCTACTTCTTCCTTTTTCTTTTTTCTTCCTCTGCTCTCCTGTTCCTCTGACAAGGAGAGGAACCCTGTTTGGCCCTGACCAGCAGCCAATCACAGCTCGCGGTGCCTTCACGGACTCCTCGAAAGCTTCGAATTCACGCAACTAACAGCGGTAAATGCTGCCCTTCGTTGCGTTCAGGTTATAGTCAATGCTTAATAGTAAAAGAAAAAAAAGACAAAAGTGTTTTCTTATGGCGAAAGAAAACCTCACTATATATATATATATATATATATATATATATATATATATATATATATATATATATATATATATATATATATATATATATATATATATATCCAGATATATAAAAGTACACAACATATTACAGGAAGGTTACACACAAACATAAAAACATACAGACATACTGTCTACCACAGTGGTTCCCAACCTGGGGTCCGGGGACCCTTTAGGGGGGCGGCAAAGATCACAGTGGGGGGCGCAAGTCTTTATCTGGTTTGAGGTTGAGGTAAAAAAAAAAATATGCACATGTTAAACAAATTATGATAACACACTAGAATATATAATGTATACAAAAGTCTGTCAGCTTTTCTTAGACATAAGTAGGGTGGCGCCAAGGAAAAAAGGTTGGGAACCACTGCTCTACCACCTATTACATAAAGGGAACATACATACATACATATACAGACACAAAGATGGTTATGCACAATACTTAAAACATATCCAGATGCGTGTTCCAGTGTTTCCAGAGTTTGGAAGATTATCTTGTATCACTAAGTGCAGGGTTAGTTAAGGCAGTTAAAATTGTATTCTTTGACTCTGTTAATCGGCACCTGAATTTGTACATAAGACTCCTCAGCACAGCATGGAAGGTGGGAACATTACTCATCACAAACAAATGACTAGCTCTGGTCCATCTTGGACACTTCAACAAAATTCAAAGTGCATCATTGTATGCCACCTTTATCTTATTTATCTTTGCTTACCTACATACATATATATATATATATATATATATATATATATATACATATATATATATATATATATATATATATATATATACATATATATATATATACATATATATATATATACATATATATATATATATATATATATATATATATATATATATATATATATATATATATATATATATATACATACATATATACATATATACATACATATATATATACATACATATATATATACATACATATATATATACATACATATATATATACACATATATATATACATATATATATATATATATATATATACACATATATATATATATATATATATATATATATACATATATATATACATATATATATATACACATATATATATATATATATATATATATATATATATATATATATATATATATATATATATATATATATATATATATACACACACACACACATATACACAGAATGCTGCCAGTTACCTTTTGTTTTTACCAGTTTACCATTTGTTGCTTAGGCTTAATCATCACATCTTTTGGAAATTGATCTTAATGCCTTAATTAAAAAAATGAGGAAAAATTCGACCTTTAACGACACCAATTTTTATTTCAGTGAGCCTAATAGCTAACTGAGATAAGATCCATATCAATGCAAATCAAATCAGCTATTAGGCTAACTGGAATCAAACCATGCCAGTCTCTAGGTATGGTGAAGGGGATGTGATGATGGGGGTATGGTGAAGGGGATGTGATGATGTGGGGGTATGGTGAAGGGGATGTGATGATGGGGGGGTATGGTGAAGGGGATGTGATGATGGGGGGGTATGGTGAAGGGGATGTGATGATGTGGGGGTATGGTGAAGGGGATGTGATGATGGGGGTATGGTGAAGGGGATGTGATGATGTGGGGGTATGGTGAAGGGGATGTGATGATGGGGGGGTATGGTGAAGGGGATGTGATGATGTGGGGGGTATGGTGAAGGGGATGTGATGATGTGGAGGTATGGTGAAGGGGATGTGATGATGGGGGTATGGTGAAGGGGATGTGATGATGTGGGGGTATGGTGAAGGGGATGTGATGATGGGGGGGTATGGTGAAGGGGATGTGATGATGTGGGGGTATGGTGAAGGGGATGTGATGATGTGGGGGGGGGGTATGGTGAAGGGGATGTGATGATGGGGGGACCAAGGGAACTTTATCAGGATGCATAGTATCCTGGATCCATGAAATAACTGGCCTTTCAAAATAAAAGTCTGCCTGCCTCTATGGGAATCTAACATAGGGGTGGACTGACTTATGCCCCCTGTATTGTACATCATGGTTCGTTTCCGTCAATATGCGGCACAGACGAACGCGACGTTCACAAACTGTAAATTGTTGTTAACTGCCGAAAATTAGGGAGATTTACGGGCGTTTACGGGGATGAAAATCCCACTTCTCTCTGTGTTTGTGTTATGTGATGAATGTGAAAATGAACTGCTACCTCCTCTGTCAGCTCTAGGCACTGAAAAGAAATAAGCGGAGAAATCAGGCCAATTACAAAAGCTGGTCAGTCTGACAGGGTGTTGCCTGAGCTCATTACTATTCATGAGCTCGCCCAGTTGTGCTGGGTAAAGGATGCTGATAGCCAGGCTCTCATTGGCTAGCTGTTAGCCAATCAGAGTCAAGCAGCTTAGCTCGTTGTATGAATGAGAACTGGCATGGTAGAACTTCAAACATTACCACAAAGTAATGAAATACGTGGCAGGGCACCTTTAAAGTTGGCACTTTCCCAGTCTTGTATAAAGTACTTGAAAGCAATACTTGAGTAAAAGTAGAAGTATCTTCCCAGAAAATGACTTTGGTAGAAGTTAAATATTTAGAATAATATTAATATTTTAATATTTTAAGTAATTTCAAGTAATATTTTAGAATATTACGTGAGTAAAAGTCTTAAAGTATCAAATATTTACAGTACTTAAGTATCAAAAGTAATTTTCTGATATTAAATGTACTTAAGTATTAGAAGTAAAAGTAAAAATACTTTGATCATGAACTTTATGGCCAAAGGTGTGTAACGTTATCTTCATCACCACTGTCGTCGGGGTGATCATCGTCTGTTACCATGGCGGCAGAGCCTGCAGCAGGTGCTTCCATGACGATATCAGTCATTAAGCTTCCTCCTCTCACTTGTTTTTTTGCCGCTTGGCAACAAACAGGCATCACGTCACCAACTGGAATGGAGGGAGCATTATCTTTTAATTTAGGAGCAATGATTCTCCAAACCTGCTCTTTTTACAGTGCAACACATTTCTTCTGATTATATTTTGTAGTAACGAGTAACTAAGATGCTTCAGGGGAAATGTAGTGGAGTAAAAGTAAAAGTTGCCAGAAATATAAATAACAAAGTAAAGTACAGATACGTGAAAATTCTACTTAAGTACAGTAGCGAAGTATTTGTACTTCGTTACATTACAACACTGCACTTTCCCAGTGTGAACATTGTTGTATGTGAGCGCTGCAACTAACAACTGTTGTCATTATCAACTTATCAGCTAATCGACCGACAAAATAGTTGCAGAGTTGATCAACCAATCAGTTAATCAGTTCATTCTGTTGGATCAAGTGGACACACTACATTTTCAAAACCTAGGTTGCATTAGTATCAACAGCCTCATCTATGTCTTGTTTGAAGAAAAAAAAACACACGCAGACACACTTTGTATTCGTTTATTTGAACAATAATAAAAGGCACAAGACAGACGTCTCTCTGCTTTTTTTGTTCCACGGCTGTAGCTTTTTTTTGTTGCCATGTGCCAGTTTTCTACATTTGTAGAAACTACAGATCCCTAAATAAGCACAGCGTGGCTGTCTAAATCTCCGCATACAGTAAGTCATATCAAACAGAAAGTCCCTCAGGTCTGTAGGACATGTACTGCCCACTGGTGCTCTTAATCTCATATTCTGCGCACCGCCTGCTATGCCATAGGTAGTACTTATAATTCATAAAAATACTCATTTTAAAATAACAAGTGATTAATGCCTAGAGACTATAAACAATATAACTTATCCAGGACAGCCTGGGTCCGTTTTGGAAATGCAGTAACAGAACATGACATTGAATCATTCACAGCACAGGCAGCAAATCATACAAATTAAAACGGTATCAAAAATAATCTCTTAAATTAAACATAAAGCAGAGACAAGAAACCATAAAAGGAATGTCAGATGTAGATATATGTGCCATCGTGGTTTGCTAATAATCAGGGCAACACCGAATCAGATTTGAAACAAATCAAAGAGTTTGGAGCCAAAAGCCGATCTCCGTGCACACAAGTGTTTTCATCTCCAGTAGAAGAACTTAATCTCCGTTTAAACTAACACGCCCAAACTAACATATCTCATCAACATCCTGGTATACCGGGCATAAACAGGAGACTCCGCCCACTGCTGGTAGGTGCCATGGTAACGTTAGTAGCTTTAGTGTCAGAGAACGAGACGCTGACCGATAAGACCCAATCAGGAGGAGAAACGTTGGCGTCAGTGTCGGCGTCTCCAAAGGTCTCCGTTTGCGGCCGTTGAGACGGAAACACAACCCAGCAGACTCCAAACCAAAACGGGTCAGAAGAGTTTTTAAATGTTTAGGGTTTACGGTTTAGGGGCTCGGAAACGCCAGAGCAGGGGGAATGAGAGGGGGAAACGCCAGAGCAGGGGGAATGAGAGAGGGAAACACCAGAGCAGGGGGAACGAGAGGGGGAAACGCCAGAGCAGTGGAAACACCAGAGCAGGGGGAATGAGAGGGGGAAACGCCAGAGCAGGGGGAATGAGAGGGGGGGGAAATCAGAGCAGGGGGAACGAGAGGGGGAAACGCCAGAGCAGGGGGAATGAGAGGGGGAAACGCCATAGCAGGGGGAATGAGAGGGGGAAACGCCAGAGCAGGGGGAATGAGAGGGGAAAACGCCAGAGCAGGGGGAATGAGAGGGGGAAACGCCAGAGCAGGGGGAACACCAGAGCAGGGGGAATGAGAGGGGGAAACGCCAGAGCAGGGGAAACGCCAGAGCAGGGGGAATGAGAGGGGGAACGAGAGGGGGGAAACGCCAGAGCAGGGGGAACGAGAGGGGGAAACGCTAGAGCAGGGGGAACGAGAGGGGGGAAAATCAGAGCAGGGGGAACGAGAGGGGGAAACGCCAGAGCAGGGGGAATGAGAGGGGGAAACGCCATAGCAGGGGGAATGAGAGGGGGAAACGCCAGAGTAGTGGAAACACCAGAGCAGGGGGAATGAGAGGGGGGATACGCCAGAGCAGAGGGAATGAGAGGGGGAAACGCCAGAGCAGGGGAAACGCCAGAGCAGGGGGGATGAGAGGGGGAAACGCCAGAGCAGGGGTGATGAGAGGGGGAACGAGAGGGGGGGAACGCCAGAGCAGGGGGAACGAGAGGGGGAAACGCCAGAGCAGGGGGAATGAGAGGGAGAAACGCCAGAGCAGGGGGAATCAGAGGGGGAAACGCCAGAGCAGGGGGAATGAGAGGGAGAAACGCCAGAGCAGGGGGAATGAGAGGGAGAAACGCCAGAGCAGGGGGAACGAGATGGGGAAACGCCAGAGCAGGGGGAATGAGAGGGGGAAACGTAGAAAAAGATATTCATTTTTAAACCAAACGCAGCGATGTTAATGTAGCCTCAGGGCGGTAACACACCTCCACCCCCGAGCAGAAAAACGATCCCTTAAATTCCAGATTTTCATTCTGGATCACCGCTGAAAACAAACAAAAACAATCCTCAGATTCCGTTTGGGTCTGCTAATAATGTGTCAACCTGACATACGGTGGACTTCATGTCCATCAATAAAAGGTACAACTCACTTCTTTTACTTGCCTTTGCTCCGAGTCACATTTTTAGTCCCTTTTAGGGCAATAAAACAATGAACTGCATCGCTGAAACACTAAGAGCAGGCGACTAACGAGAATTATTTTACACATTAGTTTAAATGTCATCCCTTTCAAATATACCCTATTCCACAGGGCCGTGCAATTAATCATATTTTGGTTGCGATTTCGGCTCCTAACAATCACAAAAACAATGTAATTGAGAAAAAAAACGATTATTTTGCACATTAGGTTTTGCAAGTTAACTCTTATTTCATCTCGTGTTCTGAAGGCAAATTCAAAAAGTTCAAACTGTAAAAGTAAGACGGGAAACTTCACAGCTGAAGGGGTTTTCACTGATCTTTAGGCTCAACAGATGCAACATCTTTCTAAAAGGCACCAAGTAATCGTGTTAAATCCTAACTACACTCAACTGACTGACTGACTGACTGACTGACTGACTGACTGACTATCTGACTGACTGACTGACTGACTGACTGACTGACTGACTGACTGACTGACTGACTGACTGACTGACTGACTGACTGACTGACTATCTGACTGACTGACTGACTATCTGACTGACTGACTGACTGACTGACTGACTATCTGACTGACTACGTATCGTGAGCGCTTTCTTACGATTACTCGGTGACTTTTGGAAAGAGGTTGCTTTTATTGAACTTTAAAAACAGTGACAGACAGACACACACACACACACACACACACACACACACACACACACACACACACACACACACACACCCCTCATGGGACAGGTCTTCACCTGGAGACACACACACCTCATGGGACAGGTTCTTCACCTGGAGACACACACACACACACACACACACACCTCATGGGACAGGTTCTTCACCTGGAGACACACACACACAGACGGGACAGGTTCGTCACCTGGAGACACACACACACACACACACCTCATGGGATAGGTTCTTCACCAGGACACACACACACACACACCTCATGGGATAGGTTCTTCACCAGGACACACACACACACACACACACACACACACACACACACACACACACACACACACACACACACACACACACACACACACACACACACACACACACACACACACACACACACACACACACACACACACACACACACACACACACACACACACACACACACACACATCCCTCATGGGACAGGTCTTCACCTGGAGACACACACACCTCATGGGACAGGTTCTTTACCTGGACACAAACACACACACACACACACCTCATGGGACAGGTTCTTCACCTGGAGACACACACACACACACACACACACACACACACACACACACACACACACACACACACACACACACACACACCTCATGGGACAGGTTCTTCACCTGGAGACACACACACACAATAAATGATTATGAATCATATTATTCTATATCTGTATATCATGGTCTCTGTGTCCGCAGCGGCAGATGCCTGCCCCCCAAGAGTACAACACGTCATAATATAACGTATAATATATATATTCGGGCTGTCAGGGCGATGCGAGTAAGGGTCGAGCATAATGCGTTCATTTATTTATTTATTTTTTAAAAAAAATTTAAAATCGCATTAACCGAGCCTATAATTAAAAAAAATCGCGATCAAAATTCGGTTAATTGCACGGCCCTGGTGCAAAACAATACTGATGTATTTCCTGTGGCTATAGAGGCTACAAATGTAACTGTGTGTCCCAACTTGAAATGGTCACTCACCCCAAACTCCTTCAAGAACCACGGAGGTCTAGTTCCGGCGCAGGCCGTGAGGGGTGTCGGCCTGCTTCAGTGCATATTTTCCAGTTAATTACACATTGAATAAAAGCGTACGGACAACAGTCAAAAATAAAAAGTGCAACAGTGACGACGATAAAGCATAACCTTTACAAGTGATATATTTCACTTTGGTAGTTTGTTGTAGCCAAGGGTTCAAACGGTGATAATTACACGTTAAAAATCTAATCTTTGAAGTATCCGTCCTGCCAATGATGTGCATGTAAACTAAGGCTACGTTCAGACTGCAGGCAAAAGTGGCCGAAATCTGATTTTATTTTTTGGGGGGGGTCAAGTGACCAGGTCAGACTTCTTCAGAAGTAGTGTGACCGCTCAAATCAGATGTAGACCACTTCCATATGTGGTCCTGAATCAGACCTAGGTCGGATTATTATCAATGTGGCCGCAGTGTGAACAACCAAGGCGGATTTGATGCGACTTTTACATTGCGACATTTGTCACAATTATGCTCCGGCGGGAGTTAGCCGTAGACGCAGACAGTAAAATTACAAACTTGACTAGGCCTACAACATGGAGAACAGTGATGGAGCAAGTCACTGGAGGGAGAGGGAGGTGTTAGACCTCATTAGTGTATGGGGAGAGACTTCAATTCAATCAAAACTAGAAGGATCATACCGTAACCGTCTCCTCCTCAGCACCTGCTCATCAATGTTACGGCTGCCATTACACAAACATTTTGAAATAAAAGTGAAAATGCTGACTTCCTCCATCACCTCCCTAACTTTAGTCTGACAGCTGCTGCGTCAGATGTCATAGTTATTGTTCTTTTATGCATGTGGGTCAGTTTGAAACCGCAAACAGTTCACGCTAGAATCTGATATAGGCCCCATTTTAAAACGTAACGTGAACAGACAAACAAAAAAATTGTAACGGAGCAAAAAAAATCTGACTTGCGGTGTGAACGTAGCCTTAGTCATTGACAATATCAGACTTACAACTGAATGTTAGTGGAGAAGGGTCTTCCCTATCGTACCACAGAGAATTTGTGCATGCTATTAGGAATGGACAGAGACAAATGTTCAGGGCCCGGCTGAACAGAGTCTGGGGCTGGGAGGACGGCAGAACATCCAGTCGGGTCAAATAGTGATGCAGTGCTGTCGCAGTTTGGCCACGAGGAACTCATGGGTTAAATTATGTCTCGTGATTATTCCAACAATCTGAAAAAAAGATGGCAGATAATATGATCAAAACACTGACCTTAAAGACCTTAGCATCATTCAAGGGTATGTAAGTTAAGTTATTAACTTACATTAAGTTACATTAAGGGTATGTAAGTTAAGTTATTAACTTACATACTACATATTAACTTACATTAAGTTACATTAAGGGTATGTAAGTTAAGTTATTAACTTACATACTACATATTAACTTACATTAAGTTACATTAAGGGTATGTAAGTTAAGTTATTAACTTACATATTAAGTTATTGGGCAATTTACGTCTACTAAAAGTGCTGTTTTTCCGCTGACAGGCTCATATTATATTATTATTATTATATATAAGTGTCTGACGACATTATGGAAAGGATCCCTGCAGAGATAGACCTTTTGTTTTCATGACTGTTTAAAAGCCCTTCTTGGGACAGACACTGGAAACTAGCAAGAGCTATAAATGCTATAATGCTGTACATTGGAGAACTGTTGCACAAACATCTATGTCGTAGCATCTGTCCCAATTTTAAATAAATATGAAATATGAGCTGCATTACCAGTGATGAATCGGTGGAAACGACATTTTATTTCTCTGATTCACGGCTTTGTTCTAACGCCGCTCCCTCTCCTCAGTCACTCTCTAGCTCGCTCCGCCACATAGCGTGCTCGCGGCTCGTTGGGCCCCTTTTTTGATAGAGTGTAAGATCCTTTTTGTTTAAACATTAAACTTCCAACTCACTATCGCCAAACCCACCAGACTCCATTCAAATAAACAGTCATTTTGTCATCGTAAAATACATTTCATTCAAAGTCGACAGAAACTAAATTAAACGCTAACACTTTACTTGAAGGTATCTACATAAGAGTGACATGACATTGTCATGAACACATGAACTCTAACGCTAACCCCAACCATAACTTGTCATGAAAAAAACTGAATGACGCTTAAAGTGGCCATATTCTGCTCATTTTCAGGTTCATAATTGTATTTTGAGGTTGTACCAGAATAGGTTTACATGGTTTAATTTTCTAAAAAACACCATATTTTTGTTGTACTGCTCATTGCTGCAGCTCCTCTTTTCACCCTGTGTTCAGGTCTCTGTTTTAGCTCCAGAGTGAGACCTCTCACTGCTGTAACATCTTTGTTGGCAGTCGCACATGCTCAGTAGCTAGTTAAGACCACATGCTCAGTAGCTAGGTAAGACCACATGCTCAGTAGCTAGGTAAGATCACATGCTCAGTAGCTAGGTAAGACCACATGCTCAGTAACTAGGTAAGACCACATGCTCAGTAGCTAGGTAAGACCACATGCTCAGTAGCTAGGTAAGACCACATGCTCAGTAGCTAGGTAAGACCACATGCTCAGTAGCTAGGTAAGATCACATGCTCAGTAGCTAGGTAAGACCACATGCTCAGTAGCTAGGTAAGACCACATGCTCAGTAGCTAGGTAAGACCACATGCTCAGTAGCTAGGTAAGACCACATGCTCAGTAGCTAGGTAAGATCACATGCTCAGTAGCTAGGTAAGACCACATGCTCAGTAACTAGGTAAGATCACATGCTCAGTAACTAGGTAAGACCACATGCTCAGTAGCTAGGTAAGACCACATGCTCAGTAGCTAGGTAAGACCACATGCTCAGTAGCTAGGTAAGACCACATGCTCAGTAGCTAGGTAAGACCACATGCTCAGTAGCTAGGTAAGGACTACATGAGCTAGCTAGCTGTTTCTCCAACTTCAGTAGTACAAGGCAGGATTAGCTGGGAGACTTCTTCTAAATGAGGGCGCACTTCCAACTTTGTGGTGAATACCTGCAGAACAGGGACATGGAAGTAGTTCTATACAATTTATTTTGTAGATTAGGGTGAATTTGTGTGTGTGGTAGCAGTGTTTTTCCATGGAGAACGAGGTTAGCCCCTAGGCCCCTCGTTTTGGCTAGTGACGTAGAAACGGAGACTGAAGGCAGGACACATTCAGAAACCGGATCTCACTCTAAACAGCATGGATGGTTGTTTTCCAAGTTTGTATGCGCGTGGAAGCACCAGAGACACAAAATAACCCCCCAAATCCCAGAAAAAGTGATTTTTTTTTCATAATATGGGCCCTTTAATGACGTTTATGACTTGTTTACAGTGTTTATGACACGTTCATGACAGTGTCATGTCACTGTTATGTAGATACCTTCAAGTAAAGTGTAACCGTTTTTTGTTCACATGAGGCATTTAGACACCAATGCATGGTAAAATTGTTTTTTAAAAAACATGAAATTACCCTTTACTAGAACATACTGGAGGATCTAAAACACAATCTCTTTTGGATGACTACTTACTTCTCCGACAGCGTTAACAACGGGTAAGTGTCGCAGGCCCATGGTCCTGAACAGGTTGAACACCTGGGAGATGTGTGTGTTGGGCGACACTGTGTAGGGACACGGGTTCATGTAGGGGGTGACATCCTGGACAACACAGGGAACATCACTGTTACGGTTACTCAGAATCTTCATTTACATATGAAAAA
>CM042318.1:3622971-3690471 GCA_023566125.1 Zingel zingel
ATGAGGGAAAAGGAAAAAACACAAAGATCACATGAACACACAAGATGGGCACTAGGGCTGAAAATGTCAAGTTTTGAAGAAAATGTGGATCATGCAACATGATGTACTAAAAAAAAAAGGGGGAGGGGGTAGTTTTTACTCCCCCCCCCCCTCCCCCCGACTCTCTCCACACCCCACCTCTGGCCACTGTACCTACTCTGCTGTAGAGTTCCTTTTTACTACCGTTTAACTTATTTACTATTTATTTACATTTATTTCATCGTTATTAATACATACTGTGTGTATATGTTTATACTTATATTGTTTATATTCTTTTTATCCTTATATTTGAATGTGTGACATGCACCAACAACCCCATGACAAATTCCTTGCATGTGCAACATACTTGGCTAGTTTTGGCAAGTTTTTAAGTAAATTTGGACGGTGCAACGAGGCAGACCTGCTTGGATCTTTTGGGAAATGATTGTAAAGATTTACAAAGAATATGTTTAGGGCATCTCCTCTCTAACTGGGACGTTTTGGGACTGATTGGTGGGATAGCTGTGGACGAAGTACACACTGAGATACACTGGTAAGAGCCAATGAGGTGTAACCATGTATCAGCTATTTAAATATCTCACGTTACTGTATCGTGTCAACAGTTCACTTCATGTAATATTGAATGTGGAGTTTTATTTTGCTGGGTGCAAATGTTCCACCTAAACAAGTTCCTTCCCGAGACTATTTAGCAGAGCCCCCGTCGCTGCGTCCGGAGCTCAGCACCGCCCAAGACGATTGTGATTGGTTTAAAGAAATGCAAACAACCCAGAGTTTTTTTTTTCTCCTATCCCAGCATGCATCTCTGGTGTAGCCAGACCTCATTGCACAGTGCTGTGGAGATAAGAGCTGGCAATGTAAGACTATTACAAATCTTACTTGTCCATTTCAGCCTCAGTCTCCCACTCCAGCAGTGGCACTCCTCTCAGCTCGATGTGGATGTCATAGATGCCCTTGTTGAAGAAATCTCCAGTCCACTTGGCAACCTGATAATCAACACAAAACCATTTATCACATTAACCCAACAGGAAATACATGACTGCATCACACGCACGCCTGAACTTATGAACGCATCTCTTCACTTCTGATGAAATCATTTCATATAGGGACCTGAAATCATATTAAAGCTATAGTGCGTAGTTTCTGTCGCCCCCATGAGGAATTCTAAGTAATGACAACAACACTGTCGGCCCGTCCACGTGATACAAGCCTTCAGAGAGCACGCACTGAGGTAATAAATCAAGAGAGAAGTCGGCTCATTTTCTCAGAGACTTCTATAGAAACAGACTTCTTTTTGGAGCCGGTGGAGTCGCCCCCTGCTGGAAGTTAGAAAGAATGCAGCTTTAACCCTTGTGTAGTCTTCACTTTCTGTATCTTCCTCTTCAGCGTGTTTTACAGTAACCGCAGCCCAGCTGGCGCGCACATATGTGACGTCATGAAATCGGCGTGACTATTTATACCCGCGCTGGTGCTCGCGACACTAGTTGCAGTCTTTTCCTGAACAGCGGTGGCGCTAATGAGCAAAGGCTACCGACGTTGCTCTTTCTACGGACTAGAAGAAGAAGAAAAAGGTCAACAACGGCAGAACTGGCAGCAGCGTTGGCGTCAATGCTTCGATTTGATTGGATGACCTACTTCGTCGGATCAAGCCATTCATTCATCATAAAAGAACTCATCTTAACCCGGTAAGTTTACAAGAGACCTGCAGTCACTTTGAGAGTCCTGGCATCCGGTTTTCGACGAACTCGTTCAGGCCTCCCGTTTCCGCTTTGTCGCGCGCCGCTGAAGAAAAAAAAAAGAGCCGTGCGCGACCTCTGCTCGCGCGTCATACATCGTGCGCACCGGCAGGATATTACGTCATTTTGACGTCACGATGGCACGCCACCTTGGATGCAGCTAGTATAATTTACGTTTTATCCTCTGGGTCAAAAATGACCCGCCTTCCATAAACCCCTAAAATAAACCGACTACAAAGAGACGCCAAACGACCACAGAGACCCAAAACAACCCCAAAGAAAACAAAAATGACCAAAAAGAGACACAACACGACTACAAAGAGACATAAAATGTATGGAGAAATTGCTTTTTTAAATTGAAAAACGCAACATTTTCTTGAGGAAGGACGCCTAACCCGTCGCCAGATAACGCACACCTAAGCCTTCCACAAAGCCAGGGACACACTGGTAACAATACATAATATGTTTCTTTTAATTTAAAAAAAACAGCAAAGTGGTTGATGGTAGAAAATACTGAAATACATAACATGACAGTGTACCATTAGAGTGATCATGATGGGCAGCCCGTATGTGATTTCATTGGTGGATTCAATGAGGATGACAGTCAGACTGATGGTCATTCTGACGACGCCTCCGAGGAAGGCCGCAGCTCCGATGAGAGCGAAGGTCCCAGAGTAGATGTCCATTCCCAGTTTCCTAACAATGGACAGACACACAGTAAGAACCAGTACCAGTCCAGACCACTCCAGTCCAGTCCAGTCCAGTCCAGTCCAGTCCAGTCCAGTCCAGTCCAGTCAGTGGGGACTGAAGGCTTGGTTATACTCGCGCGCGACAACATGGCTCGGGCCTCCGTAGATGGCGTGTGTACTACGAGCATGCACGGAGATGTTTATGCTCAACTCATTGTTCGTTGCAGTATTCTCTGAAACACCAGAGGGCGTACAAACAAAATATACTGTGATTAAGCAAGAAGTAGAAGAGAAGACGAGAGTGAAAGTAAAGGAAAGCAGGCTGTCTGGCAACAGCAGTAAACACACAAGAACTCAACTCATGATAACACTGACGTACCGCCAAACATTGCATTTGTGTACACTAATTATTAATGTCACTGTTGTTTATCTCCAATTCGAAACTACAATACAAACAACACATTTCTAGACAAACTGTAAAGAAGACTCTTTCCATGAGGCTGTTATTGTGTCTCTCTCTGACCACATATTAAAGGCTGTTTGACTCTCTGTGGTCTGTATGAATGAATGAATTTATACGAATGAATATTTCTTTATTATTGTGTCATGCATACAATAAAATATGCCCAGCCCACACGGGCTTACAAGACACCATTACCTAGGACAAAGGACCAGATGCCAAAGTAACAAACAAATAAACCTTCTAGTCTTTTTTGCCAAGCTTTAGAAACAAAAGTCGCCAACTTATAAATATTAAATAAATAAAAAAACACTCCAATTGGTCATCATCCGTGCACCAGAACATTTCAGGATTTTGGACAGACATTTCTGTATATGAAGAATCTTACAGATGTTTGTTGAAGCTACTCGGCCAGTCTTCCCAGCCGACCGTGTTGAACTGAAAGAGCAGCGTGCGCAGAGCTAAAAAAACAAAATCAGTGGTGCACGACCACGCACCGCGACAACTTGCGGAGCCTTTGCGCTGGAAACGATCTTTTTATGGCACCTCGCGCCGGGAACACCGCAGCAACCATAAACCTAGCTTTATGCTGCGTTCCAGACATCATTTTTAGCCCATAAGTTACGACTTCAAGTCACGACTCACGACTTGGTAGCATTCCAGGCCAAGTTACGACAAAGTTAGCTAGTGGCTACCTAACGTTAACGTTAGGAATTACTTTACGTTTCCTATTTATGTCTGTTTATGTCTATTTATGTCTATTTATTTCTATTTCTCACCGTTAATCACCGGCGTCTGTACAGCATCAACAGGGGTCGACATTGTTGTTTATGTGTGTGTGACGTCAAAAACTGTAATTGGGAGTACAACGATCTGGTACGAGTTCACGGGGAGTAAGTTACGGGTTCGACTGCCGTTCCAGGGCTCTTTCACCAGTAGAAGGTTGTGAAAACACGGGTTACGGGTTGCCTGGAACGCAGCGTTAATGTGTGACGAGAGAAGGAAGAGGGAGAACATTAGAAAAACATGGTTCTTACACTTTGAGGATGTTGGCAACCAGACGTCCAAAAGCCGCCCCACAGAGCAGCGAGGGGACAAAGAGACCACTGGGTACAGACAACCCATAGGTCCAGCAGGCCAACAGGAAGTACAGCAGGAAGAACACGGACAGAGTCACGGGGCTGAAGGTACCTGACGGGAGGAACAGGAGGCAGGTGTTCATTATGACCAGACCATGAATAATATATACACCAGTGGGTCTCAATCTTTTTGTTATGAGTAAGGTCTACCCCCACAGCTCTGTCAGATGCTCATTACTCTAGCTAACTATTTCAACAGTTCAATCAGACCTTTTAGCTAACTAGTTCAGCCACTTATGCAATACTTTTAGCTAACTACTTCAATTGTTTATCTGTTGCTTTAAGCTAACTATTTTAAACGGTTTATCTTTTGCTTTTAGCTAACAAGTTCAACCATTTATCCCTTAATTCTAGCTAAGTAAGTCAACAGTTTAGTCAGATGTTTAAGCTAACCATTACAGCCGCTTTTGCACCACTTTGAGCTATCTATTTCATAGTTTATCCATTACTTGTAATACACTAAACATACACAACTTTCAGATAACTATTTCACCTGTCTATCCATTACTTTTAGCAACTCATTTAGACTTTTTAGTCATTACTTTTAGCTAACTATTTCTACTGTTTAGTCATTACTTTTAGCTAACTATTTCTATCATTTAACCATTACTTTTAGCTAACTATTTCTACCGTTTAACCATTACTTTTAGCTAACTATTTCGACCGTTTAACCATTACTTTTAGCTAACTATTTCTATCATTTAACCATTACTTTTAGCTAACTATTTCTACCGTTTAACCATTACTTTTAGCTAACTATTTCGACCGTTTAACCATTACTTTTAGCTAACTATTTCTACCATTTAACCATTACTTTTAGCTAACTATTTCTACCGTTTAACCATTACTTTTAGCTAACTATTTCTACCGTTTAACCATTACTTTTAGCTAACTATTTCTATCATTTAACCATTACTTTTAGCTAACTATTTCTATAATTTAACCATTACTTTTAGCTAACTATTTCTATAATTTAACCATTACTTTTAGCTAACTATTTCAACCATTTAACCATTACTTTTAGCTAACTATTTCAACCATTTAACCATTACTTTTAGCTAACTATTTCAACCATTTAACCATTACTTTTAGCTAACTATTTCTACCGTTTAACCATGAATTTTAGCTAACTATTTCTAACGTTTAACCATGAATTTTAGCAATGCATTAGGAGCAGTGGACAGCCACATAGCAGCGTCCAGGGAGAAAGTTAGGGTTAAGTGTCTTGCTCAACGGCCGGAGGACGACCCGCTCTCGCTCTGATGTTACGAATGTGTGTGTGCTAACCATCCTGGTGGAAGAGCTGATGGATGGCAGCCTCCTGTGGGTTGAAGAACAACGTGGCCATGTCATTGTAGGTCTTGTTGGTGCAGAAGAACTGGCGAATGGTTGAGTTGATGTCCTCACTGCCAGACAGCTGAAAACAAAAACTCACATGCTGTAATCCTGTAAAAACACCCACCATGTAATAGCGGACTTGTGTGCGAGTACTGTAAAGATGGAGGAAAGAGCAGATACGTACCGTGGTGTTATGGGTTGTCGGGGAGGACAGCTCACGACATTCACCCAACAGTATGGAAGCTGCAAATATCACCACTGTTGTCACCATCGCAACCAGCAGACTCTCTAGAACTCTAAAAAAAGGGCAGAAATCAGATATTATATCCGACATTTATAAATACGTGCTTTAAAGTTTTAGTGACTATGTTTATATGCACATATACCGCCAGTGTTTGCCTTTATTCTGAAAAAAGACAATATTCCTACTAAGCTGTTTACATGGCTAATGGAATTAAATATTCCACTAATACTACCGTTTACGGTGTAGCCGTGCAAAACAAGATTATTTCATCGTTTTTCCAGCAGTGTCGGACTTGGTGGAGCGTGCCAACACAGCGTCCCTCTTTCATTCCTTCAACCAGCTCCTTGAAAAGGTCGGCGTAGCGATGTTTGTGCATATCCAAAAACCTCTTGATATGAAAATGTTTAAAAAGTAGCTGTTTCTCTCCTTCTTTTATTTTGGCCGTGCATCTCTACCGCAGCCCTGCAAACTGTCGGCTGGTTGGTTTGTGTACAGTAACCGAAGCAACGCACAGAGCTGACCGTGAACCGTAAACAGGCAAGAGGCCGTAAACTGTCACAAACTGCAGTAAAAACCGTGATTGAGACGCAGATTCTGAGTGTGCTGTCTACATGTCCAAAGAATGCTTCTAAAACCTGAATAATACCGGCATATTACACGTCTTAATCAGAAAATACTATACGTATACGTTGTATGAAGATGGACTGCTCCCAGCATGATCATCACCTGTGTGATGACTGTAGCAATCACCTGATAAACTTGGCCTTGGGGTGGATGTGTCTGATGCGATACTTGGCCAGGCTCTTGTTCATGCAGTTGAAGAGCGCCCCCAGCAGGCCACCCACCACCCCCATCAGGACAAAGAAGGCCAGGTCCACTGCTGTCCACAGGTGGCAGTTCTTATCTCCATCTGAACACTGTTGAGCACAGACAGTTTTTTTTTTGCAATACAGTTATGGTACGTGTCCACTGGCAAGCGTCATTTCCACGCTTCCCTTTCATTGTCTATGTGAGCAGCCGGGCAATGCATTCTGCTAGCGTTGTGGCGACTTTCAAGAGAAGGGACGTCGAGTTGCCTGCTCCTCATTTGCATAAAGATGAAGTCCAGGCTAGAGTTTAGATTCTCTGCCTGAGCCCGAACCGGACCGGATCTGACAAACAAATATTTTACGCCGCTATGATCAAGCATTTGTGTGTTTTCAATCATTACTTTATAAGCCTTATCCGGTGGGGAGAAAGCTCTGCCTCTCCAGCTCTCCCGTAGCTCTGGGTGGAGGTCCTGACCTGACTTGAGCGTGAGGTAAACTGGGCTACATCTCCCCCCTCTGCAGCTCTGTTGTTGGCCAGTGCGTCAGCATGCAGACCGTGGTGAAGGGCGGTATTAGTTAGGTGATGGAGACCAGAAAGTCTCCAATATGGTTCCAGGGCTTTGATTATGTTGCTGCCTTGAGCTGTTCCCCTCACTATTCAGCTGAGGGAGCTTATAGGGTCGAGTTTTTTTTACATTTCTTCATTCAGATCCATTTTTGATCTGTTCTGACTAAACAAACAGCAGTTTACGTGCTTCGTCCTTGTTGCATTACCGGTATTCATTAAGATCATTCTAAACAGATTTCTGGAGTTCAGACAACTCTGAATTGTAGTTGAGAACGGCAGTTATAACGGCCCACGTATTAAAAAATTGTCGGGTTTAAATCGGGCTCGGGCCCATAATTACAGTTAATGTGTCGGGCCCGGCTCGGACACAACGTGCACGGGCTCGGACACAACGTGCACGGGCTCAGGTAGGGTCGGGCTTGATTTTTTGGGCCCAATCTAAATTTTAGTCCAGGCTACTTTATGCAAACCAGCTCGACCCGCCGCCTTTTGAAAACTCCCAAAAAACTTTTAAACTGACCATTGTCGATCAAAAATGAAAACAGGTTCAGCAGCTGCAGATTATTTCTTACAGGAAATGTTTTCAGAAGCACATTCGGTAAACTATTTTCGTAAAAATAAGAGAAATAAGAAAATAAGTTTCCAAATGAGCCTCCGTGTTGGTCTGTTTTTAAAGTGAAGCGTTCGTCCAATCAGGTGCAGCCATCGGGGTTGTAGGAGGGTGTAGATTGTTTTTTTTTTCGGAGGTTAAACCTGATCCTGATCCAGAGCCACACACTTAATCTAAATTACTTACATTTTAACCAAATCAATGATCGTTAAAAGCAGCTTAAAATCCCCCCCCCTAAAAAAAGAAACAACCCTCCTTGAACAGAAATGGATAAAGAAAAAGGTACGGAAAGTTGAGTTTCAAAGCCCTTCCAGATGGTTCTCTCCACAAATCTAAAGTTATCTGAAGTTATCTGCACGTGCTGTCGATGTGATCTGAGTTACCACCGGAGTATGTCCTTTAAATATATCCCTTTAAAAGTACATATAGAACAGATACAAAATGTGCTATTAATTTGCGTTAATCACAAGTATTAACAATCATGTGATTAATCGCGATTAAACATTTTAATCGATTGACAGTTTAAACGTATTTTGTATCAAATGCAGAGACAACTTCTTTACCTTGAACTCTCCAAAGTTGAGCAGACCGGGCAGCTGGAAGGAGCCCCACTTGTTAAAGTTGATCCCAGAACGGAAGAAGTTGAGGGTGAAAGTGGCCGACATCGAACAGAAGAGCTAAAACAAAATTAAACCGAAGAGCTGAGGAAGGCAGTTAATCATACTTCATGGTTAGTACTTCGTGCTAGCTACGTATACTGTAAAGCGTGATTTATGGTCCTGGGGAGGCTCCACGCAGAGCTTTCGCTGTAGCCCACGTAAGTGGCCTAAAGTTCATACTTGTGCATTGGTGTGTGCATCGATCTCTTTAAGAGAATAGCAGGGCCGGAGTGTGTGTGCGTGTGTGTGTGTGTGTGTGTGTGTGTGTGTGTGTGTGTGCGTGTGTGTGTGTGTGTGTGTGTGTGTGGCTAATGGTACTGGTCATCTGCATGTATGGCAGAACAGAAAATCTGCAAAACTTTCTCTAAAGTGACAAGGTTATGCTAGCAGTAGCTAGCGTAGTTGGCAGAACAAGACATTTTTTGAAGCGACCAAAATGTTCCAGTTAACTTTGATGAAGTGAAAACACAGTGAGAGGGTCAAAGTTGAAGATAAAAACACCCAAAAACAAGTTGAGGTCTATTTTAATGTCCCCAGTGTTAGCATGGTTAGCATCGCTAAGCCTCTGTCCTGACTGACAGGTCCTAAAGCATCCCCTGCTTTATCGTCTGTTTTAAAATAAATGGGAGCATCATTCACTAAATGAACATCATGCTGTGTTGAAGAAGACTTGAAACTAGCGATTGAGACCATCAACTCATTATGAAAATGTTTACTGAGGTAATAAATCAAGAGAGAAGTAGGCTCATTTTCTCAGAGACTTCTATAGAAACAGACTTCTTTTTGGAGCCGGTGGAGTCGCCCCCTGCTGGACGTTACAGAGAACGCAGCTTTAAGGAGCTCCAGTGTTGGCTTCACTTCTCAGACCTGGAAGCTTCGTCCATTATATTTTACAGCCTGTGGTTATTTCAGGGAAAATCCCTTGTTTGTTTTCTTAATGTTTAAAGTAATATCCACTGATGGCTGCTCACAGAGTCAGCAGAAAGAACACAAATGTTTCGGTCTTGGTGTTCTTTGGCTTAGGTGACGTACCACTTTCCAAGTGAGGCCCTGGTTCCAGAACGAGCAGCCCTCCTCCAGACTGAAGAGCGTGCCACCGATAGGAGCACCGAAGGCGGCAGCTACTCCGGCAGCAGCACCCGCTGACACAAAGTCTCGCTTGTCCCTGACAAACGGCAAGGACAACACCATGAGCTATCCCCGACAATATTTGCCTCCTACTCTGACTTCCGGGGAAGCAGTGAACAGTGTTTGGTTGATAAGATTGTGTACTGCAGACGTACCTGTCACTGCGGAAGTAGGGGAAATCGAATTTGATCCTTTTGAAAGTGATGCTCTGAAACTGATAAGAGGGGAAGAAAAAAAACATCTGATGAGCACACTTAGGGTAAATTAGTTGTTGGACCTTATTTTCCCAAACACTGCTGTCTAAGTGACTAATGTGAAGTCTTTGGCTACGTTCAGACTGCAGGCAAAAGTGGCCCAAATCAGATTGTTTGGGGGTCAAGTGACCAGGTCAGACTTCTTCAGAAGTAGTGTGAACACTCAAATCAGATGTAGACCACTTCCATATGTGGTCCTGAATCAGACCCAGGTCGGATTATTATCAATGTGGCCGCAGTGTGAACAACCAAGGCGGATTTGATGCGACTTTTACGTCAATCTACATCGACATTTGTCACAATTATGCTCCGGCGGGAGTTAGTCCTAGACGCAGACAGTAAAATTACAAACTTGACTAGGCCTACAACATGGAGAACAGTGATGGAGCAAGTCACTGGAGGGAGAGGGAGGTGTTAGACCTCATTAGTGTACGGGGAGAGACTTCAATTCAATCAAAACTAGAAGGATCATACCGTAACCGTCTCCTCCTCAGCACCTGCTCATCAATGTTACGGCTGCCATTACACAAACATTTTGAAATAAAAGTGAAAATGCTGACTTCCTCCATCACCTGCCTAACTTTAGTGCAACAGCGTGCTGCGTCTGATGTCATTGGTATTGTTCTTTTCATCATGCGGGTCAGTTCGAAACCGCAAACAGTTCACACTGGAATCTGATATAGGCCCCATTTTAAAAGGTAATGTGAACAGACAAACAAAAAAATCGTATCTGAGCAAAAAATCTGAATTAAGCATTAAGACTTGTGGTGTGAACGTAGCCTTAGTCATTGGTCCAGTAGTGGCCGGGTTGGTTCAGCGGGTAGAGCAGGCGCACATATACTGAGAGGTTTATGCCTCGACGCAGAGGTCCAGGGTACGAATCTGACCTGTGACGATTTCCTGCATGTTTTTACCCCCTCTCTCTTCCCTCTCTCACCTACCAAATAAAAGGCGGAAAAAGACCAAAAATAATCTTCAAAGAAAAAAGAAAATAAAGAGAAAGGTCCAGTATTGAGCGAGAACGTTGTAACCTGCAGCTGTGAACCGATGCTGCAATGTTATCCTATAGAGCAAATGTGCATCATCAATTTCCTTCCACTTTGCCACTGACAGACTCAGATTATTATTCTAAGTGTTTGACAACATTATGAAAGGATCCCTACAGAGATAGACCATTTAGTTAAAGGGTAAGATCTTTTTTCTTTAACATGAAACAGCCCCGAAATCACCATCACCAAACCCACCAGACTCCATGTAAATAATCAGGACTTTTAGCGTGTATAGAGCTAGCATATTTCCTCATGTAAATGGGTGAATTAAGAGTGTATTTCAACCAAACCAGAGTGGTGATTGTTGGAACAGTGTAAAGACAAACCAAGATGACTTTTCATAGTTTTATTTTGTTTCTCTCGACTTTGAATGAAGTGTGTTTTACAATGATAAAATTACTGTTTATTTACATGGAGTCTGGTGGGTTCGGGGCTGTTTAATGTTTAAAAGGATCTTACTCTCTAACAAAAAGGTCTATCTCTGAAGGGATCTTTCCATAATGTTGTCAGACATTTGGAATAATAATCTGAGGCTGTCAATTGCAAAAACATCATTTATGGCGGACGTAAATTGAAAATGCGCAATCGTCCTGTTCCCATCATTGACTTTGACACAAAAACTTGGTAAAATATGGTCCAGGTTGAAAAAAAACAAAACAAAGTTATCCTTTTAATATTGTCTTTTCAGGCACACATACTAGGAGTATAAAAGCATACGCAGTATAAACAGTCGTACTGATCAGTGTTCATTGTTGAAGTTGTGTTCAGGATGTGTGGTGGTGTACCTGAGGAAGGCCAGCTCCCACAATGGCTCCACTGTGTATCATCGGACCTTCTTTCCCCACAAACAGACCTGCGTGGACACACACGGAGTCAGACGCACTGTCCACCTGCTCTTTACAGATACCAACTCATCACCAGCACATAAATGATGAGTCACTGTATGTTTATTTCCTCTTCAACATCATATCCTGCTTGGTCTATATCTGATATCTTTTCCGGCATTGTTCGGGGGCCGCGGATGTTCAGCCTGATGTCTGTTTCCTTCCTCTTTGTCTGGTGGATTTGTGAGGACTATGGTTAACTGCTCCTCAGATCTCTGCAGGGTGAATCCAGACAGCTAGCTAGACTATCTGTCCAATCTGAGTTTTCTGTTGCACGACTAAAACAACTTTTGAACGTACACATGTTCCACCAAAACAAGTTCCTTCCAGAGGCTATTTTGCAGAGGCACCGTGGCTCTGTCCGGCGCTCAGCGCCGCCCAAGATGATTGTGATTGGTTTAAATATCATGCTCATTTTCAGGTTCATAATTGTATTTAGAGGTTATATCAGAATAGGTTTATGTGGTTAAATTTTCAAAAATCATCATATTTTTGTTGTACTGCACATTCTGCAGCTCCTCTTTTCACCCTGTGTGTTGAGCTCTCTGTTTTAACTACAGAGTGAGACCTCTCACTTCTGTAACATCTTCGTTGGGAGTCACACATGCTCAGTACCTAGGTAAGGACTACTAGCCAGTCAGAAGCAGAGTATGAGGGCGTGCCCTGACAGTACCTAGGTAAGGACTACTAGCCAGTCAGAAGCAGAGTATGAGGGCGTGCCCTGACAGTACCTAGGTAAGGACTACTAGCCAGTCAGAAGCAGAGTATGAGGGCCCTGACAGTACCTAGGTAAGGACTACTAGCCAGTCAGAAGCTGTTGTTGGAGTGCATGTCAGAGAGTGGCACGGACGTGCGCTTCACACCACGAGCGGGCACGTGCACCATCCGACGGAAAGGAAAGAGAAAGAAGAGCAGACAGCAGCGATCCCGAGGATAATTAACTAGTTGGGATTTGGTGTGTGCGTCCAAAGCAGCTCCAACATTCACTCTTTTTCTCTGATGACGTTGGTCTCTTGCTCTTTTCAATCTCCTTTTTCTTTTTCTGGCTGAAGAAGAAGAAGACTCCTGTTTCTGAAATTTGGATTTTGAATACGTGTGGTCCTCCATGTTTCCTTCTTCAAACTTGCCGGGGCCGGGAAGCTACGATACCCGTTAGCAGCATTAGCAGCACCTGTGAGTTTATCATGTGACAGAGAAAGTGCGAAAGTAGGAGCAGTATGTCCTGTATGTCCCTTACTGGCTAACGTATTTCAAGATGGAGCATGAATATGGAGCGTCTAACCCAGTTCATGCTAATGCAAATGTAAAATTTCAACCCAATAGGAAGACTTGGAATTGATGGTGGTGGTAAATATTCATGAAAAAGGACAAGTTTGTGAACGGGCAACACAGATTTTGATAATGAACAACTAAACACGTTACACACTGGACCTTTAAGAAGACTGAGTTTGCTTCATTTAAAGGGGACTATGTGTCGGAGAGAAATAGTTTTTTACTAATCTTTCCTACACATTCACAAAACAAAACTTCATTACAATTAAAAGTCCTGCTTTCAAAATCCTACTACAATAGTACAGACATAATATCAGTAGTAGTTAACGTACCAGAAGTTTAAGTACAGAAGTATTATACAACTTTACCTCCAGCCACACTGAACAGGACTCCGGCAGCTTTGCAGAGAAACGTTCGCAGCCGGACGATTCCTGGAATCTTCACTCCGTTTAGGTAACTTTTGATTTCTGGGATCCCCGAACCTGCAGCTACAGGCTGTTAACGGGACACCAAAACACGGCATGTGAGGCGATGGTGCAGTGGATATGACACATGCCTTTGGTGTGGGAGACCTGGGTTTGATTCCCATTGCGATACATCAACCAACGTGTCCCTGAGCAAGACCACTTAACCCCTAGTTGCTCCAGACGCATGCCACCTCTGACATATATAGCAATTGTAAGTCTCTTTGGATAAAAACGTCAGCTAAATGACATGTAATGAAAGCGTCATCACATCACTCTACAGCACGGGGTCTCAAATGCCAGATTGGATGTCTGTACTAGAAAATGGGGAAAGTAGCTGAACTTACCTCCCCCAGCACAAACCTAAGAAGCTTTGTGCTGGGGGAGAGACATGCGTGATGGGCGTTTGAGAGTTGGAATAGCTCCTGTGCAGTCTTACCTCGATGAGGACGAGCACGCTGGCGATGAAGACGAAGGTCATGTTGAAGGCCAGGAGCTCCAGCAGGGACAGAGGGAGACAGCCTTTGTCGCTGCACTTCTCTATAGCTGGAGGCGCTAAGCTAAGGTAGAACACCCTCAACACGGAGGAGACTCACACCGGAGATACACCCGTTCATCCCAGCCGTGTCGGCTTCTCTTGTTGTCAGAATTATTTTCTGACTAATTTTCCAAAGCTATAACATTATTCTCCTAACTTGGTTCTCAAACTTTTTTCAATAATGTGTTGAATTGTGTTTTTAAGCCAAGTACCCTCTGACCAGCGATTGATTCACCAAACAACAGCCACGTGACTGAAAAACATTTAAATGCTGATGAAAAAAGGCAACAACAACT
Organism: Zingel zingel; assembly: GCA_023566125.1. Classification (NCBI taxonomy): domain Eukaryota; kingdom Metazoa; phylum Chordata; class Actinopteri; order Perciformes; family Percidae; genus Zingel; species Zingel zingel. Next base: position 3,637,145 of record CM042318.1, read on the forward strand.
TTTTTTTAACATAAAAACCTGGAAAAAGTTGGTAGAAAGAAGGACGTAAGGCAAGAATAGGTGGAAAATAGTATAAAATACTTAGAAAACAGACTGGTTAAAAAAAAAACAGTAGAAATAAGGAAGAAAAACTTCGAAAAAAGTGACAAAAACCTTGAAAAAGGCAGAATTGTTTTTTGAAAAAAAGCGACAAAAACTTCGACAAACTTGGAGAAAAAAAAAGGAAGGCAAGTACAGGTCAAAAATACTTTAAAAAAGTGACAAACGTCAAAAACAGCGACAAAAACTTAAGAAAAAAATCGATACACTTGAGTATCGCGATATTTTATTTTGCAATACTATATCGATTTTTTTTTTTCAATTTTTACTTGCCTAACAGTGCCTAGCAGTGACTAACCGTGCCTAGCAGTGCCTAGCAGTGCCTAGCAGTGACTAACCGTGCCTAGCAGTGACTAACCGTGCCTAGCAGTGACTAACCGTGCCTAGCAGTGACTAACCGTGCCTAGCAGTGCCTAGCAGTGCCTAGCAGTGACTAACCGTGCCTAACCGTGCCTAGCAGTGCCTAGCAGTGCCTAGCAGTGACTAACCGTGCCTAACAGTGCCTAGCAGTGACTAACCGTGCCTAACAGTGCCTAGCAGTGACTAACAGTGCCTAACAGTGCCGAGCAGTGCCGAGCAGTGCCTAACAGTGCCTAACAGTGCCTAACAGTGCCTAACAGTGACTAACCGTGCCTAGCAGTGACTAGCAGTGCCTAACCGTGCCTAGCAGTGCCTAGCAGTGACTAACCGTGCCTAGCAGTGCCTAACAGTGCCTAACAATGCCTGACTTGTTGCTAGAAGCTAACAACGTAGCTATGGCTGACCTTTGGTCTACTTTAGCATATAAACATTAGCTCACTAAGAACCTGGAACCACAATCCCAAACTGGCAGTTTGATTTTCTGTGTACTGAATTGTTGACCTAAAGTAAACTTCTTTGACTTTTAAGAACATCATGTCTTTTTTTAAATATTAGTTTTTCTAAAATTATACTTTAAAAAAATCCCAATATATCACCTTACGCACAGTATCTAAATATATTGCAACATATTGAATCGTGACCCATGTATCGTGATTCGTATCGTATCGCCAGATTCTTGCCAATACACAGCCCTAACTCGTACCCCCTACAGTCCTCCGAAGTACCCCTTGGGGTAGAGTTTAGATTCTCTGCCTGAGCCTGAACCGGACCGTATCCGACAAATGGGCTGGGCCGGGCCGATATTTTACGCCGCTATGATCAAGCATTTATGTTTTTTTAATCATTACTTTATAAGCCTTATCCGGTGGGGAGAAAGCTCTGCCTCTCCAGCTCTCCCGTAGCTCTGGGTGGAGGTCCTGACCTGACTTGAGCGTGAGGTAAACTGGGCTACATCTCCCCCCTCTGCAGCTCTGTTGTTGGCCAGTGCGTCAGCATGCAGACCGTGGCGAAGGACGGTATTAGTTAGGTGATGGAGACCAGAAAGTCTCCAATATGGTTCCAGGGCTTTGATTATGTTGCTGCCTTGAGCTGTTCCCCTCACTATTCAGCTGAGGGAGCTTATAGGGTCAAGTTTTTTTTTTTACGTTTCTTCATTCAGATTAATTTGCAATCTGTTCTGAATAAAGAAACAGCAGTTTACGTGCTTCGTCCTTGTTGCATTACCGGTATTCATTAAGATCATTCTAAACAGATTTCTGTAGTTCAGACAACTCTGAATTGTAGTTGAGAACGCCAGTTATAACGGCCCACGTATTAAAACATTGTCGGGTTTAAATCAGGCCCGGGCCCATAATTACAGTTAATGTAATTATGGGCCCGGGCCGGGCTCGGACACAACGTGCACGGGCTCGGGTAGGGTCGGGCTTGATTTTTTTGGGCCGATCTAAGCTCTACCGTGGGGTACACGTACCCCCATTTGAGAATCACTCTCCTAACCTATCTAGCAGCAGTGTAAACACTGTTCTAGACAGCACAGACAGAAAAGCTTCTGACGTGAGAGTGAAATGTGCAGAGGCGTGATAAAAGGATACAATCACCAACCAGAGTGAATTTGATTTGGCTGAAGAGGCGCACAAAGAAATCCACAAACAGGCCCACCTGAAAGAGACGTGAAGGGAACATTCCCCGGTCATCTGCAACACGTTTTGAATTCTGGGAAAGAAAAGCAAGAAATCCCAAACGCACCTACCAGACCCACTGTGACTCCGATAGCAAACATCATCATCCACCGTACTGCTTCATACTTTTTGGTTTTCTATTGGAGGGATGAAAACGGTGTCATTAGCGCTGCACAACATCTATCGTTTTCTGATCGTCATTGGGCGATATCAAGTGCCGAAATAAAGACATCGTGAAAGACCACTGAGATTTTTTTTGGTGTTATTTGAAAGAAAATATCAACAGAAAACTGCACTTTGAAATGTAACTCAAAGCCTTTCACAAACAGAGATATCAAATTGAAATAGTAAAATATAACAATCAAGATAAATAAACACGATGACGTGGCACTATATACATAATATTATTATTGTTGTTCATTATTTGACATGATGTATCTTGAATTGAGAATTAAAATGTAAAAAATATTTAAACAAGACACATTTTGACTTCTCCGTAGTCTCACCTTGCTGTTCATCCCCTCCAGGATCTCCATGTAGGGTTCACTGATGCAGCGGTCATAATCCAAGCTCTGTTTACGATTAAAAACAACAGAGACGGTGTTACCCGGGTGCAGGGTAGAGCTGTAATCAGGCCCCACGAGGCCCGAGCTGTCATTTTGATTGACAGCTTTATAAAAGCCCGAATCCGTTTACAGCCCGACATTATTCAAATGTGCGCACACACACAGCTCTTTTGCCTTTTGTCAAGAATGAGTCATTTATACACGTTTTAACTTCATGTATTCATGACTAACGGAGGCTATCGGCCACTTGGAAGTTGGAACAAAGAAATAAAAGAAGTCCTCCAGAGGCCAGCCTCCGTTTCACCTCCTCAGCATCCATTTTCGCGCTAATTGAAACGCATCACCTGACCGCTCATTTAGCGCGCAACCCGGAGTGCATGCCCGAGCCCGGCCCGAGCCCGGGCCGAGCCCGGCCCGAGTGCGGCCCGAGCCCGGCCGAAGCCCGGCCCGAGCCCGGCCGAAGCCCGGCCCGAGCGCGGCCCGAGCCCGTGTAAAACGATAGAAATTAAGACCGAACCCGGGCAAAGCTCTTCAGCTCTATTGCCACTAGCTGTTATTCATTTCTTTTCAATGGCCGCTTAAAAGCAAAGAAAACAGGCTCCACCCTCCTACTACGACCACGGTGGCTGCTCCTGATTGGAGGAACGCTTCACTCGCGGGCTGTCAGCTCCCGGATTTTAAAAACGGACCAACATGGCGGCTCGTTTTGAAACTTTGTCTCATTTTATAAAAAAAAAAAACTGTTCACCGAAATGTGTTTCTAAAAAAACATTTCATGTGAGAAATAAGAATTGGGACAAAAGCATATCGTCCGAGCTCTACTTGTTTCAGGGTTTCCGCGGGGTCTTAAAAAGTCTTAAATTTCCATTTTCGGATTAATCGAAACGCATCACGGAGCGCAAGCCCGAGCCCGTGTAAAATGATAGAAATTAAGACCGCGGGTTCGGGCTCTAGCCCAGGGTCCAAAATTAGCCAAATGCGGACAAATATGCACGTGGCCGGTAGATTTGCTTCACTCACCAGCCCAAAAAAAACAATGGTAATCTATTGAGTGGCCGGTCAAATATGAACATTAACTAGCCATTTGGCTGCTGGACGAATAAGTTAATTTTGCACTCTGCCTGGGTCAGACATCCATATGTCTGGATCAACGGAAAACACACGGATGTCCCTCTTCTTCCGCTCTCTGTGTGTTGCAGTTGACAAACTCCGTTTGCTTCGGGAAACAATTAACTTCGAGCTACACGCTGAAAATGTCAAGTTTTGAAGAGATTTGGATGGTGCAACAAGACAGACCTGCTTGGTTCTTTCGGGGAATGATTGTAAAGATTTATAAAGAATATGTTTAGGGCATCTCCTCTCTAACTGGGAGGTTTTGGGACTGATTGGTGGGATTGCTGTGGATGAATTACACACGGAGATACACTGGTAAGAGCCAATGAGGTTTAACCATGTATCAGCTCATTTAAATATCTCACGTTACTGTATTGTGTAGTCTCCCATTGCCAGACCCTCCTCCAGCGCTCCGGAGGAGGGTCTGGCTAGTCCACACAGCATTCTGGGATGGGAGAAAAACGTGCTCTGGTTTATTGGCATTTTTTTAAACCAATCACAATTGTCTTAGGCGGGGCTAAGCGCCGCACGGAGCAACGGTGCCTCTGCTAAATAGCCTCGGGAAGGAACTTGTTTTGGTGGAACGTGTGTACGTTCAAAAGTAGTTTTAGTCGTGCAACAGAGAACTCAGATTGGACAGATAGTCTAGCTAGCTGTCTGGATTCACCCTGCAGAGATCTGAGGAGCAGTTAACCATAGTCCTCACAAATCCACCGGAGGTTAGAACGCCAACACTAATGGTGTTTTTCCATTACATGGTACCTGCTCGCCTCGCCTCGACTCTACTCGACTCGGCACACTGTGCGTCCGTTTTCCATTGCAGATTTTAGTACCGCCTCAGCGTGGCTGGTCGTCTTATACGCCGGCTCGATGCACACACCAGCGCACAAGTATAACCATCAGGCCACTTGAGCTTGTTCTCCAGCTCTGTGGAGGCTCCAGGCAGAGCTTTCTCCGTAGCCGATGGAAGTGGCCTGATGGTTATACTTGTGCGCTGGTGTGTGCGTGGAGCCGGCCGTGTGTGTGTGTACGTAGGCTACGGCGAAAGCTCTGCCTGGAGCCTCCGCAGGACTGGAAACAAGCGGCGCCCCAGTAACCTGGCGTGACCTAACGCGACACACACACAGAACGTGGAAGGTGTGTTGATGCCAGAAGACACATTTAGTTTCTAATGAAGCTGGAGGCAGCAAACACACAGCTGGCTGAACTAGTTAAAGATAGGGTTAGTTCAGGACCCCCGTCTGTCGCTTTCACGTCACCTTTTCAGCTCGCCTCAGCTCGCTGGGACCTCGACGGAGGTGGTGCTAAATAAAGTACCTGTTAGCAGGTACCAGGGACTTTTTTTCGTAATGGAAAACCAAAAAAGGCGAGTAGAGTCGAGGCGAGTCGAGCAGGTACCACGTGATGGAAAAGCACCATTAGACAGAGGAAGGTAACGGACATCCGAGCGACCTGAACAATCCCAGAAGTGGAGCGTTGTCGATATAGACTACTGTATTGTGTCAACAGTTAACTTCATTTAATATTGTATGTCGTTTTCTTTTGCGGGGTGCAAATGTTCCACCAAAACAAGATCCCCTCCGAGACTATTTAGCAGAGCCCCCGTCGCTGCGTCCGGAGCTTAACGCCGCACAAGACGGCTGTGATTGGTTTAAAGAAATGCAAACAACCCAGAGCGTTTCATCTGTATTATTCTGTATTATTAGTCTGGGTTTGCGGTATATTCTTGAGTTTTCTCCGGTCAAATCTTTACCGGTCCAATCAGCGAACAGAGGGAGTGGCTGAGAACGATGACGTTGAGGTCGTGCGCTAGTTTGAGTTGTAGTTCTGTAATGGCGGTGGAGAAAGATGCGAGCGAAGCCATTCGGTCGCATCTTTCCATATCCAGAATATCCAGAAGTTAAAGCCAGGGCAAGAACAATCTTTGCTGAGTTGTGTTGGTGGCCATGATGTCGTGGCCCTCCTCCCCACGGGGGTCGGGAAAAGTTTGATTTTCCAGCCAGTTAGTGGTGAAGGAGTTGGCTAAGGCTAACGCTAGTGATGCTAAGCAGACATCACGACCGAAACGTTAGCGATTGGTTACGGCAGATCCAGAGTGGCTCTGGGCAGATCCAATAGTTTTAAACTTCAACAGAGTACCCTCCTTCAAGGAAGTTAACACTTGTCAATGGAGAGAGACCAGACTCTCTGGACCAATGAAATGGACCAGAGTCTGGTAGGACCAGGCTAATGGACCAGAGTCTGGTAGGACCAGGCTAGTGTACCAGAGTCTGGTAGGACCAGGCTAGTGTACCAGAGTCTTGTAGGACCAGGCTAATGGACCAGAGTCTGGTAGGACCAGGCTAATGGAGCAGAGTCTGGTAGGACCAGGCTAGTGTACCAGAGTCTGGTAGGACCAGGCTAATGTACCAGAGTCTGGTAGGACCAGGCTAATGGAGCAGAGTCTGGTAGGACCAGGCTAGTGTACCAGAGTCTGGTAGGACCAGGCTAGTGGACCAGAGTCTGGTAGGACCATGCTAGTGTACGAGAGTCTGGTAGGACCATGCTAGTGTACGAGAGTCTGGTAGGACCAGGGTAATGGACCAGAGTCTGGTAGGACCAGGCTAATGGACCAGAGTCTGGTAGGACCAGGCTAGTGGACCAGAGTCTGGTAGGACCAGGATAGTGTACCAGAGTCTGGTAGGACCAGGATAATGTACCAGAGTCTGGTAGGACCAGGATAGTGTACCAGAGTCTGGTAGGACCAGGGTAGGTGTTCACAGATTTCTCACCTCATAGTCTTTCCTGGGTAGAATCTCATCTTCTTCAACTTGGATTTCCCCAAGGATCGCCTTGAGGAAAAAAAACAAATACTTTAAATACAATACAGTTAGAGTAGGGACACATCCAGCACAGCAGGGACACATCCAGTACAGCAGGGACACATCCAGCACAGCAGGGACACATCCAGCACAGCAGGGACACATCCAGTACAGTAGGGACACATCCAGCACAGCAGGGACACGTCCAGTACAGCAGGGACACATCCAGCACAGCAGGGACACATCCAGCACAGCAGGGACACATCCAGCACAGCAGGGACACATCCAGCACAGTAGGGACACATCCAGTACAGTAGGGACACATCCAGCACAGCAGGGACACATCCAGCACAGTAGGGACACATCCAGCACAGCAGGGACACATCCAGCACAGCAGGGACACATCCAGCACCGCAGGGACCGCTTACTAGAAATTAAGCCAGCTACGAACTACAAGTCTTTAGCTGCCAACTAATTCAGAAAATAGAGACTTTGGGGGAATCTAGCCACCACTGTGACTGCACATAGTTAACGCAGTTATAAGTCATAGAGCTGCAACGATTAATCAAGTAGTTGTTAACTATTAAATTATTCGCCAACTATTCTGATAGTTGTTTACGGTTTGAGTCATTTTTTTATGAACAAAAAAAGCTAAAACTTCTCTGATGTCCGCTTGTTAAATGTGAATATCTTCTAGTTTCTTCTCTCCTCTCGGACAGTAAACTGAATATCTTTGAGTTGTGGACAAAACAAGACACACTGATCAATATTTTTCACCATTTTCTGACATTTTAGAGACCAAACAACTAATCCATTCATCCAGAAAATGATCTACTGATTAATTGACAAGAAAATAATTGTTAGTTGCAGCCCTAAGTAAGTACATGATCACAGTGTATCTCCATGATGTCATGGTTAGAAGAACAGGATTCAGTTGACTTATTTTGCAAATGTAAACACCCGACAGACATGATGATCTCCAGGTAAATATTGATATTCTCTCAAGCATCACTTACATCCAACAGCGGTGGAATGTAACTAAGTACATTTACTCCAGTACTGTACTTAAGTACAAATGTTGAGGCACTTGTACTTTACTTGAGCCACTTTCTACTTCTACTCCGCTACATTTCAGAGAGAAATATTGGACTTTTTACTCCACTACATTCATCTGTTCCAGCTTTAGTTACTAGTTACTTTAGTTACTCCACTACATTCATCTGTTCCAGCTTTAGTTACTAGTTACTTTAGTTACTCCACTACATTCATCTGTTCCAGCTTTAGTTACTAGTTACTTTAGTTACTCCGCTACATTAATCTGTTACAGCTTTAGTTACTAGTTACTTTAGTTACTCCACTACATTCATCTGTTACAGCTTTAGTTACTAGTTACTTTAGTTACTCCACTACATTCATCTGTTACAGCTTTAGTTACTAGTTACTTTAGTTACTCCACTACATTCATCTGTTACAGCTTTAGTTACTAGTTACTTTACACGTTAAGATTACTGCACACAGAACACATGTAGTTCATAACATCTGATGTTTGATTATAAAGTTAACTAGCCAACAATATAACGGCTACAAGTCCAGCTGAGAGGATCAGACCATCACACACACACACACACACACACACACACACACACACACACACACACACACACACACACACACACACACACACACAGCTGGTTGGATCCTTTACACTTTCTAAAATGGGAGGATTTTTCTGCATCGAGTACTTTTAATACTTTAAGTACATTTTCCCGATGATACTCACATACTTTTACTTAAGTAAAGGATCTGAATACTTCTTCCACCGCTGACATTTAACAAAACCAAAGTGAGTTGGATGGAAGATTACCTTTAGGGCTTAGGTGCAGTTTAGTGTCCCAAATTATTTTCCAAAAAGTGAGTGTCCCAAATGATGAGGGTCTTATTTGACACAGCTTAAGGATAAGGGTAAGGGTAGGGGTAGGGGTTAGGGGTGGGGTTAGGGTTAGGGTAGGGTAGGGTTAGGGGTAAGGGTAGGGTAGCACAGGTGGATTAGCAGGTTCACAATTAATTAAGGACATTGTTTGGGGTGTTTGGGACACTAAGCTGAAGTAAACTGGACACTAAGCTGCACGTATACGGTATAAGTTGGTGCTCAAACAAAAAGCTAATTCAGTGTGCAACATGCATGCCGAAGTGAAGCAGGGGCTCTGAGAAGCCAGACAACGTCTACATTATGTTAATTAGGGTTAAGTAGCTTCATTATAAAGAAAGGAAGCCCAATATTGCAAGAGTTCTTAAACGGAGTTTGGTCAGAGGGCTTTCTCTCCACATGCATGAGTTAAACAGCAAAAACAGATCTCCCTGAGGCAAAGATACAGTGTAAGAACAAGTACTGCATGTTTCAGCCTAGGTGTCGGTTTGCATTGGGATGGATTTAAGGTCATTAGTGGCATGTTTGCAAAAGCTACAAGACACTGAACACACCGAGCAGCAGGGTGGAGCTAGCAAGCCAGAGCAGCTAGGGCACTCAGCAGATAGTTCAGAGGGAGCCCTGAAGGGGAAATGTCTGATTATAAAATGATTAACACATCCCAGTTTCAATTGCTTTGTTTTTTCCTTACCAGTTCCTCGGGGGTCCGTGTCTCTCCTTCTCTGCAGCAACATCGGCAGCAAAAACAGTTCCCACAACACGCCATCTTCGTTGTCATTGTGTCATGCTGCGTTCAGGGCATGTCGTAAAAGCGTCGAGATTTTCTGATTCGAAAATATCAATAACAGAATTTCTTTTTTTTTTTTTTTTTTAAAGTACATCCTTTTTCTCTCAAATTGATTGATTCAGACTTTAAAAGCACATGTGACTCCGATTTAAAAAATGTGGAGTTTGATACAGAACATTACTTTCAACAATTAGTATAATAGTAGGCCTATGCATCAAATGAAATGAGTAACTAATGTAAAAGTAATGACTAAACAGTTCAAATGATTTGGTAAAAGTAATGGATAAACGGTTTAAATAGTTAGATAAAAGTAACAGATGAACGGTTAGCTTAAAGTATAGAATATAATGCCTTTTATTGTCACTATGCACATGTACAATGAGATTAAAAGCAACTCCTTTTCCAGTGCCAACATGTACTGAAATATATAATAACATGGATTAAAATAAGTAGTGCAAAGTTCTGAGACGCTATATACATATAAATAATAACAATATATATATATGGTTTTATATACAGTGTGATATGCAGTGTGGGTTATTGCACATTATTTGAATATTGCCCAGTAGTGGTGATCATATTCAATGAGTACTAGATAATGGACAATGAGAGTACTGATATTGCACAGTATACAGATATTGCACAGTAATGTAATTGCACAGTATACAGATATTGCACAGTAATGTAATTGCACAGTATACAGATATTGCACAGTAATGTAATTGCACAGTATTATCAATATTATCAATAGTATCAAATGACTAAACAGTTCAAATGATAAAGTAATGGATAAAGGGTTTAAATAGTTAGCTAAAATTCATGACTAGATAGCGTAACTGTGTATAAGAAAAAATGCAATCATTTATATGTATATACCAATGCTATTACATTACTCCAAATTAAAAGCCAGATTAAAAAGATAGTTATTTAAGAGTTTAACATCCAGAGGCAGTGAGTTCCACAGTTTAGGGGAGTAAAAACAGATAACATCGATACGCAATCTGTCTTTCTTAAAAAATCTGTTAATAGGCGACATAACATCCGCTGTATTTCAGATTTGTTGGAATATCAACATTTGGTGGAACATGATTGTATTTCTGGACTTTTTTTTAAAGCTTTTGACAAGCTTCCCTTTGCAATATTTTGGTTTTGGTAAAGAATTCATGAATGTTGTTTCATTGTTGTACAATTTACGTTTTTTTTGTCTCTTTGTTAAAGTATGCTGCTTGGAATTAATATTAGGTGCGTTTAAAGCCCCTGACACACCAACCCGACGGCCGACCGTCGGCAGAAAAGGCAGTCGGACTGATCAGTCGGCTCCCCGAGGTCCAAAAAGTGCCTCGGAACACACCGAAGAGACGCCAACTTGAGCGTTTAATACGTCTCCATAACAGCAGGCGGTGCTAATCTGTATTGTCGCCCAAAAAATTTAAACCGGCAGCTGATTGGACGAACGCGCCACGTGGGTCTGGCTGCTCCCTTATTTTTCAACTGGGCATAATGTTGGCTCGTTCAGAATACGATCTCATATTTTATGAAGGTAGTTCACTGAAACGTGCTTCTGAGAACATGTTAAGAGAGAAGTAGGCCGTGCAGTTGCTGAATCTGTCTTCATTTCAGATCGACGAAGGTCAAAAGATTTTCGTCAGATTTTGAGAGGCTCTAGTCACGCTCATCCTGCTCGTCATTTCCAGGTTAGCACTCCACCAATCAGATTGGTCATGGAGTCCGACTGCCCACCCTCCGACCCAGCAAGTCAGGTCGGCCAAAATGAAGGCCGACGGCTCCTCCGACGGACGACGGCACGGGACACACCGAACAGACTCGAGTCACCGACCTCGCCAGACTGTCCGACGGCTGATTATCGGGTTGGTGTGTCAGAGCCTTAACAATTATGATAATATATTATCTGATGTGATAGGATGTCAAATTCTTACTGACCCGATTGTTTTGTTACTTAATGATTACTCTAAATTACACCTGCTTGGGAGAAAGAGGAACATTTGGCTAGTCGGCTCAACTGCAACCGAGAGTTCTGCATCAAGTATTTTTAATAGTACTTATTTTTAATACTTTAACTACATTTTCCTGACGATACTTACAGACTTTCACTTACGTAACATTTTCATTACAATACTTTTACTTCTAATAGAGTATTGTTTACAGTGTGGTATTAGAACTTTTACTTAAGTAAAGGATCTGAATACTTCTTCCACCACACTGACTACATTTATGTTGCTGCGTGTTACATTTCCCACGGCACGTAAACGCAGCATGAGCAGCTCCACTACAGATGGGTTGTGTGGTTGTGTCCGTTTGACAGACTGCGATCAGTTCTTATTATACAACTGAATAGTCCCACCCTCCATGGTCCCACCCTTCTACACATATGGTGCCACCTTCTTATCATACATGCATGTGTCCCACGCGCTGCAGCAGTTAATATTCTGTCCATATTGTGCCCTGGATGGGAGACCGTCGGGGAGACCGTAACGACAACACGCTGGGGAAGGTGGGAGAGGCTTTGTTTTCTTTTCGGTTATTATTCTCAGCGTAAACAAAACGTAACTGGTATTAGCCTTAAGTTCAGTGTGGTAGAGTGTAGCCTGGGTTATCGCTACGTTACGTTACTTCTGTTACGTTATGTCTATTTACGGCTAAATTAACCAATGCAACGTCTCGTGAGGCATTTTTTCTTTAAATAACTTTCAATAAAGTTTTGTTCCAAAAAAAAAAAAAAATGCAGTTAACGTTAGCTGTGTGCAGCCCAGGGTGCTAGCAGGCCGTTGTTATGTTATGCAATGTAACGTTAGCATGCTCTACTGCTGCTACTTTAATTACCTGGGTGTAAGTCGAGCGGCTCGTGTCGCTGTGTGATTTGGGAGTTACCGGTCCCTTACCGACTGGGTTAACGTCACAGATCAGCCAGTTTGTAGCTGATCCTTGCTGCAGAGCGTGGTGTGTGCGGCGGACGCATGTGGAGTCGCTTGTGGATAAATGAAGACTGCAAGCAGGATTTTAATTTTTTTTAATTTTAAATATAAACTAGCCCCCATATTCTTCTGTCTGCGAATTCAATTGAGAATTTTTGATATTGTTTCGCAACTTTATTGGCAAATTCTCACAAACGTGTGACACAAACAATCATAGAACAGTTGCCTAAGACTTATATTATAAATTATTAATTATATATATATATATATATATATATATATATATATATATATATATATATATATATATAATTAATAATTAAAAGCTTCAAAAACGTGGGGAAAAAAAACACAAACATGTCAAAAGGTGCATAAAAAAAGGAAAAACTTTGAGAAAAGTGACAAAAACTTTGAGAAAAGTGACCAAAACATTGGCGGAAAAGCAACAAAAGTGATTGAAAAAAACGCCCAAAACGTTGAAAAAAAAAAGTTTATATTTTGACCCACAAAAACGAAAAGCTGCACGGTGGACGGGAAGACAACACAAGGGTTAATACCCTGAAGATAATACATGTCGTCAGTAGTTTCTTTGAAGTCGTAACCAAATATAAGACACACTTTTAAATAAGGGCGTGGTCTGGTATCACTCAAGATCAACAGTTATTTGACCTAAGAGAGTGAGAGAGATTTGTTTTTGTGTATTCTTCTCTTTTTCTCAGTATACGTTAATCTGCCATCATGGTGAACCAGGTTCAGCGCGGGGACGGTAGTTGGCAGTCATGCAAGAGCGACTCCAGCGGGGCCAGCAACAGCGGCGGCGAGAGCTCCAAGGACAGCTCGCGGAGTTCCACGCCGGTGCTGGACGTGGACCGGTCCGACCGTCTGCGGGACAAGATGCGGAGAAGGATGGAGTCCGGGGACCGCTGGTTCTCGCTGGAGTTCTTTCCTCCGCGCACAGCCAGCGGAGCTGTGAACCTCATCTCAAGGCACGTAGAATCAAGCTGGATTCGAATGGAATATTGTTTTTGTTAACGCTAGCCGTGTTTCCGTCAACGTATGTTTATGCGCATTTTGAAGTATCGCATTAGAAAATGTTGATGGAAACGGAAAAATTCGGGAAAAGTTTTTACGCTCGCTTGAGGTAGTTTTTTGCCTTTTTTTGAATAGAATTAAAGCGCAAAATGGGAGATGGAAACAGTTTTGCCGAATAAGTTGTGTAAGATTTTAGTACCGTCTCAGCGTGTTTGGTCGTCATAGCGGCACCTTCTTTAAAAGGTCGCATGGCATGAAAATTTCACTTTATGAGTTTTTTTAACATTAATATGCGTTCCCCCAGCCTGCCTATGGCCCCCCAGTGGCTAGAAATGGTGATAGGTGTAAACAGAGCCCTGGGTATCCTGCTCTGCCTTTGAGAAAATGAAAGCTCAGATGGGCCGATCTGGAATCTTCCCTTTATGACGTCATAAGGGGAAAGGTTACCTCCCCTTTCTCTGCTTTGCCCGCCCAGAGAATTTGGCCCACCCATGAGAGGGAGAGAGACATCATGGCTTTCAAACGAGCAAAGTGGCAGTTGGTCAAGGCCACACCCCCCCCCCCCCCCCCCCTCTCCTCCTCAATAGCATTTAAAGCTACAGACACAGAAATGGCACATCCTAAGGAAAGCTCATTGTTGGACTGGCTCTAGTGGCTGGAATTCTGCACCAAGGCTGAATTTCAGGAAAGAGACTTCAGATACAGTATTAGGGGACCACTAAGGTCTATATAAAAGAGACTTCAGATACAGTATTAGGGGACCACTAAGGTCTATATAAAAGAGACTTCAGATACAGTATTAGGGGACCACTAAGGCCTATATAAAAGAGACTTCAGATACAGTATTAGGGGACCACTAAGGTCTATATAAAAGAGACCTCAGATACAGTATTAGGGGACCACTAAGGTCTATATAAAAGAGACTTCAGATACAGTATTAGGGGAACACTAAGGTCTATATAAAGAGACTTCAGATACAGTATTAGGGGACCATTAAGGCCTATATAAAAGAGAAATCTTTTGAAATCTGAAGTCCAGTATTGAGTGAGAACGCGTCCTCAATTCAGATCGGTCAGTTTAAAAGATTTTCGTCAGCTTTTGAGAGGCGGCGAGCTGAGCAGACCGCTCCTCATTTGCAAAAAGTTGGCTGAATTCAACTTTATGCAAACGAGGAGCAGGCAACTCGACGCCCGCTTCTCCAAAGTACAAAGATAGTCTCAGAGCATTATAACTAACCACGGAAGAATTGTCTATAAGCAACAGCTGGACTAATTCTTCTAGGCGTGTGATTTTGCTGCAGATTTGACCGTATGGGCACCGGAGGGCCCCTGTTTATCGACATCACCTGGCACCCAGCAGGGGACCCGGGCTCAGACAAGGAAACCTCGTCTCTGATGATTGCCAGCACAGCGGTGAATTACTGCGGCCTGGAGAGCATCCTCCACCTGACCTGCTGCAACCAGACCAAAGAGAAGATCAGCGGCTACCTGGCCAAAGCAAAGCACCTGGGCCTCAAAAACATCATGGCACTGAGGGGAGGTAGGACAGATCTGTTCACATTCTTAACTACATGAAAGGTTGTAGAGCCGCAAAGAAATCGATGAGTTGTCAACCAGTCTATATCGACGACGTTTCATTCCCCGGAGGTCCCTCTTTTTAGGCCGGATGTCCGTTACCTTCCGCTTTCTTTGTGTTGGCGTTCTAAACTCCAGTGGATTTATGAGGACTATGGTTAACTGTAGGCCTGCACGATTAATCGTTATAAAATCGCGATCTCGATTCACCCTGTTCACGATTTAATTTTTAAATAACTTCGATTTTTTTATTTAAAAAGAATTTTTATGACTTTGATTTTCATTTAATTTTACGAGCCGACTGCATCACAAACGCTACGACTTTCTTCTGTATAAACGCCGAAGCGACGCCGACTTGAGCGTACGTTCTGCGCGTGCGCAAGACATAATACGTTTCCATAACAGCAGGCGGTGCTAATCTGTATTCTCGCCCAAAAAAGTAAAAAATCGGAAATGACGGAACATCTCTCTAGAGCTCGTAAACGCTGTCGTCAGTCATTGTTTTCATCAGAGAGTGGTGATAGTAGTCAAGAAGGATCGTTGTTGTCGTTACTCTCTGAACGGAAGAATACGATGGCTAGTAATAAGAAGATACTGGCATTGTCAGCTCTCGGGCTCTCCGGTTTTTCGTGCACTTATTCGCTAGTCAAGGGCTAGCACTCCACCAATCAGATTGATCATTGAGTCCGACTGCCCACTGGCCGATTCAACAAGTCAAATCGGCCAAAGTGAACGCCGACTGGTCCTCCGTATGACAACGGCACGGAACACACCGAACAGACTCAAGTCACCGACCTCGCCAGACTGTCCGAAGCCGATAATCGGGTTGGTGTGTCAGCGCCTTTTAAACTACTTTTGAACGTACACGTTCCACCAAAACAACTCCTTCCCGAGGTTATTTTGCAGAGGCACCGTGGCTCCTTCCGGTGCTTAACACCGCCCAAGATGATTGTGATTGGTTTAAAGAAATGCCAATGAACCAGAGCATGTTTTTCTCCCATCCAGGAATGCTGTGTGGACTAGCCAGACCCTCCTCCGCAGTGTTGTGGAGGAAGGTCTGGCAATGCGAGACTAATTATCTTCTATTAAATTAATCGCCAATTATTTTGATAATCGGTTTGAGTCATGTTATTATGAGGAAAAAGTAAAACATCTCTGATGTCAGCTTGTTAAATGTGAATATTGTTCTAGTTTCTTCTCTCCTCTGGGACAGGAAACTGAATATCTTTGAGTTGTGGACAAAACAAGACACACTCAAAGAAATTCAGTTTACTGTCACAGAGGAGAGAAGAAACTAGAACATATTCCGGTAGAACAGGTAGTAGTCGTTCAGCTCGCCGAACGCTGGAGACGAGGAGTTGCCCCTGAAGACAACAACAGGACAAAGAATTTGATGTATGTACAGTGCCTTGCGAAAGTATTCGGCCCCCTTGAACTTTTCGACCTTTTGCCACATTTCAGGCTTCAAACATAAATATATAAAACTGTAATTTTTTGTGAAGAATCAACAACAAGTGGGACACAATCATGAAGTGGAACGAAATTTATTTGATATTTCAAACTGTTTTAACAGATAAAAAACAGAAAAATTGGCGTGCAAAATTATTCAGCCCCTTTACTTTCAGTGCAGCAAACTCTCTCCAGAAGTTCAGTGAGGATCTCTGAATGATCCAATGTTGACCTAAATGACTAATGATGAAAAATAGAATCCACCTGTGTGTAATCAAGTCTCCGTATAAATGCACCTGCTCTGTGATAGTCTCAGAGGTCCGTTTAAAGAGCAGAGAGCATCATGAAGAACAAGGAACACACCAGGCAGGTCCCAGATACTGTTGTGGAGAAGTTTAAAGCCGGATTTGGATACAAAAAGATTTCCCAAGCTTTAAACATCCCAAGGAGCACTGTGCAAGTGATAATATTGAAATGGAAGGAGTATCAGACCACTGCAAATCTACGAAGACCCGGCCGTCCCTCTAAACTTTCAGCTCATACATGGAGAAGACTGATCAGAGATGCAGCCAAGAGGCCCATGATCACTCTGGATGAACTGCAGAGATCTACAGCTGAGGTGGGAGACTCTGTCCATAGGACAACAATCAGTCGTATACTGCACAAATCTGGCCTTTATGGAAGAGTGGCAAGAAGAAAGCCATTTCTTAAAGATATCCATAAAAATTGTCGTTTAAAGTTTGCCACAAGCCACCTGGGAGACACACCAAACGTGGAAGAAGGTGCTCTGGTCAGATGAAACCAAAATCAAACTTTTTGGCAACAATGCAAAACGTTATGTTTGGCGTAAAAGCAACACAGCTCATCACCCTGAACACACCATCCCCACTGTCAAACATGGTGGTGGCAGCATCATGGTTTGGGCCTGCTTTTCTTCAGCAGGGACAGGGAAGATGGTTAAAATTGATGGGAAGATGGATGGAGCCAAATACAGGACCATTCTGGAAGAAAACCTGATGGAGTCTGCAAAAGACCTGAGACTGGGACGGAGATTTGTCTTCCAACAAGACAATGATCCAAAACAAAGCAAAATCTACAATGGAATGGTTCACAAATAAACATATCCAGGTGTTAGAATGGCCAAGTCAAAGTCCAGACCTGAATCCAATCGAGAATCTGTGGAAAGAACTGAAAACTGCTGTTCACAAACGCTCTCCATCCAACCTCACTGAGCTCCAGCTGTTTTGCAAGGAGGAATGGGCAAAGATTTCAGTCTTTCGATGTGCAAAACTGATAGAGACATACCCCAAGCGACTTACAGCTGTAATCGCAGCAAAAGGTGGCGCTACAAAGTATTAACTTAAGGGGACTGAATAATTTTGCACGCCCAATTTTTCTGTTTTTTATCTGTTAAAACAGTTTGAAATATCCAATAAATTTCGTTCCACTTCATGATTGTGTCCCACTTGTTGTTGGTTCTTCAGAAACAATTACAGTTTTATATCTTTATGTTTGAAGCCTGAAATGTGGCAAAAGGTCGAAAGTTCAAGGGGGCCGAATACTTTCGCAAGGCACTGCATATACTAAATATGCCAAAATAGTTGGCAATTAATTTAACAGTTGGCAACTAATCCATGAATTGACTAATCTTTGCAGCTCTCTACTTCGCTCCTGCTGATTGGTAAGTCTCAAATAATGTGATGTTTCCACAATGGAGTGGGAAATTAGAGTATAGCTCTGGAAATTGTCATAGTAACGTATGTCGGCCAGCTATAAGGTGTGATGTTGCGATATCTCCACAGACCCAGTGGGAGCCGACTGGGAGGAAGAGGAGGAAGGCTTCAACTATGCCACCGACCTCGTTAAACACATCCGATCAGAGTTTGATGACTACTTTGACATCTGCGTTGCCGGTATGTTTTCAGCCTCCAGATTGTGTATTTCTCTTCTTTTGTGTGTGTGTTTGAATTTTTCTGAGCTGCTGTAACAAGGGAATTTCCCCAGTGTGGGATCAATGAAGTCTATCTTCTCTTATCTTATCTCTCGCCTGTAGAAATATTTCGTTAGTATAGATGGGTATAACGCAGAGACTTACTAGTTAGCTCAAGCTTTGAGTACCATATAAGTCCAGGAATGAACCCCGTATGCGTTGTCTGCGGTTAGGGATACTTAGGATCTGTTTTGTGTACCCACATGTGTTTTTTGAACTTAAATGCTGGACTTTGCAAACTTTGCAAAGTCCAGCATTTAAACTTTGCTTAACTGAACTCTTCGTCTCAGATTGATGCTTGCTTTCTGGTAAACTTAAGTTTAAATTGGAGTCATATTTGACAGGCCTTACACGGCCTTCACACTGGCAGTTGAAATCAGCTCCGTACTACACCGTTGAAAAGCTTCGGAAGCAACTCACAAAAATGGCAGTGAGACTAGAATGACTGATAAGTGTCTGAATGTACGATTCTCTATGACCTCTCTTCTACAGATATAAATAGAAAGGCTGCTGCGTGGAGAACAGCTGCCCAGGACGTTGACATGTCACGCTGGTTAAATGTGATATAGCGGTATAATGTCAATAGTTAAATGTGATATAGGGCAGTGATTTTCAACCACTGTGCCACGGCACACTAGTGTGCCGTGAGAGATCGTCCTGTGTGCCGTGGGAAATTATCCGATTTTACTTAATTGGTCCAACAATTTGTTTTTATTGAGTTACTGCAAATAATTTGCCATTGTTGCGCATCTGTGCCTGCAATGTGATGACTGACAGAGAAATTAAATACTGTTCTGTGTCAGTAGGTTGCAGTATAGTGCCTTGTTGATTTAAGACAATAGAATTACCGCCACAGTAATTCAGGATGTAAGCAGTGGGGCCGAGATCATCGATGTAAGCCTGCAACAGTGATTGATACATTTTTAAAAAGGAAAAATGCAGATTCTGATCTTATTAGGCTACAATGTGTCATTTTGTAACATTTTTGGTTGGTGGTGTGCCGCGGGATTTTTTTAATGTAAAAAATGTGCCGTGGCTCAAAAAAGGTTGAAAAACACTGATATAGGGTATAATGTCAATAGTTAAATGTGATATAGGGTATAATGTCAATAGTTAAATGTGATATAGGGTATAATGTCAATATTTAAATGTGATATAGCGGTATAATGTCAATAGTTAAATGTGATATAGCGGTATAATGTCAATAGTTAAATGTGATATAGGGTATAATGTCAATAGTTAAATGTGATATAGGGTATAATGTCAATAGTTAAATGTGATATAGCGGTATAATGTCAATAGTTAAATGTGATATAGCGGTATAATGTCAATAGTTAAATGTGATATAGGGTATAATGTCAATAGTTAAATGTGATATAGGGTATAATGTCAATAGTTAAATGTGATATAGCGGTATAATGTCAATAGTTAAATGTGATATAGGGTATAATGTCAATAGTTAAATGTGATATAGCGGTATAATGTCAACAGTTAAATGTGATATAGGGTATAATGTCAATAGTTAAATGTGATATAGGGTATAATGTCAATAGTTAAATGTGATATAGCGGTATAATGTCAATAGTTAAATGTGATATAGGGTATAATGTCAATAGTTAAATGTGATATAGGGTATAATGTCAATAGTTAAATGTGATATAGGGTATAATGTCAATAGTTAAATGTGATATAGGGTATAATGTCAATATTTAAATGTGATATAGCGGTATAATGTCAATAGTTAAATGTGATATAGGGTATAATGTCAATAGTTAAATGTGATATAGCGGTATAATGTCAATAGTTAAATGTGATATAGCGGTATAATGTCAATAGTTAAATGTGATATAGGGTATAATGTCAATAGTTAAATGTGATATAGGGTATAATGTCAATAGTTAAATGTGATATAGGGTATAATGTCAATAGTTAAATGTGATATAGGGTATAATGTCAATAGTTAAATGTGATATAGCGGTATAATGTCAATAGTTAAATGTGATATAGCGGTATAATGTCAATAGTTAAATGTGATATAGGGTATAATGTCAATAGTTAAATGTGATATAGGGTATAATGTCAATAGTTAAATGTGATATAGCGGTATAATGTCAACAGTTAAATGTGATATAGGGTATAATGTCAATAGTTAAATGTGATATAGGGTATAATGTCAATAGTTAAATGTGATATAGCGGTATAATGTCAATAGTTAAATGTGATATAGGGTATAATGTCAATAGTTAAATGTGATATAGGGTATAATGTCAATAGTTAAATGTGATATAGGGTATAATGTCAATAGTTAAATGTGATATAGGGTATAATGTCAATATTTAAATGTGATATAGCGGTATAATGTCAATAGTTAAATGTGATATAGGGTATAATGTCAATAGTTAAATGTGATATAGCGGTATAATGTCAATAGTTAAATGTGATATAGCGGTATAATGTCAATAGTTAAATGTGATATAGGGTATAATGTCAATAGTTAAATGTGATATAGGGTATAATGTCAATAGTTAAATGTGATATAGGGTATAATGTCAATAGTTAAATGTGATATAGGGTATAATGTCAATAGTTAAATGTGATATAGCGGTATAATGTCAATAGTTAAATGTGATATAGCGGTATAATGTCAATAGTTAAATGTGATATAGGGTATAATGTCAATAGTTAAATGTGATATAGGGTATAATGTCAATAGTTAAATGTGATATAGGGTATAATGTCAATAGTTAAATGTGATATAGCGGTATAATGTCAATAGTTAAATGTGATATAGGGTATAATGTCAATAGTTAAATGTGATATAGCGGTATAATGTCAACAGTTAAATGTGATATAGGGTATAATGTCAACAGTTAAATGTGATATAGGGTATAATGTCAATAGTTAAATGTGATATAGGGTATAATGTCAATAGTTAGATGTGATATAGCGGTATAATGTCAATAGTTAAATGTGATATAGGGTATAATGTCAATAGTTAAATGTGATATAGGGTATAATGTCAATAGTTAAATGTGATATAGCGGTATAATGTCAATAGTTAAATGTGATATAGCGGTATAATGTCAATAGTTAAATGTGATATAGGGTATAATGTCAATAGTTAAATGTGATATAGCGGTATAATGTCAACAGTTAAATGTGATATAGGGTATAATGTCAATAGTTAAATGTGATATAGGGTATAATGTCAATAGTTAAATGTGATATAGCGGTATAATGTCAATAGTTAAATGTGATATAGGGTATAATGACAATAGTTAAATGTGATATAGGGTATAATGTCAATAGTTAAATGTGATATAGGGTATAATGTCAATAGTTAAATGTGATATAGGGTATAATGTCAATAGTTAAATGTGATATAGGGTATAATGTCAATATTTAAATGTGATATAGCGGTATAATGTCAATATTTAAATGTGATATAGCGGTATAATGTCAATAGTTAAATGTGATATAGCGGTATAATGTCAATAGTTAAATGTGATATAGCGGTATAATGTCAATAGTTAAATGTGATATAGCGGTATAATGTCAATAGTTAAATGTGATATAGGGTATAATGTCAATAGTTAAATGTGATATAGGGTATAATGTCAATAGTTAAATGTGATATAGGGTATAATGTCAATAGTTAAATGTGATATAGGGTATAATGTCAATAGTTAAATGTGATATAGGGTATAATGTCAATAGTTAAATGTGATATAGCGGTATAATGTCAATAGTTAAATGTGATATAGCGGTATAATGTCAATAGTTAAATGTGATATAGCGGTATAATGTCAATAGTTAAATGTGATATAGGGTATAATGTCAATAGTTAAATGTGATATAGCGGTATAATGTCAATAGTTAAATGTGATATAGGGTATAATGTCAATAGTTAAATGTGATATAGGGTATAATGTCAATAGTTAAATGTGATATAGGGTATAATGTCAATAGTTAAATGTGATATAGGGTATAATGTCAATAGTTAAATGTGATATAGCGTATAATGTCAATAGTTAGATGTCTGTTTCTAGCTAACTAATTAGCATTATCAGGTTTGTTTATCAGTACCAGAGCAACGCTGGAATTGTGGGATAGGAACCGTCCGTAGCCTTTCGCAAGAGTTACATTTTTTTGAACGCATCCGGGTGACCAACTGACACAATTTTTTTCGCACCGCACTCGTTCGGACCCAGTTCGGACCCATTCGCATGCAGTCTGCGAGCTCCAGAGGAAATAAATGACTTCCGGTCGTTTCTAAGCCGTATCGGTGCTGATTTCAACTGCCAGTGTGAAGGCGGTTTTAGGTCCCTATTTTAGACATAATTCCCTACACGCCTCGCACAATATACGTCACCTTGCTCGCTAGCTAGCTAGCTTAGCTCTGTTCCACAACACATGTAACGTTATCTTACCTGATGTGTATTATTAGCCGGGAGGAGAAAAAACGAGCGAGATCTGCTGCTCGTGTGAGTAACGTTACATCCCGGTACCAAACACACAGACATAGTAGAGAGACGCCACTTGGAGACTCAGAAGTGTGTAGTCTTTCTGATGACGTACTTCCACAGTCTGGTACTTCAACAGTTTTACGACAAACTGAGACTTTCTTCACTTGGCTCAATTAAAACAGGATAAAAAAATAATTCATCTCTCCCCGTTCACTACTGTACATATCGTCTCCAAAATAAGGTCCCATGGTTGGTCCACCGAAAGGGGAGGGACTTGGCCTCTCTCTATTTGGAGTATCAGTCAGTGATTTTAAATATGTTTGTATGTGCAGGCTACCCTACAGGCCACCCCGAGGCAGAGAGCTACGAGGAGGATCTCAGACACCTGAAGGAGAAGGTGGACGCTGGAGCAGACTTCATCATCACCCAGTTGTTCTTCAGGGCAGACACGTTCCTCAAGTTCCTGGACGACTGCAGGGCAATTGGTATCACGTGTCCCATCCTACCGGGAATCTTCCCCATTCAGGTAACTCGCTGCTGCCTCCAGAAACACCGTTATCATGAAGAAGTCACAGGTTGAGTGTCATGTGGATGCGCCAACAGTGTTGTTGTCATTACTTAGAATTCCTCAAGGGGGCGACAGAAACTACGCACTATAGCTTAAATATGGCCCTACATTAAGTCAACGCTAAAAGCTAACTGGAGATTTGAAAATATTACTACGTCTACATTTTTTTTACGAATCCGATGGAAACGTAGACGTAGTAATATTTTCAAATCTCCAAAGTTTTAAAAAACCAACTTCATACATTAAAGGCCCTATTTTAACAATCTAAGCGCACGGCGTGAAGCGCCTGGGGCAGGTTGGCGTGTCCAAATCCACTTTTTTCCCCACGCTGGACGGGAAATTGACAACTGCGTCGGTCTTAAACTAGCAAAGACACTTGCGTCGGATTTTGCGCTGTGCTGCACCAGGTGCAAGATAGGACCCTTAAAAATAATTCCAGGTGCAAGATAGGACCCTTAAAAATAATTCCAGGTGCAAGATAGGACCCTTAAAAATAATTCCAGGTGCAAGATAGGACCCTTAAAAATAATTCCAGGTGCAAGATAGGACCCTTAAAAATAATTCCATGTGCAAGATAGGGCCCTTAAAAATAATTCCAGGTGCAAGATAGGACCCTTAAAAATAATTCCAGGTGCAAGATAGGACCCTTAAAAATAATTCCAGGTGCAAGATAGGGCCCTTAAAAATAATTCCCAGTGGCTTAGGCCACCAGGCTTACAATACACTGGGGGAAACGCTAGTTTCAAACAGACCATCCACTGGGATAAAGCTGGACTTTAACGTGTTCCTCTCCAGGGTTACCAGTCTCTGCGTCAGCTCGTCAAGCTGTCGAAGCTCGAGGTACCGGAGGAGATCACCAGCGTCATCGAGCCCATCAAAGACAACGACGCTGCCATCCGTAACTACGGCATCCAACAGGCGGTGGAGATGTGCCGCGTGCTGCTGGACAGCGGCAAGGTACCGGGGCTCCACTTCTACACCCTGAACCGAGAGGTGGCCACTATGGAGGTGCTCCGCCAGCTGGGCCTGTGGATAGAGGACCCCAGGTGAGTCATCCCGGTCGCTCCGCTTGCTTTACAGCACGCCGGCACTTTTGAGCAAAAGTCAGAAGTAGTCGTGGAGTTTTGGGAAATTTGCAATCGGCTGAAAAAAAGATAAAAAGCAAAACAAAGTCACGTTTCCTGCAGGATCCTCGTGTGGGCAGAATACTACATTTCATCAAAGCAGAGTGATGTGACTACAAACCAATTATATGAATACTGCATCCTCATTTCCTGTCACATCTAACCTGATGCAAGCAAACATACAAGACCTTAGAAAGATTGTTTTTAGTTGTCATGTTGAGAACACACGTCAGTGTGAAAACTAGCCAGACAAAGCTGTCACCCATCTTGTTAAAACAATGTTCTCTGTGTTTATGAAGCATTGAGTAATGCTATTTAAACTGCGTCGAGTTAAACCCAGCACGCTGTTCGGCTCATTCTCTGTAACCAATGCGGCATGAAGCACGGCAGAACCAGCAAGCCATCCGGTGGACGACTTGTAAGTTGGCTAATGTTAGCTTGCTAACTCCGCCATACCGCCATGGATCCTACGAAGCAGCCCGATTGGTTGGGGCATTTACGTTGAGAAGTTAAGGTTAGGATAGCCGACTGGTCAGGGGATAGGACCTGAACAAATCGTGTTACATTACCTTGCGTAAGCATGGACGCCTGGCCAATAGTAGCGTATGAATGCTATTGAAGAGCGGGCCTTGCCTAGAAGTTGCGTGGGTTCCATAATAGCGCCCCCACGCCACATCGTTCACAGAAAACTAGCCAGACAAAGCTGTCACCCATCTTGTTAAAACAATGTTCTCCGTGTTTATGAAGCATTGAGTAATGCTATTTAAATTTGACGGATGCCTCGTAACGTTACTACTCTACTGCTCGTTTGTCCGTGACTCCAAAACCTCACCTCCGCGACTTTCCGGAAGTTGGTCTATACGTAGGTTTATACGTTATCATGATAATGGTACACATAAAAATAGCTGCCGCTCTGACCATTCTGCTACGTTGATTTGAATGGGATTGGCCTTTCTATCAGTTTTGTTTCTGTGTACAAGACATTCATTGCACGATTCATCCTAAATACTCAAGTAGCGTTAAGTGCAGTTATGGCTTTTGGATAAAAAACTGTTTCGGAGTCTGTTTGTCTGTGTTTTAATTGTCCTGAAACGTCAGTAGTTCAGATACAGAACAGATAGTGTCCCGGGGTGAGACGGATGTTTTCATTTTCACCAGTGTTGGGATTCGTGAAAACGGATATCTCAAAGACCTGGGCACATCTTTGTTTAGTGGAACAGCCCCCTGCTCTTTGATTGCCTTGTTGCCATTCAAGATGCTCCAGAATTTCAGAGCTTGTTTATTTTGTTTTGTTTTTGCCAGGAGGCCTCTTCCCTGGGCAGTGAGTGCCCATCCCAAACGGAAGGTAGAAGATGTTCGACCCATCTTCTGGGCGTCGCGGCCCAAGAGCTACATCTACAGAACCCAGGACTGGGACGAGTTCCCCAACGGCCGATGGTACAATTGCACATGACATAACTTAAATGTCCATTTCCTTCTTAATCGCCAACTATTTTGATAATCGATTAATCGGTTTGAGTCATTTTTTTATGTAAAAAAAAAGTTAAACATCTGAATATGTTCTAGTTTATTCTCTCCACTGTAACCGTAAACTGAATATCTTTGATTTGTGGACAAAACAAGACATTTGAGGACGTCATCTTTGGCTTTTTGGGAAACACTGATCATCATTTTTCAACCTTTTCTGACATTTTATAGAAGAAACAACTAACGGCGGATTAATCGACCAAGAAACGAAAAATCGTTCGATGCATTCCTAAAAATGTTGTCTTGCATTAGTGTAGAATCGTAAAAGCCTACTGTGAAACAACTAAAAGGTGTCCTGTTGTTGTTGTCTTCAGGGGAAACTCCTCGTCTCCAGCGTTCGGCGAGCTGAACGACTACTACCTGTTCTACCTGAAGAGCAAGTCGTCTAAAGATGCTCTGCTGAAGATGTGGGGCGATGAGCTGATGAATGAAGAGAGCGTCTATGAGGTCTTCACCTGCTACATCACAGCCCAACCAAACCGCAGCGGACACAAGGTACAAGACACATTTGTTCTGCCGAAACAGAAGCCAAACACTACATTGTATTAAGTTGCTGAGAGCTGTTAATTAGAATATTTTGTGAGTAGAATCTGAATCTGCAACAAAGAATTCTCTGTCCAGTAAATGTAGTACAATGTTTTCCTCTGAAGTACAAGTACACAGTATGTCAGTAGTATACAGTTGGGTTGCTTTCGGGTCCTTCTGTGAGTTATTTCGGGTCACAATGGTTCTGGAGAAAGCTGCAGCAGCAATACAGGAGGCCAAGCAATCGCCCTGCACTGCACAAGTTTATCCAATGAAGTCGTTGATGGCGTGTGTCTCCCTTTGTGTGTTCTCCTGTGTCCTAGCCATAGTGCTTCCTGTGGGTTCAACTGAGCCTGTTTTTCAAATGTGGTTTAAAGGTGCTCTAAGCGATGTCACGCGTGTTTTTTAGGCTACAAAATGTTTTGTCACATACAGAAATCTCCTCTCTATCTGCTAGCTGCCTGTCCCCTGAACACACTGTAAAAAATATCTCCTCGCTAGCTGCCTGTCCCCTGAACACACTGTAAAAAACATCTCCTCACTATCTGCTAGCTGCCTGTCCCCTGAACACACTGTAAAAAACATCTCTTCACTATCTGCTAGCTGCCTGTCCCCTGAACACACTGTAAAAAATAATCTCTTCACTATCTGCTAGCTGCCTGTCCCCTGAACACACTGTAAAAACATCTCCTCACTATCTGCTAGCTGCCTGTCCCCTGAACACACTGTAAAAAAATGCGGTCTCTGCAGACAGCCCAGGCTCCACAAACTGCAACAAAAACAAACTGGCCAACCTGCACCACCAAACATAACAAACAGTGTTCCAGCCAATAACCGACATGAAGGAGTTGGTTGAGCCATCACCGTAGCAGCGTTAGCACGTAGGCTACTTCCACAATACGCGTTCATGACTGTTTCAGGAAGCACAGAAGGGAGGGGAAGAAGGAGGAGGGAGGGGCGAGCTAGCCTCCGTTTTTGTTTGGCAATACTTCGAACGTCAACAAAAAGTAACGTCACCCAACATCGCTTAGAGCACCTTTAACTAATTGATAGAATACAATCCGATCATCCTGTCATCTACTTGCTCTCCATTCACTTTGATAACGTGAGAGTAGAAAGATGAGAGAGGCACCCGAGGAGAGGAGGATTGGTTCAAGGTTGTTTCACGCAGATAAACGAGAAACGTTTTACAATTATGATACAAATTAAAAATGAGAGAGGCCTTGTTCAGAGTTTGTACAGAATGAAATGTAACACAACATTTTAATCCAGGCATGATTTTATAATGTTAGCCAGCTAATATTCTGTTAATTTTCATCCAACTAACTCATACCAGGGTTCATACGCATTTTAACCAATACTTTTCCATGACTATTTCATAACTATTTCATGGCCATTTCATGGACTTCTTTCCATGACTATTTCATGACTTTTTGGCAAATTTCCATGACTACGTTTTCCTGAAAATGTCAGTCGACGTTATACAATAAGAATAAAAATCTGTGTTAAAGTTACCCTCAGAGGTTTAACAAGAAAATGAATGATAATTTATGTTGTTCATAGTGGGAGTCGTAATATCGCGCCCTGAAGAGAACGGTGACGTGAAAATACATGTATTAATGTATTTCTGATTAATGTATACATGCATTAATCAGACATTCCAGGACTTTTCCAAAACTTTCTGGGTCTTTTTATGTTTCCAAAACCTTTCCAGGCCTGGAATTTGCATTTTTCAAATTTCCTTTTCCAGGTTTTTTCATAACGTATCAACCCTGTCATACAATATACAAACTTATCCACATCAGACGAGCGTAAAAAGTTTTTTGCAAAATTTCAGGACTTTTTTTCTCTTGAAATTACAGCATTTCCACTCTCTCTCTCTCTCTCTCTCTCTCTCTCTCTCTTACTCTGCTAAATAGTCTCGGGAAGGAACTTGTTTTGGTGGAACATTTGCACCCCGCAAAATAAATCACCACATCCAATATTAAATGAAGTTAACTGTTGACACAATACAGTAACGTGAGATATTTAAATGAGCTGATACATGGTTACACCTCATTGGCTCTTACCAGTGTATCTCCGTGTGTACTTCGTCCACAGCTATCCCACCAATCAGTCCCAAAACCTCCCATTTAGAGAGGAGATGCTGTAAACATATTCTTTGTAAATCTTTTACAATCATTCCCCGAAAGAAGCAAGCAGACCTGTCTTGTTGCAAAGTCAAAAAGTGTGTTGTTGTTGTTGTTTACGAAGCGAACAGAGTTTGAGAACGGCAACGCACAGAGAGAGGAAGGTGATTATTCTAGAAACGTACTTCCATTGATTCCGACTAGCATTTACTTAACACTGACATCTGTACACCAACCTTCATTTATGTAGAAGCTAGTCTCGCATTGCCAGACCTTCCTCCTCAACGCTGCGGAGGAGGGTCTAGCTAGTCCACACAGCATTCTGGGATGGGAGAAAAAGGTGCTCTGGTTTATTGCCATTTCTCTAATTTGTTGTTTAAATTAAAGAAATGCCACGGTGCCTCTGCAAAATAGCCTCTGGAAGGAACTTGTTTTGGTGGAACATGT
This sequence comes from Zingel zingel, assembly GCA_023566125.1. Taxonomy (NCBI): domain Eukaryota; kingdom Metazoa; phylum Chordata; class Actinopteri; order Perciformes; family Percidae; genus Zingel; species Zingel zingel. The sequence continues at coordinate 3,666,241 of CM042318.1, forward strand.
GTACGTTCAAAAGTAGTTTTAGTCGTGCAACAGAGAACTCAGATTGGACAGATAGTCTAGCTAGCTGTCTGGATTTACCCTGCAGAGATCTGAGGAGCAGTTAACCATAGTCCTCACAAATCCACCAGAGGTTAGAACGCCAACACAGAGAAAGAGGAAGAGGACGGACATCAGGTGGAATTACCGGCGGCACGGAGCAATCCCGGAAGTGGAACGTCGTGGATATAGACTACGTAGACGAAAACTTCGCCGCTCTGTGCTCTCTGTTCAGGGAACTCGCTTTGTTTTATCTAACGTTAGTAGAAGCAATGCTCCCTCTCTCCGATCGCTCCCTTCATTCTCTAGCTAGCTTGACCACTTTGATACTGTAGCAGCAGCTGTTGTTCAGTCCATCCAGGATTTTGCAGCCTTTTTTGAGATTGTTGCGGCCCAAAATGCCTGATTTTGCGGGAGCTTTTGTAAAAAATTGCGATAAAATTTGAGATGTCTTTTGTTTGTTTGTTGCCATGAAGTTGCGTCAGACAGTGAAAGTTTAAAAAAAAGCGTTTTTTGTTTTGTTTAGTTCTTTAAAAATAAAAAGGAAACTTGTTTTGGGGAGAATAAAACTACTCTGGGCTGAGTTTTCCTAGTAACCTTACCAAAAAGGCTCAGGATGCTGCAAATGCTGAAATGTTTTGCACGGCCTTTCGCTGTACGTTTTGTTGGTAAATGTGAGATGTTCGAGTCTCGTCTTCATATCAGAAATCGGCTCTCTCTCACTCCCGCTTGGTCATTGGCTCTTAGAGTCACATTATACTGACGGAAAGTCTGGCACGTGGGACTGCTGGGATTGGTTGAAGTTGCGGGAAACTCCGGTTATGGGTCAAATTTGCAGAAAAGTTGCGGCGATTCGTCAAAATTGCGACTCACACCAAAGTCACGGTGATTGGTTGAATTTTCGTGAATTGGCGCGATCGCGACATTGCGAAATCCTGGAGGGACTGGTTGTTACAGCAACAAAAGACGCTCTTGGCTGCTTTTTGGAAGCAAAACCTGGCTTTTCTTTTTATTATACAGTACTACAAAAATGCCCTAGTCAACTTTTTCTTGTAAAATAAAAAGACGCCAATTGTGATCGTGGCCTAAGGTTTCTTCCTCCGCTAGGTGATGTGTTTGCCGTGGAACGATGAGCCTCTAGCCCCGGAGACCAACCTGCTGAAGGACGAGCTGGAGAAGGTGAACCGACGTGGAGTCCTCACCATCAACTCCCAGCCCAACATCAACGGAAAACCCTCCACAGATCCCATAGCCGGCTGGGGGCCTGCAGGAGGCTACGTCTTCCAAAAGGTAGGAAGACTTTCTGTCTAGTGCCTTTTTGAATTAAGGGCTGCAACTAACGATTATTTTCATTGTCGATTTTATCTGTGGATTATTTTCTGGATGAATGAATTAATTGTTTGGTCTCTAAAATGTCAAAAAAAAAATGGTGAAAAAAGTGGATCAGTATTTCCCAGGTGACGTCCTCAAAATGTCTTGTTTTGTCCACAACTCAAAGATATTCAGTTTGACTGTCACAGAGGAGAGAAGAAACTAGAACATATTCACATTTAAGAAGCTGGAATCAGAGAAGTTTTGACAACTAATGGATTAATCGAATCATTTCAGCTCTATAACAGAGTATAGCAGCACTTTCTACAGTGAGAAATTACCAATAAAGGCTTCTAACCAATAACTACACATGTTCAAGCAGGAATGTGACCCGAAAATGGCGAGAAAATAGTCTCCCATTGCCAGACCTTCCTCCACAGCGCCGTGGAGGAAGGTCTGGCTAGTCCACACAACATTCCAGCAGTAAAACGTGCTCTGGTTTATTGGCATTTCTTTAACGATCACAATCGTCTTGGGCAGCGCTAAGCACCGGACAGAGCAACGGTGCCGCTCCAAAATAGCCTCTGGAAGGAACTTGTTTTGGTAGAACATGTGGACGTTCAGAAATAGTTTTAGTCGTGCAACAGAGAACTCAGATTGGACAGATAGTCTAGCTAGCTGTCTGGATTTACCCTGCAGAGATCTGAGGAGCAGTTAACCATAGTCCTCACAAATCCACCGGAGGTTAGAACGCCAACACGAAGAAAGAGGAAGAGGACGGACATCCGGCTGAATTTCCGGCGGCAACAGGGCAATCCCAGCTGTGTTTTGCATGGATTGGTGAGGGAATGGGGTGATTTTGTCCGCTGCTTTAAACCGTTGTGTTTTACCTCCGACAGGCCTATCTGGAGTTCTTCACCTCCAGTGAAAATGTGAACGCTCTCCTCAAAGTACTGAAGAAGTATGAGCCCCGTGTCAACTACCACATTGTAAATGTGCACGTAAGTTCGGCCAAAAAGCACATCATTCATCGTGTCATTCCGTGTCTGTTTTCGAGTACGTATTATTCATGCTGAATATTTTGCGTGCAGGGCCGTAACCTGACCAACGCCCCGGACATGCAGCCTAACGCTGTGACGTGGGGGATCTTTCCTGGCAGGGAGATCGTTCAGCCGACCGTAGTGGACCCAGACAGCTTCATGTATTGGAAGGTAAGACAGAGAAGGTCCTGCTTAATGTTCAGGGCGTTAGGGATGTGCAGTCTGGGGCTGGTTGCTTGTTTTTGGTGTTAACAAATTCTCCTTTTCGAAGATCCACATCGGCAGGAATTGGATCCACTGCGAACAACACTTACTCGTGTTGTGCACTTTTAAAGCTGGTTTGACTGTTGCCTCCGTTATTTTCTTACAAGCTTTCAAAAGGCCTTTATTTAAAAAAAAAAGAAAAAATGTTAAACTGAGTCCGGAGCAGTGCTCACGTCACACAGCCAGGATGCCAGCTGAACTTAGCCCCGCCCACAACATTTGAGGTTGGGAAGTCCGGTCTGGACTTGATCCGTTGTGGAGCAACTATGCTCCAACCAGAGCTGTTCGGACCAATCAAATTGTCAGGGCGGGCGTTATACGATGATGGACAGATGATCAACAGTAACCTAATCAACCACGTCGCCAAAGCGCACTTGGGTTGAATTCGTTTACAACAAAGATGGCTGCCGCTGGAGAATTGAGATGTGAGGATTCCGCCATGGCGTCTGTTATAGAAGATATCGAGCGCATTCATTTTAAAAGAGGAACGGAGAACCGAGATCGAGGCATTTGTTGATCAGAAAGATGTTTTTGCCTTCCTTCCTATAGGATTCGGCAAAAGTTTAATTTATCAGCTGGCCCCGATGGTCGCTAAGAAGATGGGGCGTAATCCGTTGCTCTGATTGGTTGTAGGTCTAGCCAATTGAATGCAGAGGCATTTTCTTAACTGTAATAATCACAGCCCAATGGAGCAATATCAGAACTCATATTCTGACTAGAATCTGAGTATGACAACGTCAGGCTACATAAGCACTACATTACATCGCTTCCAGCAAACTTTCACGGAGAACAATGAGGGCAATACATCATCACCAATCTGTTTTAACCGAGTGTTCTCTGGTCCAGCTCCACCAAACACAGAATCCCTCACTACCGAGCCTGTTTGTAACCGTTAGGCTACCGACAACGTTATCTTCCTTACCAGTTTAGGTAACACGATCGCCTGTCCGGCTCTTACAGACGTGAACTAACCACAGGCAGTTGCCCCGTTCATGGACGCACGCCGGTGCATCGCTGCAGACTGAATATACGGGATAACACAATGGATACGTTTCAACAGCCAGTAGAGAGGCGAAGACCCTCCCCTTCCGGTGGAACTCATGGGACCTTAATTTGGAAAATATATATCTGGTAGTGAAGCGGGAGAGGCAAATTATTTTTTGATTCCGTTTGAATTGAGCCATGAATTACACATGTGATGTTTGTCAGCGAGGTGTAGTTAAGGTGCACGTCAGGCTACTTCGTAGGGTCGGGATCGATTAAAAGGCAGAAGCATAAATCGGCATTTGAAGGGTAACTACGTTTTTTTCCAACCTGGACCCGTTTTGCCACTGACAGGCTCAGATTATTATTCTAGTGTCTGACAGCATTATGGAAAGGATTTCTAAGGAGGTCGACCTTTCTGTTAAAGAGTAAGATCCTTTTTTTAAACATCAAAACATCCCCGTTTGTTAAACCCACCAGACTCCATGTAAAAAAACAGTAATTTTAGTAAAGTAGAACGCACTTCATTCAAAGTCGACAGCAACAAAATTAAACTATGAAAAGCCGTTTTGGGTCGTCTTTCCACTTTTTGTTCCAATTTACATGTGAAAATATGTTGGCTCACACTAAAAGTAGAGATGCAGCGATTACAACTTTCTAGGCCGATTCCGATTTTCTTTGAGTTAGTCCAGCTGATACCGATTTTAGCCGATTCCGATTTCATTTTTTCTAACCACTTTACAGCACACACATATATTTATTTTCTATCTTTTCTTTAATAGAACATGTTAGAACAGATAATGGATCACTATGAAATAGAACTATATCAATGACTCCTGGTGTGGGACATTCACACACATCTAAAGGTCAATGTTAGAACCATTTCCTTCTCTTCACGTCCAATATCAACTAAAGAAATGTGATTTGGGTTGTTGGTGTGGTCCCTCCACGCCCTACTCTTTCCTTGCAGCTGTTGCATATTGCAAACTTGTTATCTTCTGCACACACGCTGAAGAACCCCAAACAGCTGACATGTTGCAGGTTAATTCACCAGGTTCCTACATGTGGGAGAATAGCGCCAACACGCCTTCACACCGCGAGCGGGTACGCCACACACGGCGGAGAAGTTGAGAGAAAGGAAGAAGAGAGCGTGCTGTGGCGTCCGTGTGTGCGTGCATCCTTGAGAACTGTAACTGGTAGAACTTATGTTGGCAGTTAATTGGAGCGTTGACCGGCATGAAATCAGCATATGTCAGACTGACCTGCCGGTCGCCGGTCATGGCCGAGCACGTGGAAACCGGCCAATCCCGGTCACCGGCTGCTCTATCGGTGCATCTCTAGCTAAAAGTATTGTTTTTTTAAATGGAGTCTGGTGGATTTAGTGCTAGCGACTTCAGAGCTGTTTCTGGTTAAACAGGAACTTCTCAAAAAGGTTTTAAAGGTCTATCTCTGAAGGGATCCTTCCCATAATGTTGTCAGACACTTAGAATATTAATCTGAGTCTGTCAGCGGCAAAACAAGCACTTTTGTGAAGGTAAACGCAAGCTGGACAGTTGTCCTATTAACTTACGTTGTAGCTTGTTTCTCCGCTGCCGACTGCAGCGATCTCTCTTAATGCTGGACCGATGTCAAAGATTGTTGTTCCCATCAGTCACTTAGACACAGAAACATAGGAACTTAGGGTCCAGGTTGAAAAAAACTGTAGTTACCCTTTAAGATTAGGTCAAATTACTAAACAGGAAATGAATGCTTAACAAAAAGCTGTCAAGAAGCACATTGTGTTCGACACCCGCAGGTTTTAGGACTGGCCCGTCTCTAACAGTTGTCCCATGTTTCCCCTCAGGACGAGGCCTTCGCCCTGTGGATCGAGCAGTGGGCGAAGCTCTACGAAGATGAGTCTCCTTCAAGGATGATCATCAAGTACATCCACGACAACTACTTCCTGGTCAACCTGGTGGACAACGACTTCCCTCTGGAGAGCTGTCTGTGGAAGGTCATCGACGATATGTTCGAGCTGCTCGACGCAACTCCAGAGCCGCTCAACGAGGGAGCGGCCTCCGAATAAAGGGACAGAAAGAAACACTACAGAACGGTCAATATTTTATGCATTGCCAAAAAAATGCTGCTACTTAGAAAACAGATAATAGCAAAGATTAAGTATTGTACTTCACAGTATTTTTAAAAAGGTTTTTATGAATATTTTTTAACATTTAAGTGAATGGAAAATGAAAAGGTTCTGTCTCACCGGAACTAAATAGGAAACATTAAATATTTTTTACCTCCATGATCACTAACTTCATCCTTTGTAGCACTCCCCCCGGCTGATGAACTACACTTTTATCTTTTTTAAAGATTCCTCGAGGACAAATCTCACTGAAAACAACAATTAAGAAAAACGACTCGTAAAATGAACTGTGAAATGAAATATACTTTAAAGGCTATGTTCACATTTGGCGTCTTTTTTTTTTTTTTTTTTTTTTTACAAGAAAAGGGCTGACTAGAGCGCTTTTGTGGTTAAAACAATAGGAAAAAAAGTGTCTTTTGTTGCTATAACAACAGCTACTGCTACAGTATGAGAGAGAGAGAGAGAGAGAGAGAGAGAGCATACAAGTGCTAATGCTAACGTTACATAAAAGTGCTAATGCTAACGTTACATAAAACAAAGTGAGTTCCCTGTACAGAGAGCACCCAGTCATACCGTATAACTCATGCTAACGTTACATAAAAGTGCTAGTGCTAACGTTACATAAAACAAAGTGAATTCCCTGTACAGAGAGCACCCAGTCATACCGTATAACTCATGCTAACGTTACATAAAAGTGCTAATGCTAACATTACATAAAAGTGCTAGTGTTAACGTTACATAAAATAAAGTGAGTTCCCTGTTCAGAGAGCACCCAGTCACACCGTATAACTCATGCTAACGTTACATAAAAGTGCTAATGCTAACGTTACATAAAACAAAGTGAGTTCCCTGTACAGAGAGCACCCAGTCATACCGTATAACTCATGCTAACGTTACATAAAAGTGCTAATGCTAACGTTACATAAAACAAAGTGAGTTCCCTGTACAGAGAGCACCCAGTCATGCCGTATAACTCGCTGTGCTCCGACTCCAATATTTTCTTGTTGTTATGGAAAAGACAAGTCTGGCTACTCAGTTCAACTTTTTTTTTTTTTTTTTTCAACTTCAAAAAGACGCTTTTTGAAAGTTTTTTGTTTACTCCGTAGGATTATAATGTAAAACAGACGCTGGCGGCTTAATACAAGACGCCAAGTGTGAACAAGAGTGAATGTTTTTATTTTCATGGAAGACAATAATCCAATTGCTATATTTGAATTAGATTTTATAAATGACAATGTACTGTTATGGGTGAAAACCTACTATAATGATTATAATAATCGAGACAGATGTTAATTTGATCTCACGATGATGCTATGACAGCTATTAGAGCGCCAGATGTGTGACGACAGCGACACTATCTACCTGATGCCTTAACGTGTTTTGAATGTGTCATATTTATTTGTTGTGGCTGCTTTATAAAGCATTAAATCGTTTTTCAATATTGTACAACCTGGTGAGTGTGTGTTACTGTAAGCAGTGGTGCAATGTAACTAAGTACATTTACTCCATTACTGTACTTCAGTCCAAATGTTGAGGTACTTGAACTTTACTTGAGTCTTTTCTTTTCAGGCCACTTTCTACTTCTACTCCACTACATTCATCTGTTCCAGCTTTAGTTACTAGTTACTTTAGTTACTCCACTCCATTCATCTGTTACAGCTTTAGTTACTAGTTACTTTAGTTACTCCACTCCATTCATCTGTTACAGCTTTAGTTACTAGTTACTTTAGTTACTCCACTACATTCATCTGTTACAGCTTTAGTTACTAGTTACTTTAGTTACTAGTTACTTTAGTTACTCCGCTACATTCATCTGTTCCAGCTTTAGTTACTAGTTACTTTAGTTACTCCACTACATTCATCTGTTACAGCTTTAGTTACTAGTTACTTTAGTTACTAGTTACTTTAGTTACTCCGCTACATTCATCTGTTCCAGCTTTAGTTACTAGTTACTTTAGTTACTCCACTACATTCATCTGTTCCAGCTTTAGTTACTAGTTACTTTAGTTACTAGTTACTTTAGTTACTCCGCTACATTCATCTGTTCCAGCTTTAGTTACTAGTTACTTTAGTTACTCCACTACATTCATCTGTTACAGCTTTAGTTACTAGTTACTTTAGTTACTCCACTACATTCATCTGTTACAGCTTTAGTTACTAGTTACTTTAGTTACTAGTTACTTTAGTTACTCCACTACATTCATCTGTTCCAGCTTTAGTTACTAGTTACTTTAGTTACTCTGTTACATTCATCTGTTACAGCTTTAGTTACTAGTTACTTTAGTTACTCCGCTCCATTCATCTGTTCCAGCTTTAGTTACTAGTTACTTTAGTTACTCCACTACATTCATCTGTTCCAGCTTTAGTTACTAGTTACTTTAGTTACTCCACTACATTCATCTGTTCCAGCTTTAGTTACTAGTTACTTTAGTTACTCTGTTACATTCATCTGTTCCAGCTTTAGTTACTAGTTACTTTAGTTACTCCGCTCCATTCATCTGTTACAGCTTTAGTTACTAGTTACTTTAGTTACTCCGCTACATTCATCTGTTACAGCTTTAGTTACTAGTTACTTTAGTTACTCCGCTACATTCATCTGTTCCAGCTTTAGTTACTAGTTACTTTAGTTACTCCACTACATTCATCTGTTACAGCTTTAGTTACTGGTTACTTTAGTTACTCCGCTACATTCATCTGTTACAGCTTTAGTTACTAGTTACTTTAGTTACTCCGCTACATTCATCTGTTCCAGCTTTAGTTACTAGTTACTTTAGTTACTCCACTACATTCATCTGTTACAGCTTTAGTTACTGGTTACTTTAGTTACTCCGCTACATTCATCTGTTACAGCTTTAGTTACTAGTTACTTTAGTTACTCCACTACATTCATCTGTTCCAGCTTTAGTTACTAGTTACTTTAGTTACTCTGTTACATTCATCTGTTCCAGCTTTAGTTACTAGTTACTTTAGTTACTCCGCTCCATTCATCTGTTACAGCTTTAGTTACTAGTTACTTTAGTTACTCCGCTACATTCATCTGTTACAGCTTTAGTTACTAGTTACTTTAGTTACTCCACTACATTCATCTGTTCCAGCTTTAGTTACTAGTTCCTTTAGTTACTCCGCTACATTCATCTGTTCCAGCTTTAGTTACTAGTTACTTTAGTTACTCCACTACATTCATCTGTTCCAGCTTTAGTTACTAGTTACTTTAGTTACTCCGCTACATTCATCTGTTACAGCTTTAGTTACTAGTTACTTTCCACGTTAAGATTACTGCACACAGAACACATGTAGTTCATAACATCTGATGTTTGATTATAAATGAAACTAGCCAATAATATAACAGCCTACAAGTCCAGCTGAGATGATTAACCCCCATTTTTAAAAAAACATTCTTTATCAGAAAAGTGGGTTTCTATCAACCAAATTTTCAGAGAAATAACGCTGATTGTTCCCTCAACGCCCTCACAAGTAAAATAAATGACCAGCACACTACTTTCTTCAAATTTGGATGTTTTATTCAATTTTATAGCATTAAAAAAAAAAGTTTTTATGAAAGAATGTTGAAAAAAATGACAAATGTCTGCAAAACGTGGGGGAGGGGGAACCCACAAAAACGTCAAAAGGTGCAGAAAGGTGCGTCAAAAATGTCAAAAGGTGCAGAAAGGTACGTCAAAAATGTCAAAAGGTGCAGAAAGGTGCGTCAAAAATGTCAAAAGGTGCAGAAAGGTGCGTCAAAAATGTCAAAAGGTGCAGAAAGGTACGTCAAAAATGTCAAAAGGTGCAGAAAGGTGCGTCAAAAATGTCAAAAGGTGCAGAAAGGTACGTCAAAAATGTCAAAAGGTGCAGAAAGGTGCGTCAAAAATGTCAAAAGGTGCAGAAAGGTGCGTCAAAAATGTCAAAAGGTGCAGAAAGGTGCGTCAAAAATGTCAAAAGGTGCAGAAAGGTACGTCAAAAATGTCAAAAGGTGCAGAAAGGTGCGTCAAAAATGTCAAAAGGTGCAGAAAGGTGCGTCAAAAATGTCAAAAGGTGCAGAAAGGTGCGTCAAAAATGTCAAAAGGTGCAGAAAGGTACGTCAAAAATGTCAAAAGGTGCAGAAAGGTGCGTCAAAAATGTCAAAAGGTGCAGAAAGGTGCGTCAAAAATGTCAAAAGGTGCAGAAAGGTACGTCAAAAATGTCAAAAGGTGCAGAAAGGTGCGTCAAAAATGTCAAAAGGTGCAGAAAGGTACGTCAAAAATGTCAAAAATGTCAAAAGGTGCAGAAAGGTACGTCAAAAATGTCAATGTCAAAAGGTGCAGAAAGGTGCGTCAAAAATGTCAAAAGGTGCAGAAAGGTGCGTCAAAAATGTCAAAAGGTGCAGAAAGGTGCGTCAAAAACGTCAAAAGGTGCAGAAAGGTGCGTCAAAAGTGTCCCAAAAATTTGTTTTCAAATCATTTTAAATTTTGAACCAGAAAAAGAAAGATTTGCACGGTCAACGGTTAAAAAAGTTCTCAGGACGTTTTTGAAAACACGGTTTACTCCGTAGGATTATAATGTCAAAGCTGGCGGCTTAATGAAAGACGCGAAGTGTGAACTGTGCTCAAACTGTCATAAAGAACTTAATAGCCAATCGTGGAAAGAATTTGATTGGAAATTAAAAATCATATTTTAATACCCCTCTCATTTTCTTTTCTTATATAAAAGAACCATCTGCGGCACTACGTTGGAGAAAATGTGGCAAAATAGGGAAATACTTGGGCGCCTGGGTAGCTCACCTGGTACAGCGTGCGCCCTTATATAGAGGTTTACTCCTCAAAGCAGCAGCCGCGGGTTTGACTCCGACCTGCGGCCCTTTGCTGCATGTCATTCCCCCCTCGCTCTCCTTCCAGGTCCAAGCTGTCCTATACAAATAAATGCCCAAAAAATAATCTTAATCTTTTCTGACTGTCGAATAATTCAAGAATTATGGAACAATTTCAAAAAATAAATCAGAAAGATTTGGGGGTTTGATGTAGTTTCTTTGGCAGTTTGCAGATGATCTGTGTCAGCTTTTTATTTGACTGATAACCGATAAAGTGAATGAATTAAAAAGTGTTCTACTTTGGCTCGGCTACAGCTCTGTGTCTGACCTAATGTCCCGCCCACAACACTCTGACTCTCTGCTACTGGGGATCATGTTCAAAGTTAACTACTAATAATCGGTTGATACAAACCGGTATCGGTTGATCCCTGTGTCTCTGCGGAGCCAGAGCTGTTTTTGTTAGGAGTGGTACATGAAGAGAAGTAATACGGGGGGGGGGGGGGGGCAGTATCTCAGTCAGTAGTGAGTTGGGTTGGGAACTAGAGGGTCACTGGTTAAAGTCTCCGTACGGACCAAAGTATGGTGGTGGACTGGTGCCACCTCCAGGGCACTGCAAAGGTGCTCTTGAGCAAGGCACCAAACCTCCAACTGCTCCGGGCGTCCTTCCATGGGCAGTTCCCTCACTCTCCATTGGTGCATGTATTATAGGTACTGAGCATGCGTGTGTAATTCAGGCCTGTATGTACGATAAGATGTGACTTTATTAATCCCACACTGGGGAAATTCTTTTGCTACAGCAGCTCAAAGGAAAAAACGATGTACACACATCAGAATAACACAAATACACATTAAGTAGACACTTAATGTAGTAGAGGAGAAGAAAAAAAATGTGTGTAATAACAACGGAGTGAATACATTGCCAAGAAAAATGACAACGATGAACTGGAAGGAGCCAAAACCGCCAACCCATATTACGTCTCGCGCAAGCGCAGAACGAACGCTCAAGTTGGCGTCGCTTCGGTGTGTTCTGAGGCCCTTTTTCTGCCAGCGGTCGGCCGTTGGGTTGGTGTGTCAGAGCCTTAAAAAACAACGATGTGTACCGTAGAACAGTGGTGTAGTCCACGTGATACGCAGGTATACGCCGTATACCCACCAGGAAAGATCAAGAATTCACCGTATCTCCCCACTTACAAAAGTGCGAGGATACGCAACGATTCTTTTGTGACAGAACTTTCCTACTTTCACCCCGTCTCTGTGTTACGAGTCACGTAGGTGTAACGACACAGCTGCTTGGCTTTCATTCTATCCGCCAATTTGACATTTTTGAATTAGGCTACTGAAAGGAGATACATAAAACGAAAGGGAAATTAAACTACACTCTCTCTGTGTTTCTGTTAGCCTGCCCTTGAAGCTACTGTTAACGTTACAGAAACTAAAGAAAATGAGCCAGATGAGGCTGATGCTATTCGCCGTTACGTTGTGAAAAATATATGGGGTTTGTCGCTCTGGGGGGGGGGGGGGGGTGAAGTATGAAGCTGGGAGGGAAAGATCCCAGTATACTCACTTCACTGACATAGACATGACCGGTTATGAATCTCAAGGCAGAGTGGTGGACTCTGTCCAGAGATTTGGGAGTTGAAGAGTAAAGCTCCAGCGCTACTGAACGACAGGTACAAAGGTCAGGCCGCAGGACCAGATGACATGGAAGGGGTTTTCCACTCAATGACTAACTCAACCTATGAGAAACCGGCAGAGGAATGGTGTGAGGTGGTGATAAGTCTACACACGACACACACTGGAGGCCTTTACCTTGACCTTGTCAATCAGATTCTATATCAGACAGGCCGCAGTCACCTTTGCCATATATTATACCCCAGATGGAAAGGCATTCAGCGCCTTGTTGCAGGTTGTGCAGTAGGGTACAACATCCAATTCAATAAATTGAATTGAACATCCCAATACTGACCTACGAATATCACAATATCTCCTCTGAGGTATTTTATTGTGCAACCTCTTTGCTACATATGCAGGGATTTCCCTGCCATTATGCCGTTTTGGGCAGCACTTCGGCCGAATGAATGAAACTAGAAGACTTTTCTCAGATCATCTCTTGTCTTTAAGGTTTTTGGGCGTTATTTATTTATGATCTGCTATAGCATTTCCAACGTTTTAGACACAGATATGGTGATAATAACGGTCAACAGTGATGTGAAAACAAGACGCAAAACTACCACAAAGGGACACAAAGAGATGCCAAATGACCACAGAGACCCAAAACAAACCCAATGACTAAAACGAGACACAAACCGGCCACAAAGTCCCAAAATCCCACTAAGAGAAATAAAATGTACACGGGAAATTGTATCGGGATGCAGGTTGTTGTGCAGTACAGACTTGTAACTAGCGATTGAGACCATAAACTCATTAAGAAAATGTTTACTGAGGTGATAAATCAAGAGAGAAGTCGGCTCATTTTCTCAGAGACTTCTATAGAGACAGCCGGTGGAGTCGCCCCCTGCTGGACGTTACAGAGAATGCAGCTTTAAGGAGCTTCAGTGTCGGCTTCGCTTCTCAGACCCGGAAGTTTCCAATTGGAAACACACACTGAGCGTTTGGGCTTGGTCTCCCCACCAGGGGCGGATCTACAGGAGGTGAAGGGGGGGGGCAGCTGACACCCTAACTTTGGTGTTCAAAAAACTGTGCTTGTAAAAACAAACTGCCACTATGTCCACAAGCTTCTTAAAACATTGAAACAAAAAAATAAGTTATAGCCTATTAATTAATAATAAATAATAATTGTAGATGTAATCTTAGCCCCCTGCCCCTCAAATAATTAGCTACGTCCCTGCATCAAACGTGCAGAGCGGCGTTCGCACAGTCTGGCTCGCACACAGCGAGTCTGCTGCGGTGTGGTGGCCCAGCATCCCGGCAAAGACTGGAGCGACTGAGCTGCCCCCCAAGCATCATATGGTCTTCCCCTGCCCCCCTGCCAAGCTCTCTCGCTAACCCTTCGCCACCCCATGTAAATAGAATAGAATAGAATAAATCTTTATTGTCCACCAGGGTGGAAAGTGGCTCACCAGACATACAAGACAGATAAACATACAGACAGCATCTCAGACATGACAGTTAAGTATAACAAATAATATGAAAATAAATAAATAAATCAGGATAAAACAGAATAAATATGCTTAAATTCATTAAAATAGCAGCTCAATTTGATGTTGTCACTTGGTTTGGTTGAGGATACTGATGGCATTTGGAATAAAAGATTTTTTAAATACACTTTTTGCCTGAGGGACTCTGAAGCGCCTCCCAGACTTCAGGAGCTCAAACTGACTGGAAAGAGGGTGTGTACTTTCTGCAGTGATTTCCCTAGCTTTCTTCCTCATTCTGTCAGTGTATATTTGGGTCAGGTGTTTTGGGGGTTTCCACACTATCCCGTTAAGCTTGTTTTTGAGTTTGCAGCTTAAACGGCCAAACCAAGCAGAGAGATGAAAGGTTAAAACACTTTCAATGTGTGTGGTGTATACTAGCTCAGTAATCTGAGCGCTAACGCCCAGACAGCTCAGTCTTCTGAGGAGACTGAGTCCTTAAAAATATAATCTGTGTTATCTGACAAACTCAGATGATTGTCAAGAACTGTACCTAGGTACTTAAAAGTTCCCACAGTTTGAACTGCAAGGCCATTTAATAAAACTGGCTCTGGATGTTCTGGATCTAGATGTTCTAGATCCGCCACTGCTCCCCACATCTGTGGAAATACCTGCAGAAAACGGCTGGGCGGTGGAAACCGTCTTGCCGTAGCTATCCTGAATAACAATAGTAGGCCAATCCTTAAACGTGTGTTCACTTACACAAGGGCGAGTTGATTCAAAGGCACCATGATGTGGCAGTAAAACAGTATGGAACGGTTCATTGGAAATGTCATTGTTTCCATCACTCATAAATGAAATGTAGGCTAGTTGGAATTGGTAAGTTGGAGAGACAAATGGAAGAGGATCTTTCATTAAAAATCATCCTGCTGAACAACCTACCTACACACACACACACACTTCTGAAATTCTGACATGCAGATGACAGTATAGCCACTGGTTGCAGGCTTCATGGACTGTCTGTACTGAGCTGTGAGCTCCCTCTAGTTCCCAGTCTGCAGAATGTCAGGATGTGACGGCTGAAGCGGCTTCTGCTCTCCAGCAGCTACTGTTTCAGGTTACTGCCAGATGTCGTTAACATTCAGGGCTCAGCCAAACCCATGCTCCGTTTACAGCAACCATGTGCACTATTTTTCCAGCCATTTGATAAAAGAATGCCTAAAAATGTGTACATCATTTGTGAAAAGCATGATAGTTGCCAAGGAAAAGCATCATCATGTAGAGCAGGGCTGTCCCACTGTCCAGGGCCACACTGGGAAATGAGAATCACATCAAGGGCCAGATATGTAGAGTTTATTGACATGCTTTTATCTAATCAGAAAAGTTTGTGTTTGGTCTAATTCAGGGGTCACCAACACGGTGCCCGCGGGCACCAGGTGGCCCCCAAGGACCACATGAGGAGCCCTCAGGCCTGTTCTAAAAATGAGAATTGAATATTGATATTATCTGTTTCCCACCTTGTTAAGTCATTGTTGATAATTATTGAGAGAAATCATTAACGTGATCAGTGTCTTTACATAGATGACTATCATTAATCATTAATAATCATATATAAGTAAAGGCAAACTGAGCAAATGTGTTATTTCAGAAGAGGGTATCAAACTGGTAGCCCTTCGTATGACTCAGTACCCATGAAGTAGCTCTCAGTTTCAGAAAGGTTGGTGACCCCTGATCATCTCAGCTGGACTTGTAGTCCTTATATTGTTGGCTAGTTAACTTTAGAATCAAACATCAGATGTTATGAACTACATGTGTTCTGTGTGCAGTAATCTTAACGTGTAAAGTAACTAGTAACTAAAGTAACTAGTAACTAAAGCTGTAACAGATGAATGTAGTGGAGTAACTAAAGTAACTAGTAACTAAAGTAACTAGTAACTAAAGCTGTAACAGATGAATGTAGTGGAGTAACTAAAGTAACTAGTAACTAAAGCTGTAACAGATGAATGTAGCGGAGTAACTAAAGTAACTAGTAACTAAAGCTGTAACAGATGAATGTAGCGGAGTAACTAAAGTAACTAGTGACTAAAGCTGGAACAGATGAATGTAGCGGAGTAACTAAAGGAACTAGTAACTAAAGCTGGAACAGATGAATGTAGCGGAGTAACTAAAGGAACTAGTAACTAAAGCTGGAACAGATGAATGTAGCGGAGTAACTAAAGGAACTAGTAACTAAAGCTGGAACAGATGAATGTAGTGGAGTAACTAAAGTAACTAGTAACTAAAGCTGGAACAGATGAATGTAGTGGAGTAACTAAAGTAACTAGTAACTAAAGCTGGAACAGATGAATGTAGTGGAGTAAAAAGTCCAATATTTCTCTCTGAAATGTAGTGGAGTAGAAGTATAAAGTGGCATGAAAAGAAAAGACTCAAGTAAAGTACAAGTACCTCAACAATTGTACAGTACTGGAGTAAATGTACTTAGTTACATTCCACCACAGGTTTTAAACTACATTTAAAACCTGTATCCAACTACCCAGACCCTTCAGTGTTTAAGAACTATAATAGTCATGTCAAAGGAAGAAGAAGTAGAGAAATCCCAATGAACCGAGAGTTTATTACAGTATATATATCTTTATTTTCTAAAACATTGTTCAGTTGATCTGTAGAACAATTGTCATGAAGTAAAAATCACAGCACAGTTCATTGATTCTGTAAAATCCTGCAGTAATGTCTCTCAGACATAATATGTTGACTGGACTTTAGCAACTATTTTTTTTTACAATTTCACAATTAATATATACATGTATAAATCCAGTGGTGTAGTCTAGTGTAGTGGGCATACTGTACTGTATATATTTTGGCCAGAATCTACCTTTTGGAGATGGGGGGGGGGGGGGCATATCATAGTGGGGGGTCAGGGTGTCCTCCCCCAGGGAAGTTTTGAGCATCAACGACTTCATTTCATGTATTCTGAATTTCGTATAAACTTGTATGCACCAATTCACGGTGGAAATCCCTAATTTAGCCTGATGTGAAGAAGAAATCACAGATGGCATTTCAAAAGATATCAAAAATATAATGGAAAGTATGTTGTTGCGTGTCACTGGGCATTTTGAAGAGGGAATATGGAAATCCTGGAGCTTTCTTAGTGGGTATACTGCGTATCACGTAGACTACACCACTGGATCTGCACATGGATTTCATTGCAGCAGCAGAAAACCTTTTGAATTCTGCTCAGAAGAAATTAATATATGCACAAAATGTAAGTATTTCAATATCCGTTTGTATTAGATATTGTGCCTTCTTTATACATCCATTTGCATATAGCATGTTAAATGTATAATACAGTAAATATACAAATGTTACTGTGAATATAGTATGTGAATGTGACAGGGATACTGACTTCAGTAGGTTAGTTAATTAGACAGTACATAAACATAGTAAATACAAACATAGTAGGGGTGAGACAAAATATCGATGCGGCAACATATCGTTGTCCTATGCGATATGAGAATCGATACGCTGGCGTCAAATATGGATATTTTAAAAAGAAAAGGCGCTCTGAATAGATTTCCCTGCTCCCACCGTCGCTACTTCACGGCTCCTCGAGGTGGCGTTCAACACATGAACGAGGGAAACTTAAACGTAAGTTAAACGAGCTGAAGAGGAAGAGGTTTTCAACGGGATGGCGGACAGAAGTTTGAGGAAAATAACAAGATGCTCCAGCCACGTTTGAGTCCAAGGTCTGGAGCCAGAGTTGCTCTATAGTTGTTTCATTTTAATTTACAGACTGAAAAACTTGTGCTGTAGAAGTGTGCTGTTTTCTAACAGTTTGGACATGCAGTGAATAAAGACAGAATATACCCCCCCTTTATGCTGAAGCCCAAAACGGTCTCCTAAGCCCCTCCCCCCACAAGGGAGAATGAATGCATGTACATGAGCAGTGATTGACACGCAGTTAGACACCCCCCCTGGTCCTGATTGGTGCATCTGAACAGTTAGACACCCCTCCTGGCCCTGATTGGTGCATCTGAACGGTTAAACGCCCCTCCTGGCCCTGATTGGTGCATCTGAACAGGGAGCGGTGGATTTTTGCTGTAGGTGGTGCCAGAGGAGCCAGATTTTTTAACCTGCTTCATGTAGTTCTACTGGAACATAGGGTCAGTTTCAGCAAATATGACAGAAAGTTAGTTTTATAAGTCTTACCTACTGCACCTTTAACCTTTTCACGGACATTTAGTATTTATAGTTCAGCCTGTTCTCATGAACCATTCGTTCAAAAAGCTACGAAAAGTTAAGCACTGTAATTCGTAAAGATACCACCTTTTAGTTGTTGCTGTTTGCTCCACATTGACGGCCGATGTCGGCGTATAAGAACGAGGCTGGCAGCGTTGGGAGGTGGACGGGGAGGATGGGTGGGCGTTAACATACAGGACTTTCAAGCCAGGGAGTGGAGTTTGCTTCCCGGGAAATTTCCCAGAAAATGTGTGTTCCTCGGGAGTGTTTTAATACAAACCACAATCTTTTTCCTAATCTTAACTTTCGTCGCAGCAAAACACTCATATTTGGTGGACTAAATTTAACCGTAATCTCCGCCGAAACGAGCTCATGGTGCTCTGTACCCGGCTCAAAGTCACCTATTTTCGGCTAAATGCATCTACTAATTGCCGCTGATACGACTGAGCTGTGACGGAGGTCTTTAGCTCGCGTCGCGAAGCGCTGTAGCGGCTTAAACAACTAGGAACGCCATGGAGCTCATAGCCAGCTGGCGTCATGTGACCAGCCGGCGTCATGTGACCAGCCGGCGCTCTCCTAATTTCATAGGATATCATACATTTGGTGTGCATACATTTTCATATCGTATGATATCGTACGGACCCGTTCATGAGAATGTGTTGCATAGTTAGACCGATATCGCGATGTATCGTTAAAGGATTGTCTAGCAATGTATTGATTACAGCGAAATGGCTGTATCGTGATTTTATCGGTATCGTGAGCTGTGTATCGTCTGGTTATTCCCACCCATAGGCTACAATTTACAATATATATGACTTTCTAACTCTCCAGGTATGACACTCTATAACCTGTGGATTCAGTTATTATGAAGAACATTTATTCCAGAAAATACATACATTGGTTGGAAATAAATAATAATGATAAAAATAACAATTAACATAGTAAAGTAAATAAAAACATAATAACAAGAGGTGGAAAGAGTACAAACATTTTCTGCTTATGTAAAAGTACTATTACTTGATGAACTTTTACTTAAGTACAAGTAAATTTACCGGCATAAAAATCTAGTTTGACAGATACTTTGCCAAAGCAACGGCGCAATTTCTTTTATTATTTACTTTTTTTTTAAACTCAATAATGGATGTGATGTAAAATGTAGCCAAGTACAATCCTTCAAAGAAACATACTGAAGTAAAAGTAAAATTACAGATTTAAAAAACTACTTTAAAAAGTAAAAGTACACAAAAAAATACTCAATTACAGTCACGTGAGTAATTGTAATTCCTTGCTTTCCACCTCTGATTATAACTATATGTGTAAGTGGTGTGACTGCATAAGAGAAGCATGGATGCAAAGTGACGCAAAGACTTGTCGGCTGGAGTTAAAGATATACAGTAATTCAAAATTATGATTAAAATGTGTGCCTGTCTCAAAGCTAAATGTACAGAAACAGTTGGGGCTAACCTAGTCTCGCGTTACCAGCTCTATCTCCGCAGCGCTGCAGAGGAAGGTCTGGCTACACCACAGATGCGTTCTGGGATAGTAGAAAAAAAACACTCTGGGTTGTTTGCATTTCTTTAAACCAATCAGAATCGTCTTGGGCGACGCTGAGCTCCGGACGCAGCGATGGTGGCTCTGCTAAATAGTCTCGGGAACTTGTTTTGGCGGAACATTTGCACCCCGCGTAAGAAAACGTCACCTACAATATTAAATTAAGTTAGCACAATACAGTAACATGAGCTATTTAAATTACATGTTACCTAGCTGACACTTTCATCCAAAGCAACTTACAATTGCTATATGAGGTTGCACGCCTCTGGAGCAACTAGGGGTTAAGTGTCTTGCTCAGGGACACGTTGGTTGATGTGTTGCAGTGGGAATTGAACCCAGATCTGTGTCATATCCACTGCGCCATCACCACAATTAGCTGATACATGGTTACACCTCATTGGCTCTTACCAGTGTATCTCCGTGTGCACTTCGTCCACAGCAATCCCACCAATCAGTCCCAAAACCTCCCAGTTAGAGAGGAGACGCCCGAAACATATTCTTTGTACATTTTTACAATCATTCCCCAAAAGAACCAAGCAGACCTGCCTCGTCGCACCATCCAAATATTCTTCAAAACTTGGCATTTTCAGCGTGTCGCTCGCTAGCTCAAAGTTTGTCGTTGTTTCCCGAAACGAACAAAGTTTGAGAACGGCAAAAACAAACACAGGACTTTCACTCAGGAAGGAGAGTATTTTCATTGACTAAACTTAACTAGTTCCATTTCACAACGTTAACTATGTGTTTAAAACTGCAACCGTTGCCTTAAATAAAACTGTCACGTGATAAAAAAAAACCTGCCATCATGGTCACGTTTTGCAGTCACATGTTCAAAATGGCGACCGTGCGGCTGTATCAAAGCATTAGATTACATCTGTTGTTTTAGGAGTCATTGGAATCAACCTATTCTGTCGTTTTGGTACGAGGGCGTGTTGGATACTGTTGTTCTCTAACGTATCGAGACTATCTCTCCACAAAGTTACATATTCCGTTTGTACATTTGGCAGTTGATGTGGATATCGCTTAAAGACACACCACTACATGACCCATCATAGCTCTTAAAAGGCCCAGGTGTGTATGGGTTCAGTGATTAACATTAGTCATGTTTCCATCTAATTGTCAAGCGAATTTTAAGCAAACTTTTAAAATGTCGCAAAAAAGAAAATAGGAATTAGAAGCGTTTCCATCAACTGACTACACAAAGCGTAGTTTGGTCACAAGTTGACGTTACGCGTGGTTGTAGATTGCAAACCGGCTTGCTAAATCAAAGAGTTTAGAAGCTAAGTTCTTTGGCTAAATGGAGAGAGGTAGCTTTGTACAAGTTGGCCAGCTGTGCAGAATCCAGCGTTGTGGCATTGAGACATTTGGTGTCAGCGAGACAACTGTTCAACGCTGTGTATACGCGGTGTGCAGACGATTTAAGCTGTTGAACCAATTCCTCAATTTACCCGACGTGGCGGAGGCCCAGGCTTTAGCGCACCACAACTCCACTACACACCTTGTGCCACAAGTGTACGGCGCACTGGAGGGGACCCGTATCCCGATCCTTCCCCCATCCGATGGATACCGCGACTATAGTCATGTGACTTACATGTTCGCTACGTCACAACTTATTCTGCAAAGCTATTTCCATCTCCCGTTTTGCGCATTAGCTCTTTTTCAAAAAAGGCAAAAACCATCTCAAGCGAGCGTAAAAACTTTTTTGCAAGTTTGAGGAAGTTTTTTTCCGAATTTTACCGTTTCCATCAACCTTTCTAATGCAATACTTCAAAGTGCGCATGAACATACGTTGATGGAAACATGACTATTGATTGGAACTGTGTCCGAGCGGCCTTGCCCTGGAGAGATAGTCTCTTCACTCAGAGAACCAAGGTTGCCTTGTAACCGAACGTTCACTTTATCACAATGACCTTGTTTTAATTCAAGCAGTCAGTCTACCGCTTCAAACCAGATAATTTAAATTCCAAAATAGAAAACAGAACTGCATAACAAAGATATTTTGAATAAGAATAACACTAAATAGCATAACACTCAAAATATTTACAGTTTAAACCCACCGTGTCTTTTATGCTGCAGCACAACCCAGCTTCACTTACTTTGTTACTCACTTCATTTTAAAAGCCTATGGAAGACATTTTTGCCAGCAAGGCAAGTGATGAAAATAAACTTCTTACAGGCTGAACATTGATATCCTCTAGAGCTGCAAAGTTTAATCGATTAGTTGTCAACTATTAAACAAATCATCAACTATTTTGATAATCGATTAATCAGTTTGAGTCATTATTTATGAAAAATCTCTAATTCCAGCTTGTTAAATGTGAATATCTTCTAGTCTCTTCTCTCCTCTGGGACAGTAATCTGAATATCTTCTAGTCTCTTCTCTCCTCTGTGACAGTAATCTGAATATCTTCTAGTCTCTTCTCTCCTCTGGGACAGTAATCTGAATATCTTCTAGTCTCTTCTCTCCTCTGGGACAGTAATCTGAATATCTTCTAGTCTCTTCTCTCCTCTGGGACAGTAATCTGAATATCTTCTAGTCTCTTCTCTCCTCTGTGACAGTAATCTGAATATCTTCTAGTCTCTTCTCTCCTCTGTGACAGTAATCTGAATATCTTCTAGTCTCTTCTCTCCTCTGACAGTAATCTGAATATCTTCTAGTCTCTTCTCTCCTCTGGGACAGTAATCTGAATATCTTCTAGTCTCTTCTCTCCTCTGACAGTAATCTGAATATCTTCTAGTCTCTTCTCTCCTCTGGGACAGTAAACTGAATATCTTCTAGTTTCTTCTCTCCTCTGTGACAGTAAACTGAATATCTTTGAGTTGTGGACAAAACAAGACATTTGAGGACGTCCTCTTGGGCTTTGGGAAACACTGATCCACATTTTTCAACATTTTATAGACCAAACAACTGATGGAATAATCGATAAAAATAATCAACAATAAAAAATAATCGTTAGTTACAGCCCTAATATCCTCAGTCAGGTCATCCATCTTTGTTACAGTCTGACTAAACCTCTTAGGTAATACTGGCCGATACAAACACGATAGTAGTATCCTAAAAGTGTACCCTAAGTAGTAGTATCCTAAAAGTGTACCCTAAGTAGTAGTATCCTAAAAGTGTAACAGGTAACTTTGCTGCACGCGAGTGTGTGCATGCAGCTTTCAAAGGTCAGGGTCATCCCCCCTGAGGGTGTTGAACTCTTCGGGGGCAGAGTACTTGTCAGCACCATGACCAGATGATTGCCGGAAGCCAGCTGAAATCTCATCGAAGGTGCGGCCCTTAGTCTCGGGAACCTTGAGGTAGGTGAAGGTGATGAAGCCGAGCAGCAGGACGATGAAGATGATGAAGACGTATGGGCCGCAGAGTTGCTGGGGAGGCAAAACATTTCTTATGAATAAGGGGAACAAGCTAAAGTATGTATACAGTCAACAGTTAAGCAAGTTGACGGCATTTTTTGGACTGAATATACATGTACAATCATAGACTATAAAAAAAAATGGACGGAGCTTCCAGGTCTGAGAAGTGAAGCCGATGCTGGAGCTCCTTAAAGCTGCGTTCTCTGTAACGTCCAGCAGGGGGCGACTCCACCGGCTCCAAAAAGAAGTCTGTTTCTATAGAAGTCTCTGAGAAAATGAGCCGACTTCTCTCTTGAATTATTACCTCAGTAAACATTTTCATAATGAGTTGATGGTCTCAATCGCTAGTTTCAAGTCTTCTTCAACACAGCATGATGTTCATTTAGTGAATGATGCTCCCATTTATTTTAAAACAGGCGATAAAGCAGGGGATGCTTTAGGACCTGTCAGTCAGGACAGAGGCTTAGCGATGCTAACCATGCTAACACTGGGGACATTAAAATAGACCTCAACTTGTTTTTGGGTGAGAGTGACCATCTCACTGTATGTTTTCATTTCAGCGAAGTAAATTGGAACGTTTCATCACCTACAAATGTCTTGTTTAGCGTTATGACAACCAAGCTAGCTAGCTACCGCTAGCGTTAGCTGATAACTTAAGGAAAAGTTTGCTGATTTTCTGTTCTGCCGTACATGCAGATGAACGGCGCCAGTACCCGAAAGGTCCACGTTTATCCGCCAGTAAATCGCCGCTTGATGACTCGCTTCAGAAGGTTTGAAAATCAACAACTTTCCCCCTTTAGCGTTTAGCTTAGCACAACACCATTGCAACCGTAAACAACTCTCTCCAGCTCCACCCTCTCATAAAAAAAACGTCCCATCCGGTAGTAAAAAAAACAAGTTGGCGACGTCCAAATTGCCAAACTCGAGGCTTCAAAGTGGCCACAAACTAACGTGAAGTCACGGATGCTTCTTCCACTATTTTAACAGTCTATAAGGGTACAACGTAAGTATCATTTTAAATTAAAGATGTCTTACCTCGACATACGGGAAGCCAATTCCCACTAAGAAGTTGGCAGACCAATTGGACAAACCAGCAACGGCAATGGCAGACGGCCGCGGGCCCTGGCTGAAGAGCTCCGCCACGATGAACCAGGGGATGGGGCCGGGGCCAATTTCAAAAAAGGCCACGAAACTAAAGATGGCTGCAATGCTGACATAGGACATCCAACTGAGCTGGTCCTGAGAAACACAGCACACCACAGAAGCTTTCAGTCACTGCATTTAAAAAAACCTAATGGATTTAAGACTGTGAAAGATAATCTTAAACACTTACCGACAACACCATGGCAACAGTTAGTAAAACTGCTGAAACTGCCATTCCCATCAAACCAACGAGGTGGAGGGGTCTCCTGCCGACTCGCTCGACCACAAACAACTGCACAGAAAGACAGA